>JARKIC010001824.1:0-93540 GCA_029378375.1 Mycena olivaceomarginata | reverse complement strand
CAAGATCACTCAAATCGCAAATGTTGCTAGGTTGAGCGTGCCTCCTGTAATTTCTGATCTTTCATTAGTTCTTACAGTGCTGGTATTTCCCTGGATCCCTAAGCTTAGATGCAATTTTTCTTCCCTTCAGCTCTTAGCGAAGCGGCGGCACATCTTGTCGTGTGAATCAACTCGTGAGATATCAATTTCGGCCGAAACGAACCGGCGCTGCGTGGCAGCGCCGTCGTGCGAATCAACACGTGATTTAGTAAACAAGCCAAAGACGCCGTTTTTCCACGTGACACGCAAATGGACCACCTTGATAGACAAGATTAGTACCCGTGCCTTCGGCACGGAATCACAGTTGGTTAATTTATCTAAGGACATAATTTAAATGAAAATACAACTAATCTGACAATGCAGTGTTATTTCACTTTCAAGAAGTAAGATTCAGAGACATACCCTCAGTCCAATAATACTTCCGGATACACAATGTTCTTGGTCACAGTACTGACATCAGTCTTGAAAAGTGCTTTAATTTGTGACTGGAAGTGCATCGAGAAAGTGCAACATAGAGCTGTCGGTGTGCAAAGACATCAGTACGAATGTGCTTCGGCACGGAATCACAGTTGATTAATTTATCTAAGGAAATAATTAAATGAAAATACAACTAATCTGTCAATGAAGTGTTATTTCACTTTCAAGAAGTAAGATTCAGAGACATACTCTCAGTCCAATAATACTTCCGGATACACAATGTTCTTGGTCACAGTACTGACATCTTGAAAGTGCTTTAATTCGCTGACCGGAAGTGCATCGAGAAAGTGCAACATAGAGCTGTCCATGTGCAAAGACATCGGTATGAAGGTTAAGGCCAACATGATCCACAGATTGTCCTTGTGCCTTGTTTATTGTCATACAGAAAGCAAGGTGAACTGGAAATTGGCGGCACTTCATTTCAAATGCAATTTGTTCAGCAGAAGGGGTAATTGAGATTCGTGGTATGAAGGCTGTTTTGCCTTTATGCTCCCCTCCAATTAGGCGAATCTCAATAACCCTATTGGACATTCTGGTGAGAATCCTCGAGATCCATTGCAAAGTGGGACAGTTGATCAGAAATGCTCACATTACAGAAATGGTGAAGAGACTTTTAACAGATAAGAGAGAGTGGGATAGTAAAATCAGAAGTTAGCTCACATAGAGAGCACTGAAATTGTGTCATTTATTCCATCTCCTGATAAATCACAATATTACACACCTGGTAGCAGTCTAATCAATTGAAGACTGATGATAGAAGTAAACAGCATGAGCAGCCCTTAAATTTAAAAAAATAATGTATGAGAAAGTAAGATAGAAGAGGGCTTGGCTTTACCTTAGAGATGTGGGGAAAAGGAGAGAAAGACAGAAAGAGCCTCATGGCTTGCCCCGAGGTGCGCGCATGTTCAGTCCAACCGAAAACCTTTTTTCCTTGCCGAACACAGTCAGAACACGGGCCGCATCCTCCGCTGACGGCACGATCACCGGTTCTAAAAACGGAAGCATCACCGAGAGCACGGGAAATTCATGTGACTTCACGTGCTACCACGTGATTTTCTGTCAATTTCCCGTGACTTCGTGTTTTCAAGTATAGGATCGGGGTCGCAAGCTCCCCCAATTAAATACTATCTACTCCAAAACTTCATCGAATTTGAGTGCCCTGGTGTTGAGGGAAGAGAATCGGAGAAAGCTGACATAAGATTACATAATAACAGCACACTCCCCGCGGTAAACACAAGACTAATGGAAAGAGGGGACTAGAGAGTGAATAGTTTGGGTCAATGGAGGGGACCCCCCGCTGAGGGAAGAGATTGGGCGTGGCCATGTTAATCTCGATAGTGTGGGCGAATTGGAGGTAGAGGTAGAGGTCCGGAGGTTTGAAGGATTCAAAATTTAAGTGGACTCGAGGTTTAAGTTTGCGATCAATTTACGATTCCATGGCTTGATGGGATCAGTACGTGCCCGTAGGGTCGTACGACCCAATGGCGCTCGGGAAATTTTTGGTTTGAGACGTTCTTACAGCTTAGCGAAAAAATAGTTTACATGGCTCAATGCTCAAATAAGTACTTACATCGTGTTCAATTTGAACTGCAACAACCTCTTTTGGGCGAGTCAACTATGCTGTTCACTTTGTAAAAAAAAATAAAAAACAGCAAAACTTTTTGCATTCGAGGCAACAACTTGAGAAACGGCATATCGCGCGAGTTTTATCGCAACATCACAACTTTCTTCGCGCACATCGCAAATTTTATCTTGCATATCGCAAATTTGAAGGTTTTGACCCATCGAGATTTTCTCCGAACACAACGCAACTTTGTTTGACCACATCGCAATTTTGAGATGATACACATCAAAAGTTTTTCAAACCGCTCGGACGTCGTCAGCAGCGATGACAAGCTCTGTCCGCCCGGCGCTGTAAGCGACGTCCGGCGGACAAGGGGGCGTTGCTATCATCGGCGTTCGGGAAAAGGCGGGCCACGGAACACCGTGCCGGTTAACCGAGTGGTTCTGTTTGACCGATCGGCCTTCTCGGGATTTACTCAAGAGCCCGCTGAAACCGAAAACGGCTCGCGTCTTGTTTCCCTGATGAAAAATCTGCAGGTGAACCGCGTCTATATTGGGTCCATCTCACCCGACGTGATTCAAGTGGACAGAGACTGAGACTTTGACAATAAGAGACCGCCATGGATGCATCGTTGCTTGATGGCTCTTGCGCACTTCAAGTTCGGCTTTTGCCCAGCGCTGCAGTTCTAAAATGAACTCGGCCATATGAAAGGTAGGTATTAAGACACAGAGTGACCGGATTTTTTTTGAAATGGTCCAGTATCTTCCATTTGTGTTCACATACGATCACTTGCAGATCTCAACTTCAAACGAGTTTTGAATGGCATCATAAACCTACGGTAAGGTCCTATTGCCCTCATTATTTGCAAAGAGGGCCCACATTTATCAACAAGGGATGTGGACTCAAGACACATGCCAGTCATAGCCGCAAAAATCACGCAGCACTTGCCAAGTCTCTCGAAAACAGACGGTTGAATTTTGAGAAAACAATGGAGTTGGCAAGATTGCCGCCATTTCGATTCCACCATAGCATTGAAGGAGGTTTGAGGCAAGGTTTCTCGGGGCCGTCTCAGCTAATAATTCCAACCTCACATCCGCTGGCTACGACTTAGGCACAGTGCCCTTCCCATTCACCTCCAAATCTCTTCCATTTTATTGAAGGGTGGATTATCCTTTTTACTCCTCGCTATGTATGCCCACCCTTGTTATCTGCAGACCACTTACTAGTTTCAATCCCGCAATCAAGGGTTGACAGTGATTAGTCTTGGAGGACAGCTGAGGTCAAGTCGTTTCCTATTTGGTCGGATGCGAATCTTTCTCCTGACCCGCGACTCTCGCACCGTTTCCTCGAGCTCAATCCTTGCATAAGTCATTCATTTCCTGTTGGCTTTCAGTTTATTCGGTGCAAAATACTCGCTATTCTCAAGCCTTCTACTTTGGTTATACTTTCTGTCTTTTCCTCGCATCCAATGCCGCGGCGGCCAACTGTTCAAGATCATTCTCGTTATAATCCGGTACAGCAGGAGGAGAGAGTCGTTGGTTTTTGGATTAGATGCTGCTCAGCAAAGGCAAAGCCCAATTGCGGCAAATCAAGTGGTAAAGGTAGGGTTCGTCTTCAACGGATGTTCATTTGTGAATAGAAGTTACAACATGCTCGGGATATGGGTGCGCCTCCAGGTGAAGTGCTGCAGTCACCCCAGCAACAGCTCAGCAGTGCTTACAGCTTGAGGTGGTTTGAAAATCATCTAGATCTTGAGTTGTGGTACAAGTGCGTACCCGTTGTTTTTTTGAAGCCATTTCCAGCGCGGTTCGGGTTTGGGACCTACCAGTCCCCAGAACATGAGGTCGGTGTTGAGTGTTGAGGTATGGACCAGATGATACAGTACGGTTTGCACAGCTGAGCCTTCCCCAAACTGCAAAGCAATCGAGTGCAGGTGAGGGAACGCTGACCAGAAGTGTGGAGCTCACTGTGTCTGGGAGATTTCCTGCCTGAGCCATGATCTCTGGGCGAGAAGAAGTTTCCCAGTACCGATGATACAGAAAATCGCCATTCTTGACCCTCCCACGTATAAGAAGTGGATAGAGCCAGGGAAAGCATGCCCATTGGTGGGTGGATAGTGCGGCTTGACTATCGTTTTGGAACGATGATGGATCGAACACCAAAAAGGGCTCTAACTGGCTCGTGTTGTGAAGGGGAGCGACGGGTAGCGGGAATGCAGCCCGTGCCGACGCGGTTGGCAACGGAAATTGGCATGTCATCCAACCACGAACTGCTATATAATACATCAAGTGATTGAACAACTAGATAAGCGTACTAGGGATGGGACGGAGGGTAACGAGATTCTGGACAGGCTAGCGAGCAGTAAAGAGTATGGGAGAGAGGGTGAAGCACAAAGAGAAAACTGAGACAAACTAGCGAGCAGTGAACGGTGAGAACGAGAGAGGAGTGAGACTCCCCTGTCCCCTCCCCAGCTGTATCTCAGAAGGATCGGCCATTTGCCGGGGCGATATTCTAAGTACCTGCGCGTGGGCCGTGCAGACAGGAAATACAGCAGCCTTCTCACTTAGTGCCCGACCCTGGCATGGGAAGGGTGCGAGAAAAGGTTCTTCCCACACCCAACTCGAGCTCGCCCGTTAGACTTCAGTAAACACACAGTTTAAACCCGATTTGAGTAAACCCGAGAAGGCCGATCAAGTCAAGCGGAACCACTCGGTTAACCGGCACGGTGTTCCGTGGCCCGCCTTTTCCGAACGCCGATGATCGCAACGCCGCCTTGTCCGCCGGACGTCGCTTACAGCGCCTGACGACGGGCGGACAGAGCTTGTCATCGCTGCTGACGACGTCCGAGCGGTTTGAAAAACTTTTGATGGTATCATCTCAAAATTGCGATGTGGTCAAACAAAGTTGCGTTGTGTTCGGAGAAAATCTCGATGGGTCAAAACTTTCAAATTTGCGATATGCAAGATAAAATTTGCGATGTGCGCGAAGAAAGTTGTGATGTTGCGATAAAACTCGCGCGATATGCCGTTCTCAAAGTTGTTGCCTCGAATGCAAAAAGTTTTGCTGTTTTTATTTTTTTACAAAGTGAACAGCATAGTCAACACTGTGGTTAGTCTCTTACTATAAACAGACACTATAACTTATAACCTCGTACCTCAGTGTTATACACTGTGGTATCATTCGAATCCACATCGTGATCTTTGATTATTTGGAAACGAGAAGGAGTTTGACGTGTACTTGAACCAGACAAGATGCGATGAACTCGGGTTTACATTCATATACACGGTGAGTCTTTGCACAAATTGTGCCGATATATACATATTGAATCATCTGCACCCCTGTCGTAGGTTCTGCTACCTTCAATCTCTCCACTGCTTCTTCAAAATTAGGGATCTCGTCTGCTTCGCATCGCTCCTCCCCACCTCACCGTGCCTTCACCATCCACCGCAAAGCTGCCGGACGTCTGCCATCTGTTTCCGCTTTCCGTCGGCCTATTCCATGTTCCCTCGTCTTTGCCGAGCCGGTACGCTGCCCACAGGCCGGAAGGGGACATGAAATGGCCGAAAGACGAAATCCCAAGACCCCACAGGGCATATATTCCGATCCGCGTCGACCAGAATTTCAACCGCATCGGATCCTCCAACCGCCGCGATCCAGCGATCAGTCGCACCCTGGTCGCTGTGTGATACCGCAATGAAGCGAATGTCCGGTGACGAACCTGCCAGTCGTCCAAGCGCGAGCTGAACCCAAATGGAACAGGTGAGCAACAAGGGGAGTGGGAGGGACTGTGTGTGCGAGTTGGAACAACGCTGCTCAGTGACTTGGGCCGAACGAGAGCGTGTGAGCGTGGGCGTGGACGTGAGCGTGAGCGTGGACGTGAGCGTGAGCGTGGCAGCGACGAGGGCCAACGCTGAGTGCGACGAGGGACTAATGCAAAGGGGAAACAAATTGTGTTTTATTCATGTATGCTATGTACATTTTATAGTTGAGTACAACAATAAGGACAATAAAGTCAATATGAAGCAAGAATCAATAATAAGACCGGATCATGTAAATGAAATGCGAGCTGTCTGTAAGTTCAAATTAACAGCGCATAGCCTCCGGAGGCTCGGGTTCCGTGGCCAGCGTGGGGCAATGCTCGTCATCTCCTCCCAACTGAAAATGTGACCGTCCTCGGTCACTGGGAATGGCGACGACAACGCGAACTGGGATGCGATGGTGGACTCGAGGCGAAGGCGGGGTGAACTCGGGAGAAGGTGGAAGGAAATGGAGCGGGAGAATGGCAAGGAAAAATCAAGGTGCATTGCGGTGGGGGTCGTTGAAATATTGACTTGTGGGGTAGCGCAGCGTGTGGGCATCGAACAAACGTCGAAACAAAGGAAAGAAGTCGATAAAACGCAAGACAATGGGGAAGGAAAAGGTAAGGCGTATGAGGAGACTGATATATCCGCTGGACCGTGAATCCTCGCGCAAAACTTCGGATGCGAGTGCGGGGCCTATGCGCATGCTGCAAGGACGACTGTGGCGCCAGAGCGACTCGAATCTGGGGCTAGGCTGCGCGGGACGAACGCAGAATCGGAAGGATGCATGGATGCCTCGATAATATCTGCGAGACTGAGGTGTGCGCAAGTGACACCCGGAACGCGGGACTGGGGCGACCGGTGCGACTCGGGGAGCAACTGCGACGGGGGCCGAATGCTGGCTTGATGCGGAACGCAAAAACGGCGGCTGGTGAACGCCTGGACACCTGTGCGACTGCTCGTGCACGAGGGATGACTGGGACAAGGATCTAGACGGCGCGGGACGAACACAGGAACTGTATGGCCACGAGGAACGTGGGGGACGGTAGATGCGGCTGGAAATGGGACATGGACGAAAGCGGGGTCCTCCCAACTAGAATATCGACATGGGGAGGTGCGCAAATGGGGAATAGGTGATCAAGCGATGGCGTGGCCGAGGGAAGTACGAGTAGAGGGTGGAATGGATGAATTGAAATAAATCGGTAGGGGCACGGTGGTGGGAAGAAACGAAAAGAAGATGTGGTAGGTTGACCATGTCGATCGCGATCGCGGAGAGCTATACGCAGACCGTGATGGAAGCGATGGCAGTGTTTTTCGGGGGCACGCAGCGAGGATGAGCGCATCTAGGTCAAAATCGGAGCTAAAAATGCATCTGCGGAGTGCGACGGCGCGTAGCGGAGTGCGCAAGCATCGGTCGAGGTGATGGGTGAAGCGGTGTGAAAGCGGTGGCGATGGAGATGGGGGGATGAATAAAATCGGAGCAAAAGGCGGGGTCCTCCCAATCGAATTTGAACAAGGGAGGGTGTTGAGATGTGAAAAGACGACAAAACAACCAGGAGTGCGAGCGAGGGTGGAGCGAATAAAATGGAGAAGCGGTGTCGAAGTGTTCCTCCCAGAGGTGAAATTGGGGCGTTGGGATTGATGTTGTCGAGAGATGGAAAACGGAAGGGGTAATCATGAATGGTTCAGATACTGGGGAAGTGCATGAAAGATTCAAACGAATTCGCCTCGAGGCGAAGCGCCGAAGACGTCCACGGTTGCAGCGGCGGCTAGAATTTGCGAGCGAATGTCGGGTGGAAAGGACAATACTTCGCGGAGGGTGAATGTGTACGGCACATCAGGTTCAATATCGTAACCGAATGATAAATCTGTGGTTGGTGGCGTTGGAATTCGATGTGTGTGGCAGCGCTGATAAATTATGCGTGGGTGCGGGAGGCAGGCCGGAAATTCAGGCGTATACGGCGATTTTATATATAAAAGGGCTGTGGTTTAGAGGTGGCCCTTTATATATAAAAGCCTTGGTTTAGAGGTGCCACACTTTATTTATATTAGAGGTGTGCACGTTTTGCCGCATCAGGCGGTCCCTCCCAGCGGCGGCGTTGTTGGGCGCATTGATGCGGACAGGCGCGTCGGGTGGCTGTGGTCATTAGTAGGCGAAATTCACCGGGCTCATTCCTCTCCGTACCTCCACACAGGAACTCAACTAAGCATACCAAGGGCAAGAGAAAGTATTCAGCTACTTGCCTGCAAAAGACTGTCCGGCCAGATAGGCCCCCACGACCGTAGCTTCATCCTTTGTGGTCGTCGAAATGGCGGAGCGCTTTTGTTTGTCGATGTTTGAATACCAAGCCGTCATCACCCTGCCGCTTCCTCCCCACCTCGTCCACCCGTTTTCCTGGCTGCCCTCGTCGTCCCACGCCCCCTTCTCTTCCAGCATACTTCCGTTGGGTATTCTGCTTTCCTCTCTCAGCTGCATGCCACTTACTGCGCCCTCGTTGGCTGCCCGCCGTTGATGCGCGGGCCCCGTATCCGCCGCCGGCTTCCCGCACCTGCCCGGCCCTACGCTTTTACCCGCCTATTAAACATGGCCCTCGCTACTCTCGCTGCCCTCCCCCTGGTCCGCGCGCTCGTTGGGGGCCCGCCGTTGATGCGTCCCGCCCCGCATCCGCCGCCGGCTTCCCGCACCGCACCTGCCGCGGCGCATCCTACGCATTTACCCGCCTATGCAACATAGGCCCCCACTACTCTCGCTGCCCTCCCCCTGGTCCGCGCGCTCGTCGGCTGCCCGCCGTTGATGCGCTGGCCCCTCATCCGCCGCCGGCTTCCCGCACCTGCCCCGGCACTTCCTACGCTTTTACCCGCCTATTAAACATAGGCCCTCGCTACTCTCCTCTCACTGCTCTCCCCCTGCTCCGCGCGCTCGTTGGGTGCCCGTCGTTGATGCGCTGGCCCGCACCCGCCGCTGTCGCTGTCCCTGTTGCGTACCGTATTCGCCCACCTCCCTCCCGCGTTGCACCGGCTCAGCTCGCCTTTATTTTCACTTTACCTACCACAAACTTATCCTCGAATTCTCCGCCCCGCGTGTAGCGCCTGCTCTTTTTTTTCAAACACAATTTGATTACATATGTATATATATATATTTATATCTATGTCATCTTTATCTCAATGTTGCGCGTCAGTGAGTCCGAACTTCAATATTTCAAGGTAACAGACGGCCGTGTGTACGTTACATTTTTCTCCAAGATCAACAGCATATTTCGTCGTATGTAAAACCACGGCGGAAACCCAGCAATCAGCAAAGCAAAAGCAAAGAGCGGTGAGACTCGGCAACAAAGTCAGTCAAGGTAAGTAGATGCCGCCGTAAATGTGGAACATACAGTGTAGGTGCATATTCAGGCTCCTGGGACGCCAAACCAGTAGGCGCGATCGTGACTACGGGTAACGAGCATGACGCGGTTCGGGTGATATTCGCGGGTCTTTTCCCAGATATCGGCTGCTTCATCGCTAAAGGAGATAATGAACAGTTGAATGGATAACCGGACCGGACTTACAAGGTCGTGAACATCTTCTGAATATGCTGCACTGCGTAGAAGATCTCGTTCTCCCTGCTGTAGGCCTCGAAATCCCAGCGAACTCAAGGCACTGCGGCAGCAACGCGACAAGCTCTGGGATTGTGTTCGCGGAGAAAATTCGGGCATGGGGGTCGGTGGAGTCCATGTTGTCAAGGTGCGCCAATTTCCTCAGGTACAGGAGGGCCGATCTAGGTAGGCGGCGACGTCAGTTTTTGAATGGGTATATATCTGACAACTTACCGACTCTGAGACATGTGACCGCGCTGATCTAGATACCATTTAATCTTCTTGGGTCCAGACACCTTTTTAGAAGAGGTTGGAGGAGAGAGCTGGGCGAAGAATTTCGGAGGCTTGACGGTGCGGGTGGGTGCCATGGATGAGAGCTGCGGAGAAAAGCAAATGTACGCTGCGGAGAAAACAAGTCCAGAAGTTGATGGGATCAGATCCATCATCTCGTGATTCTTATCTTTCTCTATCATTATGTCGCTCTCATACAACCACCAGCGCGGCGAGCGCCTCCTCAATGACCACCTCTATAACATGCCACGCGCGCTCTTTGTCACTGTTTCATACTCCCCTTCCTGCCGACGTTCTATATTCCACCATAGTCCAACAGACGAAGCACCGGAGCGATTTTGGCCCTCTCACCTGGGTTACGCTTCTTTTCTGGAAACCTCTCAAACTTGGTACGTTTTTTCTCCGCATCCGTACCCTTGCGCTGACTTGTGTAGGTTTCGGACTGGTGGGATCGCAGAGCCTGAAGACAACGACATGATCGCAGCTCTTGCTGATGAGGACGACGACGAAATGCCTCCTCTGATTTATGAAGCAATGTCCGCTGTCTCCCAATGCTGTGGTAGTCGAGGTTGCAACAAGTTGAAGGCCAAGCTGTAGATACTCCGTATATAGATGTGTGCGTCGGCATGACCAAAATAGGAAATCAATTTTTAGAAGATAAGATAAGAGGGCACAAATTGAAGATTTATCCAGTCAAGTCTACTACGAATGCTGCAAGTAAATGAGCGCGCTCGTTATCTTCTCCAGCTACCTGGTCCTCTGCCGCCTGGAGAGTAGATGAAACAATCAGTTCAGATACGCTAGAAATGGACGAGGTGACGTACTTTGCCTGAGTCGGCGGGTCATTCTCTTGCTTCCTCTTCGACGCCTTGCGCTTCGACGACGACCCCGTCTTGTCCTTCAACGCCGCTGCAGGTGCCGCTGTCGCCTTTTCCTTCGACGCCGCCTCCGCCGCCTTCCTAGTTGCTGCGGCTGCTCTGATCTCGCTCATCGTACGCTTGGCCGGTGGCGGCTCATAGCCAGTAGGCGGTCGTCGGACCCGGGGCCCGAGAGAAATCGGCTCAGGCTCTGGAGCTCGGACACGGCGGCCGAGAGCCGCCGGCCCGTGCGGCAATCCAGCGTGGCCTGGAGGAGGGGGAGGCATGAGGAAGATGCCATGATCGCGGTTTTGCTCAGCCCTGGAGGCGGCGGCGTCGCGCTCCTTTTCGAACGCTCGGATTTCTCGGAGCCGCCATGCCGGGATAATCTCCATCCCCGATTCCTGCCCGCCTTCCACTTCCTGACCATCACCATCCCCACTCCTTCTCCCACCTGCGACCGCTCCGCCCCTCCCTCCTCTTCCTGCTCCCCTCCCTCTCCCTCTCCCCCTCCCCCTCCCCCTCCCCCTCCCTTCCTCGCCCGGGTTTATGACTCCTGTCTCCGCTGGAGGTTGCGAATCGGACAAAACGTCGACAGCATTGGTGACGGGGACAGGCGCAGGCGCAGGATTGGCAGGCACCACGGGAGTCGATGTTCCTCCGCTGGTGGTGTGAACACGGCGGAGGGGCGAAGGAGTAGCGACCTTGGAAGCTGCCAGGGAGTGGGGGGGCGGTGCATGTGTTGGGGTCACCGGTAAACGAGTTTGGGGTGACGCTGCGCTGACCGAAGTAGACGACGAAAACGATCCAGAGGGGCGGAGTCCGAAGATGTTGAATGATCTATGTGATGGAGTCGTCGGTGAATGGGTCTGAGGTGATGCTGCGCTGAACGAAGCCGACGACGAAAGCGACCCAGAGGGGCGAAGTCCGAAGATGTTGGATGACTGAGATGGGTACGTTTGTGGTCGCCGTCCAGACATCGAGGAGACAGCGGACGAGGCTGGAGGTGAATTTCGAGGCAGGCCCGGCACTTCGTTCGAGAACACAAACCCGCGGAGAGACGCGCTCAGACCCGCATGAGAGGACGAGTTCGCAGAGATCGAGGTCAGCTCAAATTCAAGGTTGCGTGCATCCTCCACAGGCCGCGCCGGGGGCTCGGTGTTGGTGGGCACCGGTGGAAGCGGTTGGACTTGCTCTGATCCTAGCCCTAAGAGGGTTGGGTCGATCGGAATGTCGTCTCCAATCGGGAGGCTCGAAAAGTCGTCAGGAAAGGGGCTGTCGTCACCAAATTGGATGAGCGAAGTCATTGCATCGAGTGCCGGCGGGCCTTCCACAGGTGGGCCCTTCTCGTCGTCGTCGGCGTTGGCAGAAGTGGCCGCTTTCTTCTTTTTGGGGCCAGCCTTGCGCTTACGCTTGCGCTTCGGCGGCTGCGACGCATCGACAGTTTCAGGTGTATCCGAGTTCACGACGGAGTCGGACTCTCCAGGGACTGATGTCTCGGAGCAGGCCACCGGCTGGATAGCGAATTCGCGTCGAGTTTTATGATCTGAAAAAATGATTACCCCTCCGTTAAAGACCATAGAAAACTGGACAATGCGTACCGAAAACCTTCTTGCCCCACTGCTGAAGAGGCCTAATAATCTGTTCGTGGAACTGAGGGTGCGCTTGGTCGAAGTTCTGGCCAGAAGGTGTCGTGCCATTGCAGTAGCTGAAGAGAGTGATCGATGAGTCATCGGCGCTTACCCAGCGTCTAACTAACTTGCCTGGTTGTCGCAATCTTCCCATCGTTATTGGGCGTTGGTCCCGTCAACACCGTCGAGCCGACCCAGCCAGTCATCCTTTCCACCACTTGATGAAATGTCTGCAGAACGGGTCCTAGCTGATTTAAACCCCTAACGCCAGAATTGATATTGATCAGTTACTCGTCTCGCAATTGTAAGTCGAAGTACCTCTGGAGCTCCTCTGGCGTCTGGGATTTCATCGGGAGCGCACCCCCGCTCTTCTGCTGCTCGTACTCGGTCTCCACCGCCGCTCTCTCCTCTTCGGTAGCATTCTCGAACAACTTTGAGACGACACGGCGCCGCATACGCATCTGCTTTCGACGCCCCTCTGCAACCCGCTCACTGCGCTCCTCAGGTGTTTCCTCCTCGTCCGAGACGCCCATCGCCTCTTGGAAGCCCTCCTCGCTCAGCGCTTCCTGGATTGCCTCCTTGTTTCTGGTCTGGAAGAGCTCCTCGCGGTGTTTGATGCGTGTTTTTGACCGTCCCAATTTGTCGACCAGATCTTTCAATGTCGACTCCGCCACCGAATTCGAGGTGCCAGGGTTGAGCAGTTTCTTCTCCTTCTGCCCGCGGTTGTTGAACCAGTTGTGGATAGTCTGTTGCTCGACGCAATCAAGCCTCCAAAAAAACGCGACGAAACAAACTACTAACCTTCTTCACTTTCTCCTGAGCTAAGCCCACCGCTGTCTGCTGCTCTTCTGAGAGCTCAGACTCTTCGATGTGCGTATCAATTGCGGGTAGGCCCAAGTCGTCCTCAACGCTCCATTTCAGAAACCATCCCTTCTCCACCTTCGTCCAGAACTTCCCCAACCTGCGGCTTTTTCTCCAGAAACTCCTCAAGATGAGACTCGAGGTATTCGATCTGGTCTGCAGGAAGTGGACTTGTTTTCCCTTTTGGCATGTGGGAGGGGCGCGCTGATGTTTTTACGAGCAGATTCTAGGACGGCACTCGCGGTAAAATTACGCGGGGAGAATGCAAGAAGATAGGTGCGCCAGAAGGCACCAGGAGCGGCAGACGCGAATTGAGAAAACAGAAAACAACGCGGAGACGCGGACGCGACGTTGAAGCAGAGGGTAGTTCTCTAAAACCGAATCAGGCACTCGGAACTCGGGTGAGACGGGTTTACTACTAATCCCAAACCAAAATTCGACTTCTGTCCTCAATTATTCGCGTTTCACCAATTCAGGTCAGTATTTCTACCATCATTTATATATTTTGACTTTTTCACGAATGCCTTCCCCAAAAGTCATAGGATGCCTTTTAGGTCGATTCCCCGTTAGGATCCTTCGCCATTCATCGATTGCATCAGTTCGTTGCCTTCTATCGCCCGCATGGGCGCACCGGCTTTCGGATAAATAAACAATAAATCACGCACTACTTATGGCGAACCCTCATTTGCGGTACGAACTCCACACCCACATCCACCACCACATCTACGACGATCCCCCAGCAATGGCAGCCTTCGCCTCAAGCACCTCAACCAAGACCTCCACCCCTACCGAGTTGGAGGCCTTGGTTGCGCTGGTTGCGCGTCTCTCCACTGCGACCATGGATGTTGTCCGTCTTACAGCGGAAGTCCAGGGTGAGTCTCATCGATCTCCTCGATCACAGTCATCCCTCTAACAATTTGCGACAGCAAAATTACCTGCCGTCGTCGCCGGGGAAGTTGTGGCCGCTCGCGCAGCTACGGCCGCTGCCCAAGCTGCCCAAGCTGCCCAAGCTGAAGCCACAGCGACCGATCCTGCTCCCGACGCAGCCGACCCACTCTGGGTCCGTGGTACCCCCAAGACCCCCGCCCAGCTTGAGCTGCAGTACCCGGAAGGGTCGGGCGAGACCTGGTATGTGGTAATCTGCGGCCGTGAGCCAGGGATGTACCGCACTGCGTGAGTCGCTTTTTCACACCTTCAGTCAACCACCTCTAATCGTCGTTTCCAGGGCGGAGGCGGACAGCAACTGCAACAAGGTCCCCAACCAGCTGAAGGCGAAGAAGGACCAGTCGACTCGAGGCCCTCGCCTGGTACCGCCGCGAGTACCACGGGCCCCTCAGCTCCACTGGAGTACAGAAGTGGACGCCGGCGTAGTTAATACTGTACCCCAAGTGCTCGTTTTTTTTTTTTTTGCGAAGAATTAAAAATTGTTTTATCGTAAATACATTAGCTTCGGTTTTAGTAATGCTCGCAACACGACTTCAAATAAAGTAGTGTCTTTGTTAATGCTACCGGCTGCCCTCGTGGCGTCGACGCCTCAAATATGCGTCTAGATAATCGGAAAAGCTGGGCATCGGAGACTGTGGTTCCGGGCTCGGGGTGGAACTTGCAGATGGCGTCGGAAACCGCATTCGCAGCGTGCGGAACTCCTTTAGATCACTACCCAATCTGGTTAAACCACATCTTTTTGACCCACAAAAACACTTACGTGGGATCGTCGTGGGTGCGAGGGCCCGCGTCTTTGGGAACGCTGCCCCGGGAGCAATGTTGACTTAGCCCCGGTTGTGATTGGGACGCATATCCACTCACAGCACGCCATTCCTGGCCTGAACTCGCCCTTCCGTTGAATCACCATCCTCCTCACTACACACGGAATTTGTGAGCAAATCATGGTGGAGTCAACATAACCTACTTTGTGCGTCTGCAGTCCGACTCGCATAATAGTGATTGCCTGGAAGCAATTAGATAGAAGCACCGGTGGTTGTGGCCCGTACTTGTGCTGATCGTCGGGTTCAGATTGATCATCATCGAACGCGATGGATCTAAATGTTAACTCCGTTGGTTTAGGAAAGAGAGGCGCTTACCCCTCTCGAGTTCCGTCTGGACCTTCACCTGTACGCTGGGAAATCCTGCTTAAATCATTTATGTCAGTAAATACCAGGAAGAAACTGAACGTCAAGAACTGAACGTACCCGTCCTCGGACTGGCCGGCGTGCAACTCGGCACTGCTTGAACTGCCATGTGAAATTTACCCATTGTCGCTGGAAATCGGCTTACTCGTGACCGTAATAACCTGCCACCTCGGATATACTCCTGGAAATGGTCATCTTCTTTTTCTGAGGAAATAAATTCCCACTAACCGCACGCCTGCTTCGCCTTCCTCCTCAGAATCGGACCCTCCTTCCATGTCCGTAGCATCCCCGTTGGACTATTAGTACCGTAGCGTAGGCAATGAATAAATGAATTGCGCACCATGACCAATCTTGGAATAAGTCTGGCGCAGTAGTATTGCCATCCGGTGCTTCCCTAAACATCAGGTGAGACTTACTCCTCATGTTGCGAAGCCAGATACTGCACCTGGTTGGCGCCGCCGGCTGAACACGGCGCCACATCTCAGATAGCGCTTCAGACGCGTCTTGTTCGGCCTCGGCCAGTGTAGCCGCAGCTCGTTCGGCCTGGGCCAGTGTCGAGTCGATCTGTGCAGTCTCCTCTGAAGTGTCGCCGTCGCAGAGGGCTTCATTCTTGTGGTCGGCCTCGATGTCCTTGGGGCTTGTTTTACCTTTGCGTTTCCGACTCTTCGATTTTTTTTCTCGTTTTTGGGCCCTTGGATGCCGTGCGGAGTTAGTTGGTACGATTGGTGCCCACCATATTCCTGTAACTTGCCGTTTCTCCGCCATTTGTATCCTTCGTTTTTCACGTATAGTTTCAATGCTAGTTAACGGATTAGGGTGCGCTGCCTAGAGTGTATAGTGAACCTACTTCTTTCGGTAGTGTTTCGCGGCGGCGATCCGTTTCTTTTCTGCAGTGGTCAATCTACAAGTATCAATGAATGATCATTTGGATAATAGCGCAATAAGCTCACTCTGTTCCATCGTTACTCGTTTGTTTCCTCGAGATTGGCATGTTCGGTGGTTGCGGTAAAGGAAACAAAGTCGATATCGATATTGATGGGTGGCTGTACAATGTTCGCCCACAATGACCATTTCATTGCACTCGACTCTTGCGTACTGGTGTATATACTGGGGTGCGAACAATACACTGAAAACCAGATCAATCCTTCGTTGATGTTTTAGGCCGCCATAGTTTCAGTGACGCACTATAGACAGTGTTCCTTTCCACCCTCCCGCTAATTTCGGCACTGCGTGCGACTGGTCAATCCAGCTTGCTCACTCGGTGTGTAATGGGCAAAGGTGGGGAGAGCAGAATATGCTCGACTGAACCAAGCTCTAAGTCATGATCTTGGCCGCCAGTGTCTTACGAAACGCACCGGAGACAATGTTTCTTTCCACCCCAACAAACATACAGATCTCGTGTGTTTCGTCCACCCGGGGTGCGGCTTGAAATAAATTGTGGTGCGGCCGATGCAATGAACTAAAAACTTCGGTCAGTGATGTTTTTGCCCGCCACGGACCCAGGGAACGCACTATAGACGGTGTTCCTTTCCATTCTGACGCTGATTTTGACACCTGGTGCGACTGGACCATCCAACTTGCTAACCTGGTGTGTAATGAGAGAAATTGGGTAGGGGGGGGATATAGTCGACCGAAATAAACTCTCAGTAATAATTTTGGCCACCTCAGTTTTACGAAACGCACCTGAGACGATGTTCCTTTCCTCCCTTACAAAAATGCTGATCTGGTATGTTTAGTCCACCCGGCGTGCCGCTTGCAAAAAATTGTGGTGCGGCCAATGCAATGGACTGAAAAGCATGTTCGGTGATGTTTTTGGCCACAATGGTTGGAGTCGACGCACCTTAGACGATGTTCCTTTCCATTCCGACGCTAATTTTGACCTCGTCTGTGGAGACCATCAGAGCCTTGTACTGGGATAAGTGATGGTTGAGGCAGAGTGTTAGACCAGAGCAAGGCCTCAGTGATATGTTCGACCCCCCAAAATTCCGCGATTCGCACCTGAGACAACGTTCTTTTCCATCCTCCGCATAATGTCAACCCCTTGTGCATTGAACCAACGCCGCGGACTGCGGTAAGCTGTAGCGCCGGGCAATCCCATTGACTAAACTCGTCGCCAGTGATGTTTTTGGCCGCGTCGACCTCGAGAAACGTACCTCAGACCGTGTTCCTTTCCACCCTGTCGCTAATGTCGAAACCACCTGGGTTGAATACACCCGACCCACGGAATCAATGAAATTGGGTCAGAGGTGTGTTTGGAAACTGTTGGGAAGCCTGCCGCCAGATCAGGGCTTTGCCAGAGCGCTCTCAAGGGCGGGATGGTGTTCGTCGGCAACAGAAAAGTCCTGATGGTAACATCGGGTCACGGTGCCGAAGCTGTCACAACAGGAAAGGAACACCGAGTTTTGGGTTCGTTGAAATGGACCGCTGCCACGGGCTCAAATCTGAAGAGGCAGAAGTCACTTGATTGAGCTTCCCCATCCACAGGTAAGCTAATACACGTATTATGACGCAAAACCTAGGTCCCGCGCGCGAAATTCAGTTCCCAGATATTTCAGGCGGCCAGACGTTCTGAAGCCAGTCAAATGAAATGAAGTAGCACCGCGCCTCTCTCAAGCTCTACCAAATACTTCTGATAAGGTCTGGAAGTCATGGGCAATTTATTCCTGCCGAATTTCGCCTGCCTGAGCAAATCCAGAAACTTCGCCGGTAGGGTCTCACCCGTGTTATTTGGACGCGGATTCACTGTCTTAGAGTGTTTAGATGTTGTCTCCTCCCTAATCTCGTATCAATAGTCCATCGGTAAACGCAAGAGGTGTTCATTCAGCCTCGCCGACCCAGAATGTCGAGCCTCATTGTAGGTTCAATATTGAAGTGTGCGTCGTTCCAAATTGATATTTGAGGTCCTTAAACATATATCAGTGATATATCACAAAAGCAGCAGATTCTATACTTTACCAGTTTTCGACCTTTTTGCGTTTTTCGGGGGTGAGAGGCAGTCGGAGGGGATATTGGACCTCCCCAGGTGTACAGAGTGAATGTTTTAGTACCTGGGTACAAATTAAAGTCGGGTAATATGACGAAAAATGGCGTAGATGTGGAAAGGAACCGAAAATGAGCCCAAGTTGAACACAGTTTCCGTATTGGTATGTGGTTGAGCTTTCAACGCGAATCGTGCAGTGCACATATTTCGTACCTATCTGTATGGTATGGCGTCAAGTTGCCAAATGATGTTTTTGGGATGGCACTGAGGTTAGTGAGTGCTTTTGGTGAGTCTCGTGGGCTGACTGGATGTTATGAGAACCAAAATACCATCGGGAGGGTTTTTTTTGGCGGGAGTGGGACTCAACAGAGGAATAAATAAATATCTGTTGCTCAGATTACATCTTACCGACCAGAAATCGTTTGGACACTGTATCTCTTGCTCTTCGGCGTGATAGTTCACCATTATCAGCAGAAATGAGACATGCAGAGCGAAAGTGTTCTTGAGTTCGGAGAATCCCGCTCCCGGCCCGTGGCTCCGCTCTGGGCGCTAAGCGGGCGCTTGATGGAAAGGAACAACAAGAATTGAGCTGGATAAGCACATTCCTGGAGTTTCGAGACCTTCTGACGCGTAAGATCCCTTCCCAGAATGCTTCCATGTCTATAGACATACTCCTGGCTTGACATTTGACGAAGATTCTCTCAGACGGCCAAACATAGAGGAAACTCACTCGGCGTCAACTTTCGGCTCCACCGAGATATTCTTCGACTTGGCGCATGGAGGAAATAAGTAAACCGTAACTTGGTAGCAGATTGTACCTTGGTAGCTGTATCTCCACTCGACATCACCTCCGTTGCAGTTGAGTGAAAGCGAGTGAGTGATTCGGGGGCTGTGCTCGCTTACTGCTTTCTACTTACCACCACTGCGACCACCAAATTATTATCCGTCTTTGGTTCCTTTCGGACCCATCGGAGTCTGAGCTCACTCACGATGAATAAACAATCCGAGTTCTTTGATAGTCGCGAAATGCCGCTGCCTGCACTCTTCCGAGCAGCGGGCTACGACCAAAACACACGCATCGCTGGGTTATCGGACGTCGATGGCCCAGGTACGTATACCTTCTCACCTAGATCTTAGTTCTGTTTGACGTTTATCGTAAATCCAGGTGCCTGGAACAAGGCGCTCGAACGTGCTGCAGAGATGAAGGCGGAAAGGGACCGCACTAGACGGGCAGAGAAGGAGGCCCGAGACCGCGCAAGTTGGGAGGCGGATCAGTTGATTCGTCCTCGTCCTCCGCCCCATAGGATTCGGCTAATCCCTAGACGGGGGCAGCGCGACTTGCGTGAGCAGCCGCTTACAGAGGCTGACCTCTACCTCGACGACATGCGTCCTAGCCAGCGGTTCCCGAGGTTACTCCACACATGCCCCTTGTGTCTAGAGCTCAAGTCGCACCCAGTCAAGTACGTGAATACCTAACACCTCAATCTTATCGTTGTATTCATATTCATTTCACTTTGCAGATTGCTTTGCGAACATAGTGCTTGCTATGTCTGCCTTCGGTTATCTTTGGAGACGGACTGGGGCTGCCCCACCTGCGGAAGGGAGATCACAAGGAGACCCATTCCCGACGACGCTGAAGCCTCGGCGATTGAAAGAGAAAACTCCGGCTGGGACGATAGCCAGGTAGATTTTTCCTGGGACGGGCTCGTCTTTCCGCAGGGGCATAGTTTTCCGCGCTAGCATATTTCCTCCTTTTACCAAATGCGGTCACTTCCCCTTAAATAAATTGCCTCCGATCCTTCGAAACCCGGCTGCAAGGATATCACCAGGAACAGCCGCGTTTCAAGGTGGAACCCCCGCAGGTCTGATTTGATTCCTTATACCGTGCTTCGTGCTGATCCATCATTTTATTCCCCTCTCGCTCGTCTAGGCTCGTCTCCACAACATGGAGCCAAAGGACGGCGCCCTCACCACCGCCGAGAGGTTGAAGCAGGCCCGCCGCGACAAAGCTCGTACGTCTTGCTGTGTGGTTTGACTAAATTGTTCTGAGCCACAGTTTCTCCCAGAAGAATTGCAGCAGCGTCGTGCCGCTGCGGCACAGGCTACAAAAGCTGCTGAGGATGCTGAGGCAGCAGCCCTGGACGTCAGGCTGCGCCATTCCCGAGTCGGTGGGTTTACCATCCTCCTGATGGACGACGCTTTGTAGACTGAAAACTTTGCTAGAGAAGATAGAAAGAATGCGTTTTGGCCCACGACTTCGCCCGGTCCAGCCTGTCAAAAAACCTTCGCTTCACCTTCAAGTTCTGGCGGCCAATCCGGCTGCAGCGTTGCAGCTTCCTCGGCGCACTCTCAAGAGGTCTTTCCTCCCGACAACGCCGCAGCGCCCTCGGCACTCCCTCCGGTCTGCACCACCCAACACTGTGGCCAGTTCGTCAACTGTGCCGCAGATTTCTCGGCGGCGCGACGATTACTTGGATCCAGACTACTCCTTTGTACGCGACACGGACGCAATAGGCTTTCCTTGCTTTCATCGGGAGCCCGAATGGTCTGAGGCCTCCGACGAAGACGGCTACGACCCCGCTGGTGGACTGCCTTATGTTCCGCGCTGGAACGTCAGCAGTCGTCGCGCTGCGGCTATGGTTGTTCTTGCCGCGCAATTGACCCCGGAAGAGGAGGCTGAACTCGCGCTCAAGCGTGCTCGGGACGAGCGCCGCGAGGAAGATAGAAATAAGGTCAGAAACGCATTGAAGCCGGTTCATGCCCAGATTATCGAGCTCGGCGCTGAGAGAAGAGAACGGGACTGCACTTAGTTCAGGTACTGTGGTCCGTTCATAAGCTGCCACTTCACTCAGTTTCATTGCGCACCAGCTACCACCGCGGGACCGCCGGGCGAGAACACGTCGGCGGCTTTAAAATATTGATTTCGTAGAATACTTGGGGGATTTCTGGACACAAATATATCTTGTCCCAAAACGCTCGCAAATCTCCCAAACACCAATCTGCAATCAAAAGATGGCGAGCCTTCTTTAAATTCTCAAGATCGCTTTGGCTATTCAACCAAAATGTCGACCGTTTCCTTCAACCCCGACATGTTTTTGGCAGACATATATACGTGAGTGCAACTCCTGCTATCTATACCATACTGATACCTGACAGCCAAGTTCTGGTTGCCGAACGCCTGGTCGTCCTGGAAAGGCGAATTTCTTATTGGGTGAGATGGTGAGTAGAAGGAGAAATACATGTGATTCCTGACTCACGGCCCGGTCCCAGCAAAAATCGCGCCAAAACCAGCGAAGAGGAACGCCTGGCAAGTTATCGCTTGGCCGAGTATGGTGGAGAATTACGGGCACTGAGCGGGGCGCTTGCCCTTAAGCATTGCAATACTCTGAGTTAGGGAATCCGGCTGTATCAGATCCGGCTTGGTAGCACGCTGTAATTGATGGCGATGTTTGATCTTCACCTGTGACAGGTGATCCCGCTTTCTATCCACACCGATGCCCGCCTTCCTCCCTGCGGCCCCGCCTCCTGATCAAGACAGGAACTATATCTCTTGCCCCGCGCCATTCTTTCCGGGTAAATACTTCAAGAATCACGCCTTCCACAGTAGCCACAAACGACGACATTACTACATGACGCCCGAGGGTGCATTTTCGACTCTGCAAGTACTGAGTTGGGACTAGATCTCTTATCTGACACATCCCTTAGAGGTGACTGTTTAGCTGCGAAAACCTCAACGTCTATCGTGCGCCTGTCGACTGCCCAGCTGGCGTCGCAAGAGTGGCGGAAAACTTGTCGCGCCTCCCATCCGCAATGCCGCATGCGCAACGTGGCTGCAGATCAGTCTCCAAGGCATCTCGTAGGCTTCACCGCTCTGTACCGAACGGCATCGTGTCTCCCTCATCTCGATTACACGTCTTCCACACCGTAGGCGACTTTTGATATCTCCTCCCTTTCACTTCTAAAGTTCTTCCTTCAGACCGTCGGGCCCTGTATTTTTGTTCGTAATACCTGCAACAGCCTCAATATACTTTGATGCGTAAGTACGGACATGTGGACGCAGGGCACGCCTGATATGTACAATCCCAGCAAGGTTGCATGTGCCGAATCCCACCGCTTAGGCACCAAGGAGATCCGCGTGGTGCAATCATTTGAGGCAGCGGTGGAAACGATCACCCTGTGCGCTCAGATGCGAATCGGCGCGTAGCTCGGATCACTGAGTTGGGCGCGTACATATTTTATTTTGTCTAAATCCCAGTAATGTATTCGGCTGCCCCCTGCCTGACCTTGCTATGTCGATTGATCTTGTAGGTCGAGAGCTGAAAAGGCGTGAGTTGGTTTGGCGCTGAAGGGAAGGAACGAGCTGATATACGCGCCAGGTGCTCTCGACAACATCCATCACAACGCGCCGCACACTCGGCCCGTCCAGGATTTTCTGGATGCGCAGTCTTGGCCCGGACCGCCAGTTCGTCGTTCAGGCGGAGGAGATTGCGCGAGGACGGGAGGCCCTGTACGAGCGCCTCAGGGCCAAAGAATTGCAAAGGCAGGCGGAAGGCCCCAAACCGCCTCCCGGGAGTCCCCCTCGTCCGGCTGACTATTATGAGAAGCGCCACGAGGAACGGAAGAAACGCATCGCATTAAAGAAGGCGCGGCGGGACGCTCTACAGAAACTCCGAGACAATCCGTTGAAGGGACCCAAGCTGCCCCCACCGCTCCCGACACCAACGCTTGGGGAGCTCAAACGTCGGGCTACAGCGGAGCGGGATCGGCGGGAGAGGATGCGTGTGCGTGACCTGCGCGTCTCAAATTTCGAAGCACTATGTGCCCAGATGGCGAGCCGCAAACGGTCGCGAAAATAACCCACAGATTGTGCCCAGATTGTGTCCAAAAGTTGTTGTGTTTCGGAAATTGTTGCCACGATTGTGATCGTCTCGTGAAATATATCCCATTCGCTCCATTTGCCCGCGCAAAATGCCTCCCATCCCAGACTCCATCCTCCGCGACATCCTCTCCCTTTTGGATCCGTTGTCATTGGCGGCTGTTGTCTGCGTGTCTCAACACTATGCTACCCTCGGCCGTGTGCTGCTCTTCCGTCTCATCAACGTCCACCACTCCAAAGCTGGGAAGTTATTTTCGACGATTGCCAAGAATCCTGTGTTTGGAGAGTGGGTATGTCGATCACACGTCTATAATATATTCCACCTCACTATTGTCAGGTACACCACCTATATCTACGGGGGCGGGATCCCTCCCGCCGCCTTCACGGTCCGGACTTTGAGGCGACGGCTGGAGCCCTGGTCAATCTCCGCACGCTCCACATTGAATGCAACATCGACGTCCCGAGATTTGCGGCCTCGTTTCGAGGCGTACTCACAGAATTCTCGTACAACCCGAGGGTGGACGAGGATATGGTCGCGTTTCTACAGGGCCAGCGCCATATCGATTCAATTTATTGCAGAGATTTCAACCTTCGTTGGTGTGCCCCAACATTTCTGCCGCGCTTGAGAAGCATTCGGGGTCACCCTACGGACCTCCCTATTCTCGTCGCGTCACGGCCGGTGCGTGAGGTCCACATGATATACGACCGAGCGGACTACGAGAAACGGCCGGTCGTGCCCTTGGATTTTCTTGCCTCAGTCAACCGTACGCGTTCGACGCTTGCAGTTACAAGTATCACAGCTTGTCGCCGTGGAACCAACAGCTCTCCCCAACTTATTGCCCTGGGTCCAGCAACTGTTCGTCCACGAGGATAAGACGTGGGGGGAACGGCGATCGCCCGCGGTGCGTCTTTATTTCTTGAGCTTCGTCGTAGACGGCGCTGATCAAGTCACTGGATAGCTGGACTTTGGCGAGCATGTTCGCAAAATGGTGAACTGCCTCAGCCACATCAGTACCCTGCGGGACTTGATCGTAGTGACAACCTACGACGCCGAGCAGGCTCATGTCATACGACGGACAATTTTTGAGTGCTGCACTGCTCCTCGGCTCGGCACCGTTATCATCCGTCTATGGAATCAGTTGCAGGAGCGGGACGAACTATTCACATGGCCGAGAGTTTTTGAGAGCGCCGAGTTCTTAGTTGAATATCCCTTAAAGAGCTGGGAATTGTGAATATATTTATGCACGTGTCGCGAAGTCAAAAATATTGTGGTTTGACATTCAAACATTGTTACAAATGGCGTAACGCAAGAATTTCTTTGTTTGGGATCAGCGTTACCTCGGCACGTGCTTGGTGGCTGTAACGTACATACATACATTGATTCGATCAGCGTGTACCTCACCCTCTTGCCACTTCCTCCTCGACGCGCTGACGGACGCGTTCCTCCAGTAAGTTGTTTTTTTTTTTTGTTCTCTGGCCTGGCAGCCATTTGTTCTGGAATCCTCCACGTGAAGACTCAAACCTGGGACTCAGTGGAGATCCAGAATGCATGGCTGCCACCGAGACATCCAGTGCCACTGAGCCTTAGCTGACGTGTTTTTTTTGGCAGAAATGCTCTGGACGTCTACGCAGCGAACGGTAAGGACACCATCCACCTCCTATTCATGTGCTCACCACCACGAAGACACGCAGTGGCACGATTTTTGCGGCATGGACCAGCGCCATCGACTATTTCGCGCCTCTCCTGTCGCAGGCCGTGGCTGCCGAGTGCGACGACCAGGAAGACAAGGAGCCGGAAGACGACGACGACGTCGACCAGGACTGGACGCCCGAACCCCTCAACCAAGTCGACGACGAATGGCCGCCGCCTGATCCACTCAACACCGTCGACGACGTACCTGCCGCTCCCTCACGAAAGCGGCGCGCATCTCCAACGTTCGAGCATGTCGTTGCATCCGGCCCTGCTCAGTCTGGCTCCCACCGACGCCGCGCTCTCAAACGCGCTCGTGGGGTCGAGACTCACGGACACGTCGCCCGCCCAGCTGCCATCCGCAAATACGTTGGGCCCGCTCAGCCGCTCCACCTGCCCGCTTTCGACGCGGCTGCCTTACCCACCGCCCACGGCGCGTATGCCGCGAAAGTTGAGGACAGGGCGGAGAAGCGTGGCGGCAAGCAGCGCCGCAGCCTTGCTGAGCTGATCGGCGTGGGCTTCCAGCTCATCCCCTGGAACGGATTGTAAGCAAATTCCGCACCTCCGTTTCCTCATTTAAGCCAATCCGTGTGCAGTGACCCACAGCCCCTCGTCGATTCCGAGGGGCGTGTATTTCTCGTTCTCGTTGGGCAGCCTCGAGACGAGCGTTACCGTGCGAGCGTTGGACGCGCGTACGACTTCATCAAGCAACAAGGCGCCGCCGCCCGCTTTCCTGCTGCCTTCTGCAAGCACCGACGCGGCCTCTTTGCCGCCATCAACGTCGGGCTGACGTTTGGCAAGGGACAGATGCATCCCACTTGGCTGGACAACAAGGATTACACGAGCCTCACGGAGCGGCTCCTTGCCCACGACGACATCGCCCGCATGGCTCACTTTGCTAGCGGTGAGCTCGATTCCCTCTTCCAGTGCCATTATTGCCCAGTTATTCCCCTCTCCTTCTCATAGCTGCCTTTCAAGTGTGGGCGCCGCGGCTCTACCAATACTACGTCGACTATAATACCCGCCTCCGCCTGCGCTTCCCCGACCTGAAGCCCCCGTTCCACAAATCGGTCTTCTCGTGCGCGGCCTTCAACTTCGGCAACGTCTGCTGCTTCAAGCATCGCGACGTCTGCAATCTACCATTCGGTTGGTGCGCAGTACAATCGCTTGGGAACTTTGACCCCCATCTCGGCGGGCATCTCGTCCTCTGGGACCTCAAGCTGGTGGTCGAGTTCCCTGCCGGCGCGCTCATACTGCTCCCCTCGGCTACTATTGCGCACTCCAACGTACCTGTTCAAGACGGGGACGAGCGCGTCTCCTTCACACAGTTCACGGCCGGCGGCCTTTTTCGCTACACTGATCATGGCTTCCGCACACAGGCTGAGTTGGCGGCGGAGGATCCCGTGGAGTACGAGCGAGTGATGGAGCAACGGGAAGGGAGGTGGAAGAAAGGCCTTGGGTTGTTCTCAACTGTAGAAGACCTCGTTGCGAATCTAGAAACTGTAGAAGACCTTGTTGCGAATCTAGAATAAATATTGCCTTTGCTTTTATTTCCATCTCAATGACATTGGCACAGGGCCATGAGCAGATGTCGATGAGATGTTCGCGTTTGATGATCTGCGCCTGATGGAATACCGGTAAAAGATACAGCAAAGACGGCTCGAAAAAGCGTAAGAATCCAGAGACAGTTGGTGGGTCGGGCATAAAGAAGTTCAGCAATGTTTATTTGAAAGAAAATGGCGGGCTAAGGGAGGTCGATGAGGGAGGTGGATGAGTTCAGCAGGTCGGCAAAATTTGATTGGTGATTGATCGCGGTATTCATACTGCCGCCGGGTAGAGCGAAAAGAAAAGACGACGGGGGGGACAGAGGGGGCTAGGGAAAGCGGGGAGATGGAAGAGCGAGAGCCGTATCTACGAGGATGGGTCTTGAAAAATAATTTGAAAAAAATAAAAAACGCGGGGCGGGGGGGTCGAACAAAAGGCAAACAAAATGCAACCCAACGACCCCGGGGCTGGGCTGACCGCTTGTCCGTATGAGCACCACAGGTCCAAGCCGACACCCCAACCCCTGAGCCATTGGGCTGGCTTGGATACCCGAAATCGCGAACTAGTATGGTGATGGGAATGGTCACATGTGGCGTGGCCAGTGTAACGTGACTGTGTCACTTTGTTGACCACTGCCAGAAGAATGCCGCCGCCGACTCACGTCCCAACGATGTTCACACCAGTTGGGCTACGCTCGACTTTGTCTCCGGTCGCGTAACTGAGTCTCTCCTCTGCGGCGAATTTCTCGGCTTTTATTTCTGTCTGGAGCTGTTGCCAATCATCTATCACATGAATCGCACTATTTCACCGCCTCGTCCTCCGTGTCATCCCCATATTTCTTCTCGCTTGCGCATTCGGCCTGCTCCCCATGAACCCCATGAAACGCCGCAAGACCAACCAGCTGGAGTTTCTCGTCGCTTCTGACAGCGACAGCGATGACACAGATGCTCTACCCCGCGCACGAGAGGAGACTGTGCTCCACCGCGGGCTGCGTACCGACGAACAGGGCCAAACACGCTTAGTCGTCACCAGAGTCCCCGTACCTGCGTCTCCGACCAAGAAACGTCCCCCAGAGCGGGACTTGCTCCAACCCGACGACGATTCCTTCGCACCAACGGAACCGGGATGGGACAGCACACTGGGAGCAGCCTTGCCATTCGCGGAAGAGGACTGGTTTGCTTTTGATGAAGGGCACCCTGTGGATACAGGCCGCCGGAAAGAACGAGATTCTGTGAGGCGGTCCCTTCCTTTGGATAGATCACGACACTGATACCGCCTCAGGACCGCCCGATGGCCCAATGGCGAGACCGCCGAGCCGTCTTTCTTGACGAGCTCCTTCATACCGAGGGCCGCGGGTATCACCGCCAGCAGACCCGATGCGCGACCTGTGCCACCGACGTGGCCAAGGCTATCTTTCGGTGCCGGGACTGCTTCACCGACGCGCTGTTTTGCAAGGCTTGCCTTGTCAGCATCCATCGCGATAATCCGCTCCATCGAGTGGAGGTAAGTGCATCTCTTTCGACGCCGTGGGTGATGCTCATCAGCGCCTTTCACAGTGCTGGGGAGACGGTGCTTTCTTTGAGACCATCGATCTGAAGTCCTTGGGCTTACGGATACAACTCGGGCACGGTCGTAATGGTACATGCCCGGGCACCCTGGCGAAGAGGGCAAGGGCGGCAGCAAGTTCGGAGAACGAGAAGGGTCCGCGGGACGACTTCTGTATTGTCGACTCCAATGGCATACATGAAGTCGGTCTCGACTTTTGCTGTTGTGGGCTGGCGGAAGACCACGACGTGCAGCTGCTTCGCGCTCGGCTCTACCCGGCGACGACGACAAACCCAGTGACCGCCGCCACGTTCCGCGTGCTCCGCGACTTCCATCTGCTGTCGTTGGAGGCGAAGTGCTCGGCACAT
This sequence comes from Mycena olivaceomarginata, assembly GCA_029378375.1. NCBI lineage: Eukaryota > Fungi > Basidiomycota > Agaricomycetes > Agaricales > Mycenaceae > Mycena > Mycena olivaceomarginata. Next base: position 65,309 of record JARKIC010001824.1, on the reverse strand, counting down.
CATTTCTATAACAAACTCGCGCGCCAGACCAATAACAATGGCGTCTTCCAACCTCGCGTGAGTTTAGACGCTCGTTGCGCGAGAACTCAGCGCTGACATCGATTTTTAGACCCGATACAACGAATTCCTCAGGATGACACGGCAGTGGAGGCATCTCCAGATGCTGAAACGTGCCGGCCGTGGGCACGCCGCCAATGGAATCCCTGGAACCCGCCCGGGCGAGTGCGCACTGCTTTGCCCGGCATGTCCTCAGCCGGGGAAGAATCTGCCCGCAGACGGGTCGTGGAGGACGGCGCCGCGGGAGCGACGCTTCCTCTACGCACTTTTCTTGCTCTCGACGCCAATTTTCCGGATGAAGAGGAAGGACGTCTCGACCGAAGCCGATGACCCGTCGCTGGGCGACGGGATAGCCTTCTTCTCCCACGTGGAGGAGTACATGAAGCATGTAGAAGAGCATTGGGATACGGAGCAGGAGGTGCAATCCATCTACTCGCGCTTTGACAATCATGCTTACCAATTCGAGATAGAAGAGCACTTGTGTCGCTCATGACGCCGTGGACGAACCTGAAAGAGACGCCTACGGCACGGCTGCATCTGGGATAGGAACGGTGGATTGTGCGCGACATAATATGAAGCGACCGAACGGTGTGGGCGACCTTCAGAAAGGGGAGAGGTAATTATTTCCATCTTTCAGACGCACACTTACTGATCGTCGAAACGGCAGGTACATTAACATGGACTACATGCTATGGAAGAGCCTGGAGAACCACGACGACATCGTTCAGCTCTTCATCTCGTACGACATCGTTTGCCAGTGGTACAAGAATATCTGGCGGCGCCTCGCATCCTACCACCCAAAGCTCTGCGAACGGGGCGGAAGGCGCTTCTATGTCTGGCTGATCCCCAAATTCCACCTCCCCGCACACATTGAAGCGTGCAATATCCGCTTTTCATTCAATCTCACGCCGTTTGTTGGCCAGACGGATGGTGAAGCGCCGGAGAGGGGATGGGCAAACGCCAACCCTCTTGCAAACAGCACGAAGGAAATGGGACCGGGTGCTCGCCGTGACGCGCTCGACAACCATTTTAATGACTGGAATCACAAGAAGATCGTCGGGCTGGGGGAGTTCTTGCTGGAGAGGGCGAAGAAGGCGTGCAACAACATGGGCACCTTCCGCCTTGAGTTGTTGGAGACGGAGCGGGGGTTACCAGCGGAGGCTTTGGAGAAGTGGACGCGGGAGATGGAGCTGTGGGAGCAGGAGTTGCTTGAGACGGAGGGAGGGCTGCCAGCGCAGGCGGGGAAGACGCAGGAAATGAAGAACCCCAACCCCTTCAAGGTCGACGAGAAGCACGAGGGGCTCTTCGCGATCCGTGGTCGCCTCGCGGCCGAGGCCTCGACGGCGGTTGCTGGAGACGCAGCGGACGACGTGAGGGGGGATCTCCACGCTTACGAGATGGTCGACATGGGCATGCAGCTGGAGGACCAGCAGCGGGAGCTCGCATTCGATGCCGCAGCAGTCAAGCTTCACGCGACGGATCGCCAGAAGACCACCTTACTCGAGCGCTCCAACAAACTTGGGAGGAAAATCACGGAGTGGCTGAAGATTCGCGAGTCCTTTACGCCAATGGTGGCGAGGCTCCGGATGGAGGACGCCCAGGCGCGGGCGGTCGCAGCACGCCTCCAGCCAACTCCGGCTCTTCCCGTCCACGCGGTCAAGCTGTGGCTGCCTTCCAGACTGGCGGGTACGCCGACCGCGGACGTGAAGATGAGCCATGCAAGATACGAGTTCGCGCTGCGAGTCGGTCAAGCGCACGCAGCGTTGGCCGAATTGCGTCGTCTTCTCCTCGTCAGGACGGCCAAGTACAAGTACAAGGACGAGTTCCAGCACGGCGTGGCGGCCATCACCCGGGGCAAGACGTCCATTGCCCAAGTCGATGAGCGCATTCGGCGCATAGCAGCGCAATATCGAGCGGCTCGCGCGGCCCTCGTCAGCTTGGGACCCGTGCTCAACGAGACCGATTGGAAGCTCCAATTGCACGTCCTCGCGCCCGACGACGTCCGACAACGACCTCGCGCCACCTTTAGCGACCCCAAGCACAAGTCGAGATTGAAGAGGAAGCGGGGAGAGACGCTGGCGCACGCGGCTGCAGAGAGGCGGAAGAAGAAGGACGAGGAGCGGCAGGCGTCGTGGATCTGGAGGTCGGCGTTGACGGCGGAGGAGGGTTCAGAGCCCGGGATGGCGGAGGCATTGCGCATCGAGTGGGCGAAGACGCGGGCGAGGGCATGGAGGTGGACGGAAGAGGTGGATCTGGTAGAGGAGGAGATGCGTCGGGTCCTCGCTTTCCTCAATTGGAAGGCCAATCACTGGACCAGTCTCATGGATGAGCGCGACGAGCCGGACGAGATCTTACGGGAGGGGCTCACGGCTTATGCGAAGCGCCAGGCGCGGGTGCAGCGCGATTTGCGCGCTCGTTTTGAAGGGAACTGGCAGTATATTCCGGGGTACATTCAGGCGGAGCGGTCCAGGTTGGGGGGCAATTCCGGAGGAGGGGGAGGGGGTGGAGAACGAGGACGTGGACGAGTCGGACGAGTCGGACGAAGACGCTCCCATTGCAGTGATCGCAAGGGATGAGCGTCTTGTGGCATCGTTCGTGGAGGAGACACTCGCTTGACCTTGTATTTTTGACAACTCGTTCCATGTTTTTTTAGTTATGACTGGCCGTAGCTGTTCCATAGCATCTGACTGTATTTCTCTAGCAATTTTATAATACATTTTGGAGTATATGAGTGAAAGCGCGCTCGGTGCTGTGGCAGGTGATGGCAAGCAAAGCTTTCCCGATCCGGAAGTCTTGGTCAGCTCATATAAATATAGCACTGTGCGTCGACACCGTCGACCACGTCTTGCTCAATGCTTGCTCGCCGTGCGCACTGTGGCCAGCGTCGCCAGAGCTTCACGTGAGTACCTCTTATCCATATAAATTGGGCCACCTCCAACTAGAGGTTGCTGGGCGGGCATTATATATAAAAGGCAGACCTCTAAGCAAAGGTCTTTATATATTACTACGCCAGCTACTGGTGCGAAATTACGAGCCGTTGGAGGTGCATAGCCTGGAATATCGGTGGGACGCTGTGAGGCGGCGGGTAAGCGATACGTCTGAGATGACAGATCGTGCGGGGGAGAGCGCGATGCAATGGGCGATGTAGGTGCCGTATTTGGAAGCTGCGGGGGCTGCGACATAGGTGCGGCATCGTCGCGAGCGCGTAGCGATGCAAGCTCGCGTTGGATTTCGGCGATACGGTGTTCGTCGACATCGAGAGCCGGTAGCGAAGGCGGAGGAGAGGTGTGTGGCGATGAAATGGGAATGGGCTCGGTGGTGGGACGAAGTGTGGAATGTTCGTGCTCAGGGCCGGTGGGAGCGGCGACGACGGCAGATGCGGGAGAAAGGATGGGCAACACCGCTGTCGTAGATTGACGTTGATACTCTGTAATGCGAGCGCGGAGGTTCGATCCGGGGATGTAATGCGGGACGAATAAGCCGGAGGGCAATACGACTTTACCGTGAGCATTACGTTTGCAAATGCCCACGCAAATGTCGGACGCGACGTGGGGGCAATGCCGGATAAGGTGAGCGGGATCGCTGCAATAGCTGCATGCAAAAGGACGGCGTGGCGGCTGCGAGGCATGGGATGAAGTCGGGGATAGATATGCGATGAGTGCGCTAAGAAGTTTCGTAAATAACTCAATGAGCGCCGACGTCGTGAGGGCGGGAACGGATGCATGTGACGAGCCGAGGGGCGGAAGCGAATGAGACATCGAATAGGAGCGAAATTCGAATGTGTGGGTCGAGGAGAAAAAGGGAATGCAATGCGCCGCTATGCGAAGCGGGACGCAGGTGAGTGCGAAGTAGGTCGGGGGACGGAAGCGAGAGCAACGTGGGCGGATGGGGACGACGAAATGTAGGTGGCGAGAGCGAAGGCAACAAGCCTGAGACGAGTGTTGAAACCCCTCGCGGTGGGCTCCAAATGACGAACCTGCCAGTCGTCCAAGCGCGAGCTGAACCCAAATGGAACAGGTGAGCAACAAGGGGAGTGGGAGGGACTGTGTGTGCGAGTTGGAACAACGCTGCTCAGTGACTTGGGCCGAACGAGAGCGTGTGAGCGTGGGCGTGGACGTGAGCGTGAGCGTGGACGTGAGCGTGAGCGTGGCAGCGACGAGGGCCAACGCTGAGTGCGACGAGGGGACTAATGCAAAGGGGAAACAAATTGTGTTTTATTCATGTATGCTATGTACATTTTATAGTTGAGTACAACAATAAGGACAATAAAGTCAATATGAAGCAAGAATCAATAATAAGACCGGATCATGTAAATGAAATGCGAGCTGTCTGTAAGTTCAAATTAACAGCGCATAGCCTCCGGAGGCTCGGGTTCCGTGGCCAGCGTGGGGCAATGCTCGTCACCGGATTGTGCGCAGCAGTAGTGCGTAGTGCTTTGAATGTCTTTTCTGCGACTGTTGTCTTGCATGTGTTAGCTGTAGGAGACAGCTCAAAGCTAAAGATACAAACACGGGCAACCACAGTGGCGAAGGAATGTTACGATGATTGGGTGCCCGTCGAGGTTGAGGAGGCGCAGATTGTCCGATGAAGGGGCCTTGGAGCCGACTTCGGGCAGCGACTGAGTTGTTTTTGCTTCCGGGACCCAGAAAGAACTCAGTTCTTGTCGAAACGTCATTCTGGTCAGAGAGACGGATGGATGTAGGAGGAAAGATGACGCACAGTTGATGCTTCCTTATATATTGGAGGCGTGTGACAAGTTTTGCCTAATCAGGATTCGTGCTTCTGTCGCCGAAGTTCAACAGTTTGTGAAATTTAACGTCAAAATCTCGGGGAGAAAGAAGTCCCATGATAAAAGCATACATATAGAGAATGCCCGAGTTACAGTCGTGCGAGTACAATGAAAGTAGTACAAACCGAGTACAAGTCCTATAGGTGAGGTCCGAGTTATGGAAGAGCGGCAAAGTGTGGTGTAACAGAGCGTGAGTCCCCAAACCGAGTCCGATGATGATGCACGTCAATCTTGTGAATCTGTCGCTCGCAAGCGGACAGCGAGTACGTGATCCTCCGAGACCATCAAGATATCATCGGTACCAATTCCTGGCTGCAGCTGGTCTGGACGCTGCCCTGGGCTAATAGTCCCGCCGTTGACATCCACTGACCACGGCGTGTTCGCAAACAGTAACCGGATACTCGGCCCCGGGATCGTCTGGAAGATGAGCCCTGACTCAACGTGTCGGATCTCCACAAATGAAGGGGAGAATGCGAGAATATATGGCCAATGAAGGGCTATCGCGTTATTAGTACGTGCATTAATTCGTCCAATGTCTGACAACAGAAATCGACGTTGAACACATACCAAATCCAGTCGGCTTCCCATCCCATGAGATCATAAACTCGCTTCGCGAGCGCCTTCCCGATTTGTCAATGTAAAATGCGAATTCTATCCACGATACCTCAGCAAGCAGACCGACGTAACGCAAAGAACGAGCCTCACCGTTATAGCAAAGCAGGAACTCAGTATGTATGCGATATATTGCCATAGGGCACGGCAGAACCCGGGGCGAGGTGAAGAACGGCAGCGTCCGTTTAGGTTTCAGGACAAAATTTAGTGACTTGTCGGAGGGATCAAGCAGCCCGTGCGTCTCCAGCGATTCGAGATCGATAACCTCGAAGCCTCTGGAACACGCGATGCACATCCGCGTCTTGAGGTAGTGTATCGATGTCGACTCTACTGGAATGAAAAATTCCTGTCCCCATCAAAGATCGTCAGCATCCAACAACGAAAATAAAGGGGAAAGCGCACCCTAAACGGCTTGAGCGTGTAATATCCTACACCAACAGGCAGCAGCTTCTTGGAAGTGGGATTCACACGGCCCCGCGACGTTTGCTCGATCGGCTCTAAAACCCGAACAATTGTGCTCGATTTTGAAGACTTGACAAGTTGACACCAGCACACGACCCAGGCAGTATCCGACCTTGAAGAAGGAGGTGTTCACAGAGATCCGAGATGTGCGCTTGAGGCCCGCAACGGGGTCCATGGGGTCCAGCGTGTCCAGCAGGAAGGTCAATACCTGGCCCTCTGCGGATGATCGATGATCAATGCACAATGCAATCGAGGAAAGAAAACACACATACCTGATAGCACGACGAGGAGCCGATAATCTTCGAGGACATCCACTTGGCTCACGTCAACCAAGGCGAGCACCTTCGTTGGCTCTTTCCCGGTCTCCTTCACATCTGACATGTACACTCCATCGTCCAACCCGTACACAATTCTCCGTTCATTATCTGCGGCGGTCAGCATCATTAGCATGGAATAGAGGGGTGTGGTTCACTGTGGTTGAATAGCGCCGCGCAATTTACTTTCTTGGGTGGCGAAAAACGCTCGATGAGCGCGACTGCGACGAAAGCCGACATCGTTGACCAGTGCAAAGAGGCTTCCGCCCACACTCGGGCACAGATGCCCGACAGCGCCTATGTGTATTTGCTGGCTGTGCGTTAGCGGCCCGCATTCAGTGATGATGAATCAATGATGATGATTAGTCTCATACGCAGACCCTCCTGACATCCCAATTTGGGAGCCCTGTCATGAGGGTCTGGGCCGTAACCAGCCGCTTAACCGTGGGTGGAGCTCTCGGATTTTCGCTTTTTTGAGGTCTCTTTGGTGCACTTTGTACTTCTTTCACGGAAAACTTGGGCGGCAAAGTTTGAGCCATGTGCAATACAAGTCCCTCCAAATATTCTCAGATTTATTGAGGAACAGCTTTCAGCGTACGACACGGTGCAGAGTGCTGGGGTCCTACTCGGTGGCTGTGAAAGCCGGTGTCTTGAGTTTCGAGCTTGTCGGACCTCGGGGGAGGTGAGTATGATGATCCTTCTTAGGTGAAGGATCTGCCAGCGTTTGGGGGGACCGGACGGGCGGTCTCTTTTTCGGAGACCGCCACGTTCGGGCGAGCGGGCGCGCGTTGGGCGAACCCAACCGACGAGCCGAAGGCCCGCCCCCGAGCGCGCGCGCAAAGGAAGCCCAAACGCGAGCCTCTGGCGAGGAGGAATTATTTTGGTTTTGAGTCATGCAAAATTTTATATATGTGTGCTACAAATCCAAAAATTCAGCATGTAATGGGGCTAGGATGTCTAAGCGGCGCCAATAAATAAGGAACGCGTCTGAGTTCCACCTGCCCATCGCCTGTACCACGTCGGGGTTGACTCCCGCAATGAGGAGGTGTGTTGTACCGCCGATTCGGAAACTATGACCCGTTATCGACGGGACGCCGTATTTCTTCCACACGTTGTTACACCTTTGCAAGAACTTCCGGCGTGATAGGCACACGAGCCTGTCTTTGTCGTTACGATATGAGAAGAGAGGTTGGTCGGATGGGATGTTGTTGACCTCGACATGGTTCGTCATAGCGTTAACCGGATCTGTAGACGAGTTTTGGCGGCACAATATGGAATTGTCGCCTTTGGCGCCCTTCGTTTTCGTCCACGGCAGTCTCAGTACCCGAGTGCCTGCTGGTGTCGCTGGTCGACCAAAGTCCTCGCCAAGTGGTATGCGTCCTTCGAAATATGATCCTTGTGTATCCGACAGGATCTCGCCCAGGCGAATCTGGCCCCAGAATGCCGTGCATGCCGCCGCGAACACTGCTGCGTCCTCCGGACTGGATAAGTCTAGTTCCCTCTCCAGCTGGTTTATCATCTCCTTCGTCACCGGCGGTCGTTCCTCTCGCGCTGAGCTGGACGGCGCCAGCTTCTCGACGCCTTTCAGTGTGTAGCGTAAGCGTAGTCCTCCTTTCCACGGTGCGTTGTGAATGATATGCCATGCTTTCACTGCCGCTACCGCGCTCCTCGCTGTACCGCCCGCGATCTCTCCCACTCGTGCTGCCGCAAAGGCGCACAGTAGTTCCTCGCTCGCTGGTAGTCTGTATGACGCCTGGATTCCTTGTATATCACAGAACCGGTGGTACGCGTCTAAGCTTTGGCTGTACTTCTCGATTGTTGAGTCGGCCCAAGCGTGCTCTAACGCGTGTTGGATTTTCGCCCTCGCGTCTGCTTTCAGTGGGACCCCGTGTAGTCCTCTCCTGTTTGTGTGCGTAGTGTAGTTCCGTTGTGCTTGCTGAGCCCGTAAAGCTTTGCGGTGTAGAACCCGCCTCGCGGCCGCTTTCGTTATTGTGTTGACCGGCATATGGCAGTACGAAACTGAGTTGATTTCTGACATGTGATCGTCCGTCTGGTCAAGAAATATTTCGATTGCGACTCTGGTGCTACTGCTGCTCTAATACATCAAGTCCTTTGACTGTATGCTATGGTTTATAAAGGGGAATAAGTGGTAGGGGATTTTCGATGGGCTACCAATTAATTGCCGCCTGGACGGGAACTCTCCTCGCGACATCGGATCTGCTGGGTTCTTCTTTGACGGGATGTATGTGATCGTGAACCATATTTCGTGTTCGTGGTAGAGGCGGAGGATCTGCTGGAGAATGGCGTTCTCCTGTGTGTTGTACGACTTCCCCGCTGCCAGCGCCCCGATCACGCCTTGGTTGTCCGACCTGAGGTGGAGGTGCGCTTTGGATACCTTCGACGCCACGAGCGTCCGGAGGGCCAGTTCGATGGCCACCATCTCTCCCCAACCGATGCATCTCCCTTCAGAAAACCAGCCGTCCTTGTATTTCCACGCTAGCCATTTCCCGCGGTACGTCAAACCAATGCCCCAGCTTGTGGACGCGTCCACGTATATTTCGTCGTCTTGCATCGGTGGTGGTTCGCGAATGTGAAGGACGACCCTTGGTGCTGACAGCTCCCGTCGCCACCATTCTAGGTCCTTCGCCACGTCCTGTTCCACTCTCAGCCTGACGTACGGGCTGCGTGTCCGGTTGAATTGTGCTGTTAGGCGGTATAGCGAGACGAGGCGAGAACGGCCTGGTGGAACCACGTAAGTGCAGTGGTTAAGCGTGCCGACAACGTTTTCGGTCTCCTTACGTGAGACGGTCGCGCCCTCCCTCCATGGGTCTAGTTTCGCCAGGTATTTGACGTGTTTCGCCTCGGGTAGTGACACCGTCTTCTCATCTAGGTCCCAGTCGAAGCCGATGTGTGTAAACCAGGTGCTGAACGGCGTGTGCTTGTCGGGTTCCCAGATCCACCCCAGCTCGTCGCCCAGCTCGAAGAAGACTGACTCGTCGTACTTGTAGACGAAACGGTCTTCGCTAACTCCGCACGGCGAGCGGAAAAATACGAAATCATCGACCCACTTGAGGATTTCTTCGATCGACATGAACTTGAGTAAGTGGACAAGAAGATCTGCGAGGCGTCCAAATACGCCTGGTGCTGGGCGCGCTCCGAAACTGAAAGCGTTGTCGAACCTAACTTTCCCTTCCCACGAGATCATGAGTTGGGGTCGGTCTTCTGGTAGAGATGGTACGAGGCGGAAAGCACTCTTCACGTCGAAGACTGACGCCTGTATAACTCGTTAGTGGCTATCTATTCTGTAGCTCGTGTTAACGCGCCTGCGTGCCTGGCTTGGCTCGCGCTACTATCAAGTAGCACTGCGCGAAAGAACCCCAGTCACACGGAAAGTCGTCTTTGTTGATCTGGGAATTAACCGACGTGATGTCGGGGTCGTCGTAGGGGTAACTGTGATGGTTAAACATCCGCCACTTTCCGTGTGGTGCATCTTTCTGTAAGCAGCCGACCGGCGAACAGCGGTAAGGTCCGATTTGGGACTCAAGATACTCGGGGTCGTACGCCTCCGATATGCGGCCAAGTGCCTGCTCCTTCTCCAGATAGGCGGAGATTACATCGGGGTGTTCCAATGCCGACTTCAAGTTGTCGGGGATATATGTCGTTCGTGCTGCCTGCGTTCTGTCAAGACCATGGGAAAAACCGTATCTTATGCCGTTTGGTATGTCGCCGTATTCTGCTTCGAGTCCCGCTTCCTTGATCCTCCGCTCCCAATTGTCCGCCTTGAGTGGGGTGACAATCGGGAAGAGCTCAAACTTGCGTACAGGACTGCGCAGAATGTCCCGCAGCCGCGGATCCAGGTAGTCCTGACCCGGCGCCACAGAGTGTGCAGCAGTGGGTGTAGATACACGGGCGAGCATTCCGCTTGGCCGGATTGGGGCAACCGACCGAGTTTGAGTTCCAGCACGGGCGGATGCCGTTGGGAGCTTCAACGAAGCGTTGGCCTGGCCGCGTTCTGGTGAGCCACGTTGGTGTGCCGTCACAGTCTTTGAAGACATGCGTGCGGCTGCCGCACGCATAGCATCTGAGTCTCGTCCGCGGTGCGCCCGCACCACCTGCGCCCGCACCTGGACCGCCTCCTCCGCCGCCGCCTGTGTATCCCCATTGGAACTGCTGCTGTTGCTGCTGTAGCGGTTGGAGCTGCGCCCGTTGTTGCGGCTGCTGATTCTGGGTAGCAGCACCCCCGGCCCGAAACGAACTCCTCGCCAAGTCGTCCCGCACGCTTTCACCAACGTACAGCCACACCTCCAGCTGCCAATCCGAGACGTCGAATCTGTCCTGTGGGGCCGCTGACACGAACGCGCCCAGGACTTCTGTATTGTAGGCTGCGATGCGCGGGAATAGCTCTGGTTTTGCGAACTCTGGTCTCTCCTTGAGCGCGGCGAAATGGGACGCCAGGTTACCGGCTAAGATATTCGCCTGCTCTCGCAGGGTGTAAAACTCGCGTACTGCTTTCACGAGGTTGTCCGCGGCCAGCATGAAGTCTGCTGCGCCCATGCGTTTATCTCCGGACATATCCGCCTGCTCTGTTTCTGTCCAGATAATCGCGCCGTCGCGCGCGACCATGTGTCGGTCTTCCTTCGTGTCGCGCGTCTTATTGGTCGACGAGCACATCGCCGGCGTGAGGTCGGTCATGGGTATGGGTTTCTTCCACCCCCCCGCCATGTTGAGGCGTACGTGTTTAGGCGTCGCTGTCGTCGAGACCGGTAGTATGCGTTTGGCGAATGGGACTCCGGCTTTCGCCAGTGTGCGCTTCCCGGCTACGTCTGCGCTGCCCTGCATCTGGATTGACACGGTCGCTGCTTTGCCGAGCATAGTCTTAGGGAAAGACGACGTCGCCACCGAATCTAAGTATGCATCGTTAGCACGGTGTAGTGCGTATATGCGGTAGTTTGGCTGCGTAGCCGTATGGTAGGACCGCCTAGTCCGTTAGACGGCGTGGTCTACTCCTACGCACGACTGAGTCGTCCATGTGCGCAGTGGGCCCTGCGTAGGGCCCTACATATATGACTGCACGCGCCCTGCGACGGCTCGTGTGTCTATCCCGTGTGCGCTGCATAGCGGTGGCCGTGGTGGAAACACTGACTTACCTTTGAAACGTGGGTATTGGTCGTCCAGGATCTTATCCTCCTCGGGGCCCTCTCCCGACGCAGTGAGATTCGCGATTGCTTCGGCGGCGCGTGACGTGGCTACCGAACCTGCGCGATTTGCCAGGAACGCTTCGAGTTTCTCCTGGGAAACGACGTATACTCCGGCCTCCGTGTCGAAGTCTTCTTCGAACAGCACCAGCGGGGGTGATAACGTCGGTGGTACGCCTCCTCCACTTGGCGAGACGAGTCGATGTTGGAACGGCGTGGGTGGCGCGTCCGGGTTTGTCTGCAGCTCGCTGCTGACAGACCTGGTGCTCGACTGCATTTCCCTGCTGGCGTCGTGTACGCTCGTCACTGGTTGCTGGTTGAAAGAAACTCTACGCGCGCCGCCGCGTCTCGACGTCGTCGGTGGAGCTCTCACTGCTGAACCCGCTTCCGCTACCATGCCTCCTTCCGCCGTCAGCGGTGTGATTGGTGGCACCTGCGTCTTCTTCGGGCGCTTCGCGCCTGGTGTGGTGCGACCTGGCGTTGAGGTGTTCTGGCGTTTCGGCGCGTTCGTCGGTTTCTGTGCCTCTGTACGGGGCTTTGTTTTCGCCTTCTGTGCTGCTGGACGCTTAGATCCGCCCTCTTCTGCCTGCGGTGGGTCGTCGAACTCCCTCTCTATTTCGCGTAGTCGTTCTGCGCCGCGCGCCTTGATACTCGCTATCTTCTCTTCGTGGATCCGCATGCTCTCAGCGGCTTCCTCCTCGAGTTTCTTCTTGTACTCCTCGGCTCTCTTCTCCTCCTGGGCTCTAAGGCGCTTCGACTTGTAAACGGTCTTCACTTTGCGGGCAGCCGCCTCTTTCGCTGGGGATGATTCCATGTCGACCTGTTCCACGCCATTTGCCTCCGCGGGATCGTCGCTGTCATCGTTTTCGTTGATCCCCGCGTTTTGCTGGTCCTCATCCCGCTGTTGAGTATTGTCCTCGTCTAGGTCCATACCGTCGTCCTGTGCTGGAGCCGGTACTGGCGAGGATTCCACTGCCACGCCTTTTCCTTTCTGTGCTGTTGTGATGCGCGGTGGTTGGATCCCTAGCTCGACCAACGCGTCGTCGAACTCTGCTCCTGGTTCCTGTGTATCCTCGCGTTCTACGCGGCATGCCGTGGACGTCGAAGCCGTGTTTTTCTTGCGTGTAGCCATGTCGTTGGTTCTTTACACGCTGAGTGGGCTTTGCCCTTGCTTCGTCTCGAAAGGCGACCGGAGTAAACTCCTGCGGCCTTGTCTCAAAAACCGAGAAGACGTGTGAGGGGAGCGCCCGAACAAGACACCGCGTCTTTGGTACAACGACGCGCGAAGCAACGATTAACTACTTGTTACATCGTGTTTGCTTCGGTCTTGTTGCGGGCCGGTCCGGCTCAAAACACCGGCTCTCTCCATTCGTACCTCACTCCACGAACCTCTCATGGCGAAAAAGCCGGGGTCCTACTTTGAGAGCACCACCTCCGCTTACGTGGCTGGTTACAGCCCAGACCCTCATGACAGGGCTCCCAAATTGGGATGTCAGGAGGGTCTGCGTACGAGACTAGATGATGATATGACGGTTCGTTTGTACAAATATTTATTTACGCGCGCGCGTGTGATTTTCCGCGCGCGCGAGCCAAATTGCGCGCGCGCGCTGGTCTGTGTATTAAATATGACTAAGTACACTAGAACTAAATACGCTACTGAACTACACGCAACAAGGGCCAAAGGTCAAGCCCGAAAGCCAAGCCAACCGATGCACCGTCCGCGCAAAGTGTAGCACCCAACGAGTTGCGACGAAGTGAGGATACTTGCCGAAAATGAAACCAGAGACAAGGGTGCCGAATGAACAGCTGAAGAGAACCAAAAAAAAAAAGGTGGGTTCGCACCTTGCTACCTGCTCAATGGGACCGCCATGTTACAGGTTAAAAGCTCACTTGTAATCCCCCGAATATCGACCCCATATCTCAGGTGCAGCTGATCGCGGATTCGCACGGACGGTTGTCGTGCGGGACGTTTAATGTATACGCCGGTTCTGCTGAAACAAAAAGAAAGTGAGCACGGAAAAGAGAACGACAGATTAACCCACGTACCTGCACATGTCAGAGTACCCATGGTCTCGGGTGCCCAGTGAGCGGAATGTCTTGTGCGTTGAGCCAGTGCGGGAACAATAGGTAGTGGAAGTGAATGAGGGACGTGGCAAAGTTTGCCACGCAGACAGTCAACACGATCACGTGCCTCCCAAACAAGTAACACGGCTTTTGATGTCACGCCGGCGGCTCCCTGGTCTTAACCACCATGTTGCCACGCCACCCCGCCGTTCAAGCTCCTTCACCCGCCGGCCTGGGAGTATGGCTCAGCTGGGTCATCTACATGATAACCCAGAAGTTCTGGACAGTGCAAACCTTAGCTCTACTGGACCTCACTGCCCTGAACCGTAGACGCGTCCAACCCTCCATGGCTTACTGCTGGCTCTGGCCCCCATATCAATAGCGTCTGAGGACGTGATTTGAGTCCCTAGTCTGACTCAGCGTCGGCTTTGTCTGTTCGTATTTTGGCGTTGATGGCTTCCTGCCTTTGCCACTCCTCGACATCCCGCCACCTCGCCTCGCGTAGGCCGCCTATCTCCATTGCAGCACGTCACTGTCTCGCCGCCTTTGCCTTTGACATGTCAATCCGAATCCCGCTGTCCAGTTGCAGTATCTTTGACTTCAAGTTCACTCCAGGTTAAAACAATTATATTAAGGTCAATTCTGGTCGGATCTCCTCAAACCCAAGGACCAGGCCTCTGGAACGTCCCCCAGGGATTGAAGGTACCGCTATGGCCGCTTATTGCGTCAGGCGGCCGTACCACGCCGCCGACGCCGATGCCATGCCAAAATCAGCTCCACCACAAAACCCTGTAGATCCAGGTAAGTTCCGGTCCAAATCCCCTCAAGGAAAACACTCAGTGGACCCTCAGGATGTTCTCTAGCGGCTTTGCGGGCGATTTGGGCTAGCCATCGAGCCGGGTACACACGTCGACCACGCGATCCCGGCACCATTCAAGGTCTGCTTTTACAGAATACCATCTATAGAACGGTCAGTTTGTGGCCGAATCTCTTCAAAAAAAAAACTACTTAAAATACCTTCAGGACGTGCCCACCAGGTTTTGTAGATGACCCGGGCCGCCCTTCATCGAACGCGGGTACCCCAATGATATTGACACCGATTCCCCGCCGGATCATCACCCGACATAAAACCACTTGTGTTTTGGTCAGTCTTTGCCCCATTCACCTTAGATAAATTACCGGAATACCTCTAGGATGTTCTCGAGTGGGTTTACGGGCGTCTTGGGCCGCGCTACTTTGCGGGAGTTAACCAGATGGAGCGCGAAATGTGCAACTATCTGGATTGGGAACTAACTGTCGACAACCCAATATTGCGGCTTCAAGGCCATGGCCCAGGGATTTCCCTCCAGGTTCCAAGGGGCTGTATCTGACACACTCGTTGCATATGGCGTCGAAGCACTGGATACGCCGACACACAGTTATTCCAACACTACGTCCCTTGCTTCGTCGATCTCGCCACCAATACCATCCCTACCCAAAACCATCTGGATCAAAGTCAGTTTGGGTTCAATTCTCCCCAAATAAAATGCTAAGCGTATGCCCAGGATGCCTCTGGAGGGTGAGCTTGTGCTTTGGGCCCCCCTCTATCGAACGCGTGCACGCTGACCATGGCCATGGCCGCCCCAACATCGCGCTGGATCGGCCTCCGACCCAAAACCACTTGTTTCTCGGTCAGTCTTTGTCCTATTTGCCCCAAATCAAATACTCACAGCATACCTAGGATGCTATACAGAGGGTGTTTGGGTGTTTCTGGCCCGCCCGCTACTAAACATGTGCACACGGACCACGTTGACGCTGACTCCCCGCCGGATCCATACCCCACACAAAACCTTGTCTATACCGGTCAGTTATCCCTAAATCTCTTTTAAAAAAGATACTCGGCTTACCTCTGGAACATCCACGAGAAGGTGTACAGGCGCTTTGGGTGGTCCGTCACCGATCGCGTGCACGCTGTCCGCGTCGGCGCCGCCTCCCCACCGGATCAGTACCCGACACAAAACCTCGATTATCTAGGTCAGATCCTGTCGAAATTCCTTTGAAAAAGATACTCAGTACATTTTTACGATGTCTTCAAGGTGTTGTACAGGTGCTATGGGTTGCCCGCTGCTAAATGCGTGTATATCGACCACATCTGCACCGAGTTCCCACCGGATCGGCACCCGATCCAAATCCGTCTGTATTAAGGTCAGTTTTCTTGCTATTGACTTCAAGTAAAATACTCACGCCATCCGTATGATGTTCTCAAGATGCTGGGAAGCTGTTTTTGTCGTCGCCAAAAGTGTCCATCGTCAACGCCAAGGCACTTCGGCAAGTGTATTGGGCATTGCAGTCCTGAGCTGCACCCGTTCCGCGGGCACGATTCCGTGTGCCGTGCAACGTTGGCAGCTATTCCGATGACTGCCCTACTTCTTAAACTTATATTCCGGTCTGGTAACCAAAAGTAATTCAAATGGTTTGCACAAAGACGATTTGATTTGCCGTATCAAATAAGACAAGCATGGACGAAGACGCTAACTACAATGTATCCATCCAAGCACAAAGTTTGCTGTAGGCGTCGTCGGCTAACTCCTGCTCCTCGTTGAACGGATTGTTCTCCCAAATGGCCTCCATCGTGTTTTGAAGACAAATTTTGTTCATCTGGGCGAGAAGTCCCTTGGTAGGGTCGAGCTCGAGCAGGATTGAAGCCGGCGGCTTTTTGTTGTCCGGGTGAAGCAACTGCTTCGAATATCCTCCCCACCAGAATGACTCCCAGATCCGGGAGCATAGGCTCTCGTCGAGGCAGCTGAAGGAGTGACTGACATCCGGCGGGTGAAACGCAAGTGCGACTTTGTGGTCAGCCACCTCGCACTTCAGTTGTACAAGCTTGTAGTAGGTCACGACGCCTATATGCTCTGCATCAGCGAGCGTGATCTCGGTAAGAGGACGCTGTATGAGGGTGCGGAAAGCAGGGCCCGCCCAGTCGTCAAGGCTATACTGGCGGGAGAGTTTTAGTTGGATAGCTGGCGTGAAGTCGGCGTGATTGGGAAGGTGAGTGGTGACATATTTGACTCCCGATTGAATGCGCCACAACATTGAAAGATGAAGCACGCTGAAAAAAAATTGTAGAGGTGTCGGATTGGGAAGCTCGTCCCTGTTAAATAACGGTCAAAGCCACTTGAATGAGGGATGCAGTGCAGAGCTCACTGGTCATATAAAAATATCAGCAAGTGCCGAAAATCAAGGTCTCTAATGCTGCTTTCATTCAGATTGACTGGATGGTCGTCGTCGTGGCCATGGACCACGGAATCTGGGTCTTGAGGGACCTCAAACAGCTCTGTAAAAAATTCCGACTTCAGGGCAAGACGGGTCTTGTGCAGTTTGTATAATTTATTTTCGCACTAAAATTGCGGAATGTCAGAGTGATTCAAAGCAATGATGATTAGTCGCACCAGAAAAACCACACCGCCATCCTCAAAATAGGATCTCACGTCGCGGACACGCGAGACCACTTCGGGAGAGGGGTTAGGCTCTTCGGCCATGAAGGAGCAAGACGAAAAAAGGCCACGTACTTATTTGTTTGTCCGTGGCCGAATCCGAGTCAAAACATTCGTTTTTTACGACCAGTCATGAGCACTCTCCCTGAAGAATTTCCTCTTCTTCCTGGACATTTCGACAATGGTGTCTGGCCTCCAAACGTGTTGCAAGCCTACGCTATCCTTCACGACGCATACCAATATGCGTTTGAGGCACTCAATGCCGGGGACAACGAGTGCCACAGACTCCGACTGCATTCTGAGAAGCTCTTGAATAGAATGTTTCCCATCCTGGCGGCCATGGAGGTCGAGGTCCTGAATTCTCAGTGGTTCGACGAATCCACCACGGCGCTGGCAGGCTTGGTCCTGGAATTGGAGGTATCTGCAGCCGCAATTGAAAATGTGTACGCACCGAGAGTCTTGGAAAGTTGGAAGCTGACTCAAGGGTAATCCAGAAACGTGCCTAAACTAAAGAAGCCCACCCTTGTCAAGATTCGGCATACCGGACGACGCGGACGGCCACGGAAGGAACTATCAGCTGAATGGCTTGAGGCTGCGGTAGCACCTGGCCGGCGTATCACTCTCAGCAAACTTGCAGACCTGGCAGGGGTTCACCGGCACACACTACGTGCATACCTCATCGGATACGGTGTCTATCAGCGCTTTAGCACATTGTCCGACGCCGACCTGGATCTCCTGGTCAAAACCTTCAAAGCAACAAAGCCTACCTCGGGAGTCAGCTATTGTAGAATCAAATGTAGAGAGGTGGGGACGAAAGTGGGGAAACAAGATAATTTATTCCAAGAGCTAGGTGGGCTTTTATACCCAGAGAACAATGTAATCAACATGTATAAATAGGAACCGAAGAACAATGAAGTGTATAGTGTTTCAGTCCAGCTGAACCTATGCGTCTCCATGCCATTGCTACGTGTCTCCATGCCAGCTTCGCAACGTGCAGTGCATTGCCATGCCTGCGTCTCAACGTGCAGTGTATTACCATGCCTGCGTCTCAACCACAGTGCATTGCCATGCCTGTATCCCAACGTGCAGTGCGTTACCACACGTGCTTTCCAACCGTAACGAATGTGTTGGCTTGTATTATTCTAACACTCCCCCTCAAGCCGAAATTAATCCAAGCGCTTGAACGAGCGGTTTGAACTTGAAGGCGGCCAGCGCCTTGGTGAGAACATCGGCAGTCATCTCCGCAGTTGGGCAATACACAACTTCGAGCTTGCCAGTTTCAATCTGCTCGCGGATGAAATGGTACCGAATATCGATGTGTTTGGTACGAGCATGGAACTGTCCGAGTTCTGCATGTGCAAGTGAGATTGCGGACTGATTGTCGTTGTAGATGAGGAAGGGGAATGTGACAGGTCCAAAGAGTTCAGTCATGAAATAGCGGAACCAGATGGCCTCCTTGGCGGTGTATGTGATGGCAATATATTCAGCCTCTGTTGTGGACAGCGAGACAATTTCCTGCTGTTTGGATGACCAAGAAACCGCGGCACCATTCAATATGAATGCGTAGCCGGAAACAGCCTTCCGATTCTCCAATGACATTCCATCTGCATCGGCAAATATATCCAAGCCGAGCATGGAGTCAGAGGCGCCATATGTGAGCGCGTGCGTGCGTGTACCCTTCAAATACTGAAGCACACGTTTGGCAGCGCTCCAATGGGGAAGTCCGGGGTTGTCAACAAAGCGGGATAAGACACAGACTGTAAATGCCAAGTCTGGTCGAGTCGCTGTCGAAAGCCAGACTAGTCCGCCAATCAACTCGCGATAGGGTATTCCTTTCATTTCTGCGAGAGCAATGGGGGTCGCGGGACACTGTTCGCGACTGAGTTGAACCGTGGGATCGAGGGGTACCGAGATTGATTTGCAATCAATCATGTTGAACTTCCGCAAGAGGGAGTCAATATAAGTCGTTTGGGACAACGTCAGCGTTCCCTTCTCTCGATTACGATTGACTTCCATTCCAAGAAGCCAACTGATTGGTCCCAACATCGTGATGTTGAATATTCACGATATCTCATCCTGGATTTCATCAATCAACGCGGGTGAGTTCCCAGTGATGGTGCTGTCGTCGATGTGAATGGCGAGCAGCGCTAGATCATTGCCTCGAACTAGGCGGTAAACGGCATGGTCGGAGTGTAGTGGATGGATGTCGAGTGTAGCGAGAGCTGTAGTAAGCTTCTCGTACCACTTGCGACTGGATTGTTTCAAGCCATAGATTGTGCGTTGAAGTCGGATGACCTCCTGAGAATTCCCATTCGAGTAGTGAGGAGCCTGCTCCATATAGATCTCTTCATCGGGTGCAAATTCTCCATTGAGATTTGCCGCGGAGTAATCAAAGACTTTGATGTCCCAATTAAATCGGGTTGCGATGGATAGAATTGTGCGTAGAGAGGATAATTTGGCAGTAGGGGAAAAGGTCTCGAAGTAGTCCACACCTTGGACTTGCGTGAATCCTCGCGCAACCAATCGAGCCTTATATTTGTCCACCTCGCCGTTGGCTTTGCGCTTGATCCTAAGCGCCCACTTTGATCCGACAACATTTCGGCTGGTTGGCCTCGGAACAAGGCTGTCACCAAATGTGCCGGTCCTTTTCATAGCTTCCATCTCCATGTCCATCGCTGCTTTGAATTGCGGCCAGTCCTCCCGGCTCATAGCTTCTTCAACTGTGGGCGAGTCCGACAAGCTTCCCATTCCAAGGTAAGCATATTCCATTCCAACACTATTCAGATCACCATCTCCGGTGTCTGCCAAGTGAGCAGCACGTCGTGTTCGAGTGCCTTCCACAATGTTCCTCGGGTCAATTGTGCTTGAAATATCACGTGGTGCTATTGGTGTTGACTCCGAGTGTCTGGGTGGAGTAGATGGAGGTGTAGTGAGTGGAGAAGGTGGAGTTGGTGGGCGGGAAGCGGTTGGTAAGGTCTGCGGAGCTATCGCAGGTGCGTGCTGGATGCTCTCCAAGTTTCCTTTGACCCTAATTTCCGCTTTCTCCCCCTCATTCAGCACCCTATAAATTTCACCACTTCTTTTGATCTCAGGAAACTTCATGCTTCGTTCAACGCGGATCGACCGGTTATCGGGGGTAATAAATCCGATGTCCGTCGATGCTGTCGAGATCGTATCCAATCCATCTGCCCTCTCGAGCACGTCCATCTAATTTTGACGCGTCGGCGACATGAACCGAAACTTCACAACCCCATTCGTGGATATTGCGTAAGTCTGGTTTCGATTTGTGGAATGCCTCGTAAGGCGTGCAACCACCCAACGCCTTGGTAGATGTCCTGTTCTTCAACCAAACAGCGTGTTTCAATGCTTCGCCCCATAGATTTGTTGGCAATCCTGTGGCATGCAACATCGCACGCACTTTCTCCAATAGTGTGCGATTGAGTCTCTCAGCGACTCCGTTGTGCTCGGGGGTGTGATGAACAGTGAGACGGCGTCGAATGCCCCTCTTTGCAAGGTATTTATCAAACGCGTGGCTTTTGTACTCGCCACCGTTGTCTGAATGCAGGATTTTAATCCTGATCCCATGTTCAGTTTCCCATCTAGCATCAACGTCTTCAAACGACTCCAATGTTTCGTCCTTCGAGCGCATCAAGATCAGGACTGTGTAGCGCGAAGATTCGTCTGTGTAAGAGACATAGTACTTCTTGTGCTGCGGTGTTTCAATAGTGGCGGGACCCCACACATCCGTGTGAACTTCATCGCCAACATTGCCCGTTGCAGTGCGCTCTGTTGCCTTTGAGATTGGCTTGCGAGTCATCCTGCCATGCAGGCATGATTTGCAGTCATCTTCCAAGGTAGGTCCTGTCTCATCGAGCTCAATCCCTTCCACCAGGTCGTTTTTGACCAGCTTCTTTGCAGCTTCAACTGGAAGATGCCCCATCAGACGGTGCAGCTCCTCAGGAGTCACGAGTACTGGTGCGTCCGATGCTACATTCGCCCGTAGTGGTGGATTCGGAACTTGAACGGTGTAGAGTCCACGAACGAGTGGAATGGTGCCGATTTGTCGATGTTTTCCATCAAATATGCGGCACTCCTTTTGACAGAATTGGACTGCGCAGCCGGCTTGTGTGATGCGACCGATGGATATGAGGGTGGGACCGAGCTTTGGTACGTGCAAGACGTCCTTCACAAGGACTCTCGTTGACATGTTCGCCCCATTTGGCACTTCAATGTGCATATCCCCCATTCCAACTGCGTCAAGCGTTTGATTATTGGCTGCGGTAATTCCTCGTGGCTGAATAGCCCGATAATTCATCAAACGATGCCGTGAGGGCGTCATATGAACTGAGGCGCCCGAATCGTAGATTTCGAGCGCTTCTTCGGGAGCGGCGGCGATGAATACAGATTCCGAGGTGAGTGATGTTTTCACTGAGTGCTCATCATTTTTCTCATCCTTCTCAACGTCGTCAGCTTCATCGTCGCTGTCCGACACATCCAATAATGGCGGCAAGTCCTTGTATTCATCATCCAACTCTTCCTCATCCAGTTCATCGAACTCAATATAGTCCTCCGACTCGTACGACACTGCCATCCATGCAGCATCTAAATCCTGTTCCACCTTGGCGGTGTTCGCATGGCCACAACCCTTCCTATGCGGGTTCTGACCCTCCTTCCCTCCTCCTTTAGCCCAGCAATCCTTTGCCATATGCCCCTTCTTGTGACAATTATAGCATTCCATCGTCTTCTTCGGCTTCGAATTCTTGCCGCCATTCCCATAGAACGCGGCCTCTTTCTCGCCCTTCCCAGAATTCCTGGCCGCTTTACGGTCCGATTCATCACTGATGCCTTGCAGCACCGTGTCGGGGTCGAGTTCTTTGCCAAGAAGCGTGGCAGCACCCGTGAGTGCTGAAAGATAGGTTTTGTATGCTGTGGGGAGAGAGCCAAGTACGATCGCAACGAAATTCTCGTCTCCTGGGTCGGCGCCCATAGCGATCAAGTCTGCGCGTATCGTCCGTAGTTTGTCGAGGTGAGCCTTTACATCCCCTCCATCTGTGCACCGCTCATCTTGGAGCTTGCGGCGCAGATCAACCGTGACCATTTTCGATTTCTTCTCATATTCCTCTTTAACCTTTTCCCACATTTCCTTCGCTGTCGCCGCCCCCTTGACCTTCAAGAAAAGCGAATCTGGGATTACCGAAGCTAGACCCTGCTTGATGATGGCCTGCTCCGATTTCCAGAACCGCCGACGTGCCAAGTAGGTGTCGTTGGCTTTCACCTCAGCTGCCGTCGGTGCCGCCGGATCGACAATCTCGGGGGCAACCGGTGCAGCGGCGGTGGTGTCAAAATGGTCGCCAAGTCCTGCCGCGTCCAGCGCAAACAGGAAGCGATCACGAAAGAAGACCCAGTTCGTGCCATCGGCTTTGCAAGCGGGAAGTTTGGCGAAATATTCGCCAAGTTTGGCGGTTGAGGAGAATGTGTTGGTAGACATGGGTGATAGGTTATAAAGTGGAAGTTTTCGTTTAGGGTTTTAAGCGCGGGGGCCAATAACCTGTAGAATCAAATGTAGAGAGGTGGGGACGAAAGTGGGGAAACAAGATAATTTATTCCAAGAGCTAGGTGGGCTTTTATACCCAGAGAACAATGTAATCAACATGTATAAATAGGAACCGAAGAACAATGAAGTGTATAGTGTTTCAGTCCAGCTGAACCTATGCGTCTCCATGCCATTGCTACGTGTCTCCATGCCAGCTTCGCAACGTGCAGTGCATTGCCATGCCTGCGTCTCAACGTGCAGTGTATTACCATGCCTGCGTCTCAACCACAGTGTATTACCATGCCTGCGTCTCAACCACAGTGCATTGCCATGCCTGTATCCCAACGTGCAGTGCGTTACCACACGTGCTTTCCAACCGTAACGAATGTGTTGGCTTGTATTATTCCAACAGCTATATCATAGGATTTCTTCGAAGGCATGGGCTTAAAATCCAGCGACGGCGTGTAAGAGGCTCGGTGCGGCGCATCGACCACTTGGGAAGTGTCCTGCGCAACCACCAAGCCGTCGATCGCCAGAAGTATTCCGTACCCCACTCGAATTACCTGTGGCATCTGGATGGCCATCACAAGTTGATACGATGGGGTATCGTAATCCACGGCATTGTCGACGGATATTGTCGAACGGTAAGCCGTGCTATTATGGCCTCGGACTTGATTGACATTTTATGTCACAGGTGATTGCCCTTCGCGCCAGTACGAACAACACTGCAAGCACGGTGCTGAACCTGTTTTTGGCCGCGACCCAGAAGTACGGGGTCCCCTCCCGAATGCGTGGTGATTGAGGAGGCGAGAATATCGAGGTGTCTGTGTGGATGATTAAGCATCGCGGCACCAAACGCGCCTCTTTTATGTGGGGATCGTGAGTGAAAATATCCATTAAAATTCAATCTCACAGTAGTCCTCGTAGATCTACCCGGAATACCCGCATTGAGCGCTTGTGGGTCGAGGTCGGAACACAATTTGCTCGACGGTGGCGGGGCTTCTTCACGAGGCTAGAATGAATGCACGGTCTGCAGCATATGTCGACACATCACTTGTGGCTCCTTCACTGCCTTTTCTTGAACGACATAAATTCCGATTGTCAAGATTTCCAAGCCACTTGGAATCTCCATCCGCTTGGCGGGACACGAAACAAAGGACAGTCGCCAGCGGTACCATTTCCTCGATTTGTCGTGATCCAAGATTAACAGAATATCACAGGACATCCGTTTCATCAGCGAGACCGAGCACGGGGTGGACGAGGACCAGCCCGGCGTCCATCCGACCGTTCTTGAAGAATATTACGGGGTGGAGGAAGATATTGACGATGAATGGGAAGATATTGATGACATGATTGCAGCTGACCAGACCCCCGACGTGCGACATGACCCCGTGGATGTACCTGCCCACAACTCGCCCTTTGGTCCAGAGCTGGAGGCCATATTTCTCGAGGCTCTCGAAGCCGTCAAGGCCGAGAATATTATTCCGGACGGATTTGACCTTGATTTAAATACTTACCCGGCTCGCGAGTCCATTCACCTTGGTCGGGGAGGGAAGAGGATTTCCGTGATTCTGCCGTTGGATGTCTGGTGGCCACGCGCCTTGTTATGGACTCAAGGACTTGATTTAATGACTCGGATGCTGGTAGAAGCCGAATTATAATTTTCATGACTTGTAAAAATGTACAGTAGACGCCGAAAAGCATCCAGATTTTGCACCTGGGTCAAAATGTCAGCAAACAAATCGGGTTTAAAAGCGGGGGTGTCGCACCATTTTTCCTTCACTTCTACCTCCATGTGCCTGAAAAAAACTACCCTCGCCGACGGCAGCACCTCAGAGTGCCCTTGCCCACGCTATATACCCCAAGACAACCCCCAACCTGGCCCTCGAGTTTGTCGGGACTGCGAGCATTGGGAGAGTCTGCACCCGCCATCGGACGCCCCAAAGGCCAATGGCATAGCTGACCTCATGGCACGCTTCAAGCCGCAGGTGGACAAAATTCGCCACTCAGGATCCTCGCTGGACGACGAGGCTCGAAAAGAATCTAACGCCGGCTTCAAAAAAGTTAGCGAAGAGAGCAAAGGCCGTGGTGGGGCCACCAAGTATACAGTTTGTCCGCTTTCTACCTGCTGCGCCTCTAATCTCATAATGCACGCAGAAAAAGAACAAGTCGGGGTCGTCCACCAAGAAGCCCACAGACAAAACTCATCTGGTCGGGGACATAGTCTTCATTCCGGA
This sequence comes from Mycena olivaceomarginata, assembly GCA_029378375.1. Lineage (NCBI taxonomy): Eukaryota > Fungi > Basidiomycota > Agaricomycetes > Agaricales > Mycenaceae > Mycena > Mycena olivaceomarginata. The sequence goes on along the minus strand of JARKIC010001824.1, from coordinate 40,573 downwards.
TGCAGTCTGGGCGAGTCCATCCAGTGGCAGTCTTTATCGAATTTTCTGATTTCTTTCCAGGGAGATTCAGATGCTTCGGATGCCGCCAATGACACCAGGGAAATGGGTGTCGGACCCGTTCCAAGTGTCAACAAACAACAGCAGTTGAAGGACGGTGGCCTCGTCATAAGTGACAACGGGAACGGCGGATATCTCGAGTTCTCAGAGGCCTGGTCCGAGGAGTACATTGACCAGAAGTGGGTGAAGCCGATGATCCCCAAGGTTTACGAGTACATGGAGAGCACGCATGAACTCGAGGATGGCGAAAGCATTTTGATACCTCTTGTTGCTGACCACGGCCGATTGAAGGTGTTCAAGAAGAAAGGCTCTATTACTGGGAGCGATCTTGAGACTATCACGTCGGGCAAAGGCAAGCGAGCTGAGCTGTCAACAATCTATTTTGGTCAGTCCGAATCGGGCTCTTCACTCTTCTTTCTTCACATTCATCACCACTCCAGCTCTCCGCTTCCATGTTCCTCACAAGATCTGGAGCAACAATCGCTGGGAAGATCCCTTGAGCGATGCCGACTTCGAAGAGAAGCCCGCCAAAGGCAAAGGCAAAGGCAAAGCTCAGCCAAAGCCAAAGCCACTCTCTACTCGTCAATCGACTCGCAAGGCTGCCGTGAAAGAAGAGGATCTTGAAGTACAGTCGGATGCGGGCGAGGGTAATAAGCACATACGACTTATCTTCAGTGTGCTGACTGCTGCTAGGTCCGAGCTCGAGTAGGATCAAATCCCCCAAACGCCTCACCCCGCTCAAGATCAAAGCCGAGGCCGGAACGCAAGGTCAAAGTACGTCCCCTTATTATTTTTTCTCTTCGTGGTGCTGACGGCAAATAGGTCCTTCTGCCAGTGCGGGAAAAGGCAAATCCTCCAAGCGCTTTGAAGAGTCGAAGCTCGAGCCAGAATTGGCCGCAATAGCGAGTATGTTCTCGTTTACCTCTCATTATTCTTACTGATCTGAGAGGGACGAGTAGAGACCGACACACTCTTCTTAGAAATTGACTCCGACTCCGACGTCGAATTCCCGCCATCGATTATTGCGTGGCCCGCTGCCACACACTGCTTCCACCATTTCAAGCAGCTCCGGGACCACATCCAGTCTCGACAGCAGTACCTCCATGGTGACCTCAGTGTCGTCCTTGACAGCCACTGCCGTGCCCGTGGGCTCAGTCACGGTCAATTCCACCCCGTTGACATCTTCTGGCACCGCTACCTCGTCCCTCCCATCGAATGCAGCCGCAGCAAGCAATGTCGTCTCTTTCGGTCCTCCCTCCATTCTTGCACCCACTGCCACCCGTTCGTCGCGTTATTTTGGAGGCTCCCTTTCTGCTAGCACGTCGGGATTTTCCAGTGCCAGCTCGTCCTCATCGGCACGCCCATTCTCGTTCCGGGGGACTGGTGCAGACTATGCAGCCGAAACAGCGGCCATGGAAACCTTTAACGAGTTTGGAAACTATCGCGAGGTCACCCCGAAACGCTCTTTTGATACCACTATCTTGGAGAGCAGCGGTTTCAAGTCCCCCGAGCGTCCGTCATACAACCCATGGAAGCGCCAGCGGAAGAGTACTTGATTCTATTTGTTAATTTGCCCGTGCTCCCTACACTTGTCTAACTTGATCTACCCTCCTTCATCTCGTCTTTTATACCCTCACCGTACTCAATTCGGTTTCGTCACTGTCCTTACTGTCTTTTAATCTTTACCCCCCTTGACTTGCCAAGGTGCTCACCCTTGCTCCTCCTCCCTCTCTTCTATTCTGCCTGTCGACATTTTTTAATACCGAGTCGTTTCCTCCTTTGCGGTCCCTTCTCGAGTCCTCACTGTCTTTACTTCATTATACCTACCTACCGATCACTTTATTTATTCTTAGTAGGCTTGCGATATTCTGGTCAATATTATTGTCTGCCCGGCGTCGGGAAAGACGAGCTGGCACTACCGTTAAGCGCGTCACCGAGGTATCGAGCAGGAATGGTCGTCAGGATGTACTTAGGTTGTAGTTATTGTGTACTTGGTCATATTCAATGCGAGGACCGGAGCGCGCGCGCAATTTGTGGTCGCGCGCGCGGAAAATCACACGCGCGCCGGCGCTTAAATATTTATTTGTACAAACGAACCGTCATAGATGACAGCGTAGGAACGAGTTGCACTACGCGATGCGGAAAAAAAGCTCCGATCCATGCCACCAGCACCTCAACGCTCAGCGATAATTCAAGTCTACGCGAAACCTCGGTGCACTTGGATCTTGGTTTTTTATGAACTAAATTCGAATGCGAATTGAGCCCCCTGGCCTCAGGAAGTTTTCCACCACTGAAGTGACTTTCTCTGGGAGACTGGGACTCTGGGCTCTCGAGTAGCTTTCCCTCACGTTTTCCTTGTTTTCGCTGTGATTCCTGAGATGCAGAATTTCTACATGCACCTTGTTCGAGTTCTCAGCCGTTCGACGCTGAAGCTTCTGATTATTTGAATGTCTAGGCTGGGTCTAGTCGTTCCGGCCGCCGCGGCGCGTCCCGGCTGTATTGGTGCCCTTGCGAGATACAATTACCGTCGCGTGGGTGTGTGGTTTTCTCTAGAGTCTCAGCCACCCGTTACATCTAGCCGGGTATCAAACAAGGCACGAACGGCCTAGTTGAACAATCCGCAGCACCGCGAAGTATCATGATGGCAAGTACGACGGCCTTGAAACCCCGCGCAGGTTACCCTAATTCCTGGCGAAGAGCGGGATCCCTTCCCGATGGTATTTTACCACTCTTTCCCAAGCACGACAAGAAGATGTACCGTCCTCTCGCAGGCGTCGCCGTCGCAGCGACTCTCTCCGCGCAGACCCTTTCGGAAGTGGATATATCAGCCGTAACACAAAACTTGGCCACAGGAGCGCAACAAAGGTACCTCAGCCATTATTGTATCGCTCTTAAGACGCTCCCCGCTAAACGTGTTTATATAGCTGGGAGCTCGGGACACGCGCTCAATCGTTACTAGATCTCTATGCCCCCGATTTCTCGGTATTCTCGCCAACGGGGTTGCCGCCCCTCGCGTCAGTGCCATCCAACACGACTTCTGGAATTGCGCCAGTGTTTTCTATAGCACACGATGTGGTGTCGGCACTGAAATTAAATGCTAACTCGGGCCCATTACCACTGATGAATGGTAACGGTGCGGCAGGGGACCCGGCGTCCATTGGTGTTGCTGTCCTTTTGGCAAATTGGACAGGACAAGGAGCTGGTATGTTATTTTTTCCCTTGTACACAGTAAACCAAGCATGGACTCTTACCAGGCGACGGGATGGACTATGCCAAGGCAGCGCAGAGCCAGCTGGAATATACGCTGAACGTTGTGCCCCGTACCGGCGATGGCGCCATATCGCATCGTGTTGCGCAGGTACAACTATGGTACATTCGTTCATCTGTCTCACCGCCAGCCTTTCTCATATTATCACAGGAGCGACTCTGTGTTCATGGTACCGCCATTCCTCGCGTACTACGGCGCCCTCACCGAAAACACGGCTCTCTTAAATGAGGCTTACCATCAAATCAAGCTGTACAGAAATTACCTCCGCGATACTGATGCCAACAACCTCTGGAAACATATCGTGCTGGGAACCAATTCGCACGACGTGGGGAATGACGAAAGCCATTGGTCCACGGGTATATTGCTTAAGGTTTTGTTGCTACGGCGCGTCGCTGAATAACTTCATTAGGAAACGGATGGGCGGCGGCCGGGATGCTTCGAGTCATTGCCACGATGAAGTACTCTCCCTACGACAAGGAATTTTCGAGTCAGCAACAAGATCTAGCCAACTGGGTGAATGAGATCCACACCGCTCTGTTTGCCAATATCGTGCGCCTACTGCTTGCCTTTCCTCCTAACTGATTCTGACGGGAAATTCCCTTCCTTGAGGATTCAACGAATATATTTACGAACTACGCTGATCAACCCATCACCAATACGGGCATGTTCTACGATGCTGCGTCAACTGCCCTAATTGCGAGCACCGTCTATCGTGCAGCACTTCTCATTAACGACACCAGCCATCTCGCCAACGCAGAAAAATGCCGCCAGGCATTGTTCGCGCTGTCAAATTCAGCTCTCGGGAGACGGGATACCGAACTTCCCCCGATTGCTCCCCGCCATGGTCCGGACGCTTCTGCCGCTCCAAGCTCAACCGGACCTTTGGCTGGCCGTGACTCACTAACCAAACTTGTACACTTCACCGACGACGGCTGGTTGACCCCTGTCGTGAATCCTCACCAGTTCGGAATTGAGGGAAATAACAGCGCGGAGGGCGAGGCGTTTGTTCTGGAGCTCCAGGCGGCGTACAATGAATGGGTTGCGTCGGCCTCCCGTGGTCCTCAAGTGAGTGCGAATAGTGCGAGGAGAACTGTGGCGGGGTGGGCGCTGGTCGCAGGGTGCGTTGTGATTGGCTGTCTGTTGCTCTACGCGTGATTGTGTTACGCCTTGTCCCCGATCCTTGGGTGTCTGTCTCTTTCACTCCAATCCATTCTTCATGCTGCGCCGCTTTTATTACATTCGATCGTGATTCCGTTCAATCGTGATTCCGACGTACTACTAGTCAAAGAACGAATGTGCATGTCAAGATAATTCCGTCTGATATGGGGTTTCCTTCTACTGTTTTTCTTGCAACGAACGAACCGTCGTCACAGAATAGATTCACCCATAATCGGTGAAATATGTGGTAGGTGTAGGAAATATGTCTTGTGTTGCTGAAATGGATATCTACTCTCAACACAACTTGATTCGAACTTGGGAGACGCACGGCTTGAATTTGGAAGCCGAAATTTGGCAGGAGTAAATTCTCGTCAGATGGGACCCATCAGTACCCGCAGTTTAACCGCCAAGCCGAAATCTGCTAGGTTCGGTCCAAGCCCCGTTCTGACGACGCCGCGATGCCGGACCAACCAAATACGCCAAACATCACACCAAACAAACCAAACACGGCTTTCGTCAGAAGGTCCAAGCCCCGTTCTGACGACGCCGCGATGCCGGACCAATCAAATACGCCAAACATCACACCAAACAAACCAAACACGGCTTTCGTCAGAAGGGGCTTGCTTCAGACTGCCGAAATCGTGGGGGTTGGAAATCACCTTCTAGCAATTTAAAATGGATGCTTTCCATTGGGGTCAAAGTTGAAAAGTTTTAGATTTTCAATATAGCTCCAATATTGTCTCATAGTTTAGACGAAAACATGTAGAATTGAACGAGTTCCGGGAGGGGGAAGGGGAGCCAAAACACACTTTTTTTGGGAGGCTTCAAGGATATTTATTTCGTCTCAAATTCCTGGGAAATTTAATTCGAAGATACTACTAGGTATAATCTTTGAATGACGCGTCAAAACGCTGCGCTATTATGGTGGGAACTTCTGGTACGGGGTGAGCGACCCCGAACGCGTCGCGTGTGATGCGATGTAACACTGTGTGACAAGCGCGTCGCTGCCCATCAATTTCAAAGAATATTACTCCTAACCATACGATGAGCTCGCCGACACACCGGGTGCTCGGCAGCCTCCCCATAGTACCCAATGGAACTCGTAACCAGGTCCCCGCTACCCCCCGCAAGCGAAAAACCCCCGCACCAGACTGTTTACTGGGAGTCAAGAAGTTGGCGGAAACTCTTCAAGACGTCAAGACGAAGACGCGTCAGCGTCTCGGGCTGGACTTCGAGCTCGATGACTGGCAGGGGGAGCTTATACGCCGCCTGAGACAGGGGTACAACTCTATAATGGTCGCCGGGACGGGTTATGGGAAGAGCATAATATTTGAAGGACTTGCCGCACTTAACAAGGCAAAAATTGTCATTGTGATATGCCCACTCAAGGCTCTTGAAAGGGACCAAGTGTGTTCACTCCCTATGTCTTTTAACGTCATCTTTAATGATTTTACAGGTCAACGAGGCAAAGAAAAAAGGCCTCGAAGCGAGGATGGTGAACGAAGACACTGTCTCACCCGAGTTGTGGGCAAATCTTCGTCAAGGGCGAGCCAACCTCTATTATGTGTCGCCAGAGATGGCACTCTCGTCCAGCTTTACCCATCTGTGGCAGGACCGAAGCTTTCGCAATCGTGTGCAGGCTTTGGTGATTGACGAGGCTCATTGCATTGTCGAGTAGGGAGACGACTTCCGGAAGGAGTACAGCGGGCTTGCAAAATTGCGGGATTACATTGGGCAGGATACACCAATTCTTGCTGCTACAGCTACCTGCGATACCGAGACATTCAGGGCCATCTGGAAGTCATTAAAATTTGGGTGCCGGCCGTTTTGGGGTATCGACGTTGGTACCGACCGACAAAATCTCCTATACATCACCTGAGTCATAAAAAATACCGCCAACCCTATCCTCGACATCATCAACATCTTCCCTCTGCACATGGATAAAGACACACCTCTGCACGCACTTCCAAAGTGCCTATTCTACTTTGACACCATTGATGCCTGCGCAACAGCAGTGGAGACACTTCGAAAATGTCTTCCTGCCCACCTTTGTCCCCTTGTCCAGACATTCAAGTCGACTCTCTCCGAGGCAGCCAAGGGGCAGGTATGGGACCGATTTAGCAAGGGAGAGATCCGCATTCTCTGCGCTACAGATGCCGCGGGCATGGGATGCAATGTTGCCGATGTCGTGTACACAATCTTGTGTTTCTTGACAGACTCGGCCTCGGTCCTCGCGCAGAGATGGGGGCATACTGCACGCGACCGCAGCATTCTAGGAACATGTATTTTGCTGGTCCCGCGGTGGGCATTCCGGCCAGAACCCGTTGACAAAGCGGTTACCTCGAGACCCCCGAAAAAGTCCGAATCCAAGGCAGATACAGAACACCGGAAGAAGCTGAATGCTGCAATGGAGGCCTTCGTGAACGCAGGTTAGTCAATACCCCGTCTCAATTTACTGGATCAATAGTGCTTCATTAGATTGTTCGCACAATTATCTGCGCACTTACTTCCGACCAGCAACAGACCTCGATACATACCACAGCTTGAACCAAGAGTCGGGTGGGCCTATTGAATCGGGCTGGAGATCCAAAGCAGCCCAGCGCGAGCTGTCGTGGACGGTCCTCGACCTCAAGCGGTCACCCCCATCGGATCGTTGCTGTGGGCGCTGTACCCCCGACATCCTCTCACGATATTTACCCTCGGACCGGCATGACATGTGGCTCAAGGCCTTCACATCTGACTTCCTCTTTCCCATCCCATCCTTTACTCGTGGTCAACGACAACGACAAGACTCTGTTTCCTCAGCAGGATCTGGCGGCAACTCACCTCTTCCATCTCCAACACGGGCCACATTTGTTCCCTTCATGTACAAAGTTCCAGTCCCTCAGCAGCAGCAAGACGATCTCATTGCAGCATTGGATGCATGGCGAACGGCGAAACAAGCTCAGCGTGCCGGCGGCCGTTCGCTTCTTTTGAAACGGGTGCTTCTTTCAGATGCGCAGATGGAAAAGCTGGCGGACCATGGCACCAATTTCCTCCGCGAGGCTGCAGTGACCCCGGATTTAATTTGCAAGCTCGTTCCCTGGGATCTCGCTTCCCAGGAGGACCTCAAAGCGGTCGCCGCGATCATCATCGAGTGGAGGTTGGACGCACAGCTTGCAATTGGTCTCACACCACGCGGTGGACATCGCACGAAGCAGCAAAATACAATGCTGACCCCGCCGCGCCCGGGTAACAATGGATCCTCCCTCGGTACCCCGCGAGGCATCACCCAGCCTGCTTTTTCGCCGGCTCACATGCAACGGGGTGGACCTCGGGGTCGCGGGCATGGGCGCGGGCGCGGGCGCGGAACTGGTACACCAGCGTCACACATTGGCGGTGATGCAGATTTCTTTGCGCCATTGGTATCAGTGCCTCCACGGACCATGACTATGCGTGCAGATATTGGTGCACCCCTAGCACCATCACAGCCTCCCTCTTTTCATCCACCTCCTCCTCCCATTTCGCATCCATCTCCTCCCACCGCCTCAGGGTCTTCCAATTTGACTGCGCCGGTAAACCCCTATATGTTTTATTACCCCACTGCCCATCCACATCCTCCCCCAGGCTCGCATTATTCCCAGATGTATCCAATGTATTCTCTCCCTCCTCGTTATTACCCCACTACGTATCCACCAAATACTCAGAATCAAAATCAGTAGATCATCGTACTTTGTTATATTCTGTACACTAATAATCATACGCTATCTGAATAGTCCATTCCACCTCCCAGTGACCCAAGCCCCGGGTAGCGCTGTGTGTGAGCATCACCATCGTCAGTGTCCTCGAAACTATCTCTTCCAAGTGGGTTGCTATCGACACGGTCAAAGACTGAGCCGTTGAGAAGAGGATCGTCTTCCTCCACTCCCGCTTCAGCAACTCCAACTGGATATCCTGCTGCTGGGTCCCACGTCGTCGTACGAACGAATTCCCGGAATTTCCTGGCATTTAATATTTGCGCTCCGAGATCGAAGGAGTCAACAATTGAACTGACCCGCGGCCCAGAAGCAACAACTCCTTTCTTGTTTACTTTCAGCGGCGCGTAGATGGGTCGATTCGGTGTCAAGACATGGAGCTGAGCATCTATCATCGTCTCCGTGAGTAAACGAAGATCTTGACCAACATCGACCTCCTTGTGCCTTCGAGCACGGTCCACGAAGCCAAAGGTGCGCGCGAACTGGTGACTTACTTCGCGAAACGCTTCGACAGGTGCAGAACCCTTCTCGATGATGTACTTTACCGTGACACCGGAACCCTTCGCAATATTAACACGCTGAACCACAAGTCAGATTTACGCGGCGGTGAAGAATGTGCGGTGCCATACCTTGACCCAAAATTATTCTGCTCTAAGTAGAGGTCACTAGGAATGCTCCGCCCACGAATACCCCATCGGTTGAAGAACCAGGCTTGCTCTTTCGCAGCTTGTGCCTCTGGTGTGAGCTCGTACTTCCATTGTAGTAAAATTTACAAGCACTCCCATGCATAATTGTGTAGGCCGGCGCCTCGAAAAGACAATGCCCAGTACTTGAGCACATGGAGCACCCCACCGGCATCGGCAAAAGCGACCGAGTGCTCAAATACAGAGAAGATGAGGGCATCACGAATGAAATAGAGTGAGTGAGCATAGTAATCGTCGTTGACAGTCTTTGCGTTTTCTGCGTTGATTGCGATTGTAAAGTTGTCGACAAATTCTTGGGCAAGGGTCGTAAGCTCGTCGACTGTTGGCTTCCATTTGGCGAGGTCTGCCCAGCGTTTGATATTTGTCTTGAGCCTTGATACCGAGTGCGATGAGTGTCGTCCAAAAAGGGAATAAATCGCACTTACATGACTTCATACAGGATCCTCGATGTTAACGAGTGACGGATAAGGACCTTCGTGTCTGCATAGTTCGGTTTCTCAGCATCCCAAGTGCGATTCAATAGACCCTTGTGCTTCGCGAGTGAGCCGGGATCAAGAACAGAATCCCCGAAGTGAAGCTGCATGATCATATGCGTAGCGTTGAGCGCAAAATGCCACAAGGCGCTCAGCTCGTCGACGTAATCGAGCCGTTCCATGACGTTGATGTCGTCCATCCGGTCTTTGCGTGCCCCCCGGATGTTATTGGAGGTAAGCCAATCTCCGATGACAATTCGTGCTTTGGCCGCCCACTCTTCCTCGGGCAACCCACTGATCTCCTGCAACGCCTTAAGCATCTTTATGATGCCCTTCTTGGACCCCTCGTTAACGTCGAATAGTCCCAGCGGTCGGCCGTCTGTTTTTTTGGGTGGGAGTGGTCTGTCAAACGACATGAAGGCTTCCGCGGCTGCGAGAAAAGCATTGCGGTCGTCCCAATCCTTGCTGCCTGGGCAGTACGCAAGGATAAGGGTCATTACAAGGCCCACAAATGATGAGCGCATTTTTTCTTCATCGTCATCGGTTGGGAGTATGTCCCGTCCCGTTGCAGCTGCCCGCTTTCCGCGCGCATTCTGTTTTGTGGCAAAGTCTGCGGCTGCGGGGACGGCATCTGGTAATGAGATAACGGCGGCGTTGGTAGCATGGATCATCGAGTTTTTATTGAATAATCTTTGCTGGGACTTGCGAAGGAAGATATTGATATTGTCGAATATAATGTAAAACATCCCGGAAGATTGCATCAGGCTAACGGCGTAAGCGACAGCGTCCTCCGAAAGGATCTTTTTGAGGTGTTCGATGGTAGTAACCGAGACGCAGGCACCCGCGTTGCTCAGGGTGTTCAGGATGCGGGAACCTGTGCCCCCAATTTCGAGAAAAAGGCCGAGAATGAGCGGGAAAAGATTGGTCCCGGTATTGCGAGTGAATGCCATTAAACTAAAGACGAGTACAAGAGCCTGGTGACATTAGACGACTGAGTTTGAAGAATCAAATGGGTACTCACAAAGGTAGGGTTCCGGGCAAAGCCCATCCCCTTCCAAAATCCCTCTGTCTCTCCTGCAAATTCCGCACTTTCCCCTGTGCTTCCCTCCGGTGTTTCCTCCCACTCGTCAGCTTCCCGAGGCGTATTAGGCTTCCCATCCTTGCCCATTCGTGCCCGTTCCTTCCGCCACTTGTTTGGGGAAGTAGTGAATACCGAAAGATAGTCCCATGTGAAGGGTGCGTCTTCCAGGTATATTCCAGGCAAGATTCCCGGGTTGAGGACATTGCGGATGTATTCCAGAGTGCAATCGAGTAATCGGACCTTCAGCCGCGGGTCGTTGATGACACGGTCGCTTTCCTCGAGTGCGATTTCCTTCATGCACGGCTTGATAATTGCGGAGTGTAGATGGGGGATGCTTTTGGGAAAGCGGTCATGCCAGGCCCGGAATATGCGCCCAGGTGCGAATCCGTTCTGCTTGTGGTTCCCCATGAACATGCCAACTCGATGCTTGACCACTGGGATGGTGGATTCAAAGAGAAAAATCAAGAACTCTCAAATGGACAAGCCGAGGAATAGGAGCAGTGAAAACACCAATTGGCATTGAATTTGAGGGCTTTGGAGGTTGGGTGCGGGTGACAGTTGGCACAGAAGAGCCCCCCAGTCCGGATTCACGTCGAAGCCCTCCAGGGTCGCCGGGGAGGACATGGCTAATTAACGCGAGGAGAAGTCACGCATTGTCACACGATGTGACCTTTCCGATCCTCTGCGCCCATTCGCCTTCCTATTCACGAATAGCGTCGCGAAATTTCTCAAGTCGTGCAAGCATACTCTCAAGAGGTCCCAGAAACTATTCGTCCGCAAGAGTATTTTAATTAAGCACGAGACTAGACCTTCAAGGCTTGATTTCTGAAAAGTGAACAAGGATGGATCGACGCGTAAACTGCGCATACTTTGCCTCGATTTTCATTCAGAAAAAAAATCCTAGAGTCGAGTAGACATATTATCTATAGGATACAAAAGAGACGTAGGCAAAAGAGCGTGTTTTGAGGCCACAAGAAAGGAGTTGCCAACCCCTCTGTTTGATGCAGTCTGAAGCAAGCCCCTTCAAGAAGGTCCCCGGCGCGCCGGGCCGGAACTTCGCGGGCTTGTTCCGAACCTAGAAATCTGCTGCAGACTGGAAGTGTAGCCTATTAATGCTGTGTCCAAATACCGCGAGCCTGTAGGCACAGGGCAGGACCAGGGATGGAAAAACGAAAGGCAAGTGGCTTGAAGAGAAAAAAGAGAAGCCAAATATCGGGACTGTCGCGCAGGGAACGACGAACAACCAATGCATTAAGGGGGAATCGAACCCCCGGCGGGTCGAAGCAGATAAATTGCTTACGATGGCAACGACCCAGGTTACCACTACCCCATTAATGCGGTGAGGGAAAGAGGAGAATTGTAGCTAGAGAATTGGTAGATGTCAAAGGTGATTGGGAAAAGCATACGACTATTCTTATCTCGTTGAAAGCGTGTAAGCCGACACAAAAGCCATCCAAGTTGAATAATAGATCTACTTAAACAAGGAGGGGCAATGTCAGAGTGTGTTCCGAAGCAAGGTGGCCTCCTCTTCGTCTTTCAAATCTCCGAATCGTTCAAACCGTATCTGCAGTGCGTCCGCAAGATTGCCAAGGGCCAGTGCGCGATCTGGGCACAGCGTCAGCGCCTCCCGCTGGAACTCGATCGCGTCATTGATGTCCTTGGGCTCTCCCTCCAAGTCCAACTTGAAGCGCGATTGGAATGCAAGAGCGAGCTCGGCTAGTAGACGACCGCAGAGCGGAGTCGCTGTCGCATAACACGATAAGCGCTCGGTCTGGAATACAATAGCGTCCGTGAGGTCTCGAACGTCCCCTTGGCTCGAAAAACGAGCCTGCAGTGCCGGTATGAGGTTATTGAGAGTGATCAGATGGTCCTCAGGTTGAGAGGCAGTAAGAACAAGTGCCTCTCTGTGAAGATCGATAGTGTCATGAAGGTCCTTCACATCCGCGGACTGGTCGAAGCGTACTTGGAGTGAAAACCCCAGGTGGTTGAGGGTACTTCTACGGTCTGGATGTGTGGTTGGATAGAGTGCCAGTGCTGCTCTCTGCAGGCTGATAGCCTCCTCTATGTCGTTCATGGTCCCATATTGCTTTGCCCGGGCGGCCAGTGCAACACCGAGGCTATTAAGAGAGAAGGCATATTTTGGGTTTGGGGGCGCACGAAGCACCATCGCTTCTCTGTGCAGTTTGATGGCTTCGTCGATGTCTCTGGGATCTGAGCGCTTTTCAAAACGCGTGAGAAAGACGTCGCCAAGGCCGTCAAGAGAGGCGGCACGCTCTGCGTGCGGTGAAGGACGAAGCATGACAGCTTCTGTGTAGAGCTCGATGGCTTTATCGAGGTCCCGGAAATCTCCTTGCTCGTCGAAACGAATCAGCAGCGTGTTACCGAGATTCGACAGACTGGAGGCTCGTGCGGGATGTGGTGCGGCACGTAGCGATAGAGCTTCAGTATGCATGGCAATGGCTTTGTCGAGCTCGCTGGAGTCTGCACCTCGCTCCCGAAAGCGCGTCAAGGTAAAGTTTGCGAGATTGTTAAGGGTTTCTGCACGTCTCGGATGCGGCGGGGGACGAAGAGCAAGTCCTTCGGTAAGGAGTGCCATGCCATCGTCCAGGTCCTTCGGATTTCCCTGGTTGTCAAACCGCAGTTTCATTGCACCGGCGAGATTGTTGAGGGCCATACTTCGGAGTGGGTCCGACAGAGAGAGAAGTGCTAGGAATTCTTTCTGGAGGTCAAGGACCTCGTCTATGTCCTTCGCATCCCCGCGTGCGTCGAAGCGGGAGTCCACCGCAACGGCAAGATTATTGAGAGAAGAGCCACGTTGTGGATGTGGCGGAGGACGCAGCACCAGTGCCTCCCTGTGAAGACTGATCGCTTCGTCGAGATCATTTGAGTTCCTCTGCTGCTTAAATCTTCTACAAAGCAAATTGCCAAGATCGTTGAGAGCTGCGCTACGAGCAGGATCTGCGTGTGCGAGACCCTTGAGCATTTTTCTGATATGCTCAACCGCATCGTCCAAGTTCTGTTCGCCGTCTGATGATCCAAATATTCGCTTCTCAAATGCCTAGGTTAGGCAATGCGTCAACCATCGGAAAAAGAATTCAAACAACAAGTTTACAGTTTTGACATGACCGTAACTCAAATTTCTCTACCAAAGACACGTGTGAGTGTGTGCGGGTGAGGAGAGGCGACCACTTACAACGTCGGATTGGAGGGAACTCGAGCTGTTGCCCCAAGAGGTGAGCGAAAATCTTATAAAATACACCAACCTCTTTTATGTAAATTTAGGCCTATCTGAGCCAGATTTTGTCCATCCGAAGGTCTCATATACCCCAGAAGGGTGATCGCAAGGGTGAAAGATTATTTTCTCACGAGTTTCCGGCATCTCTCTAGCGGCCTCAATTTTAAATATTTTGGCCTGGGACCCCCCCCAACCCCCGCTCATTTTCGGGTACTATCTATCAACCTATAGAGTCAATTTTGAGCAGGGAATTGCCTGGAAGGCAGAATCGTGTTTTTGATTGCCTGCCAAATCTGGTCAGAAATTGATCGCGATTTTTGGTTTGAGATCGGCAGTCCGCTGGCGGCTCGAAATTTACCGACAATAAGTGATGTTTGGCCTCATAAGATGTGTATCCTTTTAGGCTTGAACTTGGTATCATTCATTTTGTGGTAAGGTCAGACAGGAACTCAGTGTAAACGATTTTGGTCCAAAAGTAGGTTAGTGTCTGAAATTTGATTGCCGCTCACCTCTTGTGTTGCCCATGGCTGTTGGTGACAATGAAAAAAAACGGCAAATGCGGGCGTGTCATCAACGTGACAAATCCCAATCAATTGCACCGCCACAATGGTTCCTTTCCTCCAAGTCGTCACGGTCTCGGGATGACGTTTAATTCCAACCGATTCCAACCAGTTCAAACCTATTTGCTCGTCTGCCGCAATTACAATGCGTACTCAACTATGCTTTGGTCTGAAGAACGAGTCTGTCGCGAATGATGTCTCGCCACCCGGGGTATTCAGCCAGCCAGATTTTTTTTTGGTTCATACTGTGGAGGTAAGCATCGACGATTGAAAGCCGATCAGAAGCGTGGTGCACAACTGGTCGGTTACAACAGGATGTGCGCGGCCAAACTGAGGTGCGTGAAATAGGCATCGCTGATGGGAACAACTGGAACCAAGCTGCCCATCGGAGTCGAACCAGCTGCCCTGAGGGAGTCCAGTGCGGGTAGATGGGTATCCTGCGGCGGACGCGGAAACTTATTAGCTTATGCCTCGCGACTGAGCTTCAACTACTCTTGGTAACTCCTCCGCGATAAAATTACAACATTGTGCGTGTTCTCTTCACCCTCGAAATTCTTATCATTATTGAATCATCTGCGCTTATTTCAGTGGGGCTTGTAATGTCACATCGGCAACATACCAGGAATTCGCTGCCGGGGTAAGTCCACCTGCACCGCGCACCGTTTTCCCACTATGAACGCCCGGTCTCTGGCACTGCCGACCCGGATGGGTGGGTCCCTCGAATATAGTCATTGTGCCTGCAGTGGGTCCCGTGCGATACGGCGTAGGCTCGTGGTGGTTGAGAATAATAGGCCGTCGATGAGACGGACCTTCGTATACGAGAGTGGGAGGGGAAAGTTTCAGAGCGCGGCGGGGTGATGTCAATCCCGGCTGTGAGGGTTGCTCGACGTGGTCTAGTTGTTGCCGACCAGGAACATCGAAAGGGGGGAGCGTGCTGGCCGTGCGCGAGGCCGGCGCCGAGGCAGAGGGAGGGGTGATATTGCGCAAAGAGTGTGCTGCAGCGCGGACAGTTTTCTGGGACATTTCCAGGGTAGACCTGGCAGGCGGGCGAAAACTCGTGGATATCAATCTCTATACCCCACCCCCACCACCCCGGTTGTCGGTGCGATGGAGCACGGACCTTTTCCGCAATCAAAAGCTGTCAAAAGAAAATAATTTAATGACGTAGTACTGTATGCGGACCGAATCCGCCGAAAATGGATACGGGATCAATTTTAAAAAGCAGCCTCTGACGCCGGTTTTCAAAGAAACTGAAGGCACAAAGCTGTTCCCAGCATATGATTGTGGGGAGGTCCACCTTTTCCATTTAATAAACCGAGCAGAACTGAAGGAGCTAGATGGACGTCGAGTGAGAAGGCTCAAGAAAACGAAAGTGGACCGAGCTAAAGCGCTAAAAGCCGAAGGGAGGTTGATATCTCGGATTTTTCGGCCGCCCACCTCTTGGCCTCAAACCAAGAATTCGCCAACGTTCCGGCTTGGCCGGATGAGTTGAATGCGGAAATTACGTTAGGTCCAGTTGATCTACGTGCCTTCATGCTGTCAGCACTTTCTTGGCGCCGACGAGCCCCCCTCGCCTTGGCGCCGAGACACTGGTGCCCCGGGCCTGACATTCTAGTACGCTTACGCTGGCCCTCCTTTCTTGCTCCGAGTCCCCGACTTGTGGACTCGCACTAAAGTCAAACGTCGACCGTTGAGTCGGTAAGTACAAGCCGCCGATTTTTGCTTTAGATAAATAACACCTATCAGCTTGAATATCAAGAGGTCGAGTTTGACCCGGATGATGACCATGAAGTCAATTAACGTGCTCGGGTCGCTGTAAGCGGCCATAGTACACAATATTCTACTTGTACTAATTTCTCTTGTCTTGGGGTTATGCATTCAAACTGTATGGTCGCTGATCGAATGGTTTGACCCGGATATGAGATAATGAGGCCATCCGCCTCCGAGATGCTCCACCCATGGATTGTCTCACTTGAGGCGAATTAATTACTTTACATACTGCCCCGAGTGTAGGATGAGGGTGGGAAATATGTCTCGTGTTGTACAGCTAAAAATGAAAAGATAATACTCAACTTGGTGCGAACTAATCTAACACTCTAATTTCTGTACATAGGGGCGTTGGTAATTGTAGGCGTTGATGGGTCCCACCTGACCTGGCTTAATCACCCAAGTATCGAACCTCGAAATCTGCTAATTGCAAAAGTACAGAATGCAAGTGATATATATAGAGTATATGTATACTAGACGCGACGCTGGCTAAAAGCAAACAACACACTAAAGACACATGAGACAAACGCGCGTAGAAATGACAATGAACGAAACAGATGATCAGTAGGTATGTACGTCGTGCAAAGAAAAGAGACAGAGAGGAGAGAGGAAAGGAGAAAGGAGATATAAAAACAGAGCAGCAAGAACAGCCAGCCCAGAAACCGAAGACAGTCGTAAAACCCCCCGGGGCGCGGAAAGTTCGGGTTACCGCGGCATCGACATCATCGAGGCGTTATCGGACATGAAGCGCTGTGGGCCCGCCGCCGTGCGGAGCGCTAGGACGCGGTCGTCCGAGACCATTAGGATCTCGTCCCGCCCGACGCCTTGCGGGTTGCGCTGCTGATGCTGCGGGTATTGGTGCTGCATGTGGGGTGGAAGCCCGTACCCGCCGAACGCCGACCCACGGCTGCCAGCCGACTTGGGCGGGTTGTATGGGTCGTAGCCACCCTGATAGTTATACCCTCCACCACCGCCGTTGTTGACGGACGGTGGCGTGTCCGCGAAGAGAAGCCGCAGATTTGAGCCTTGGATAACCTGCGACATGAGCCCCGTCTCGATATGTCGGATCTCGACAAATGACGGCTCGAATGCAAGCACGTATGGCTCATGCAGAGCTGTTCCGAAGTTCAGCCAATACTTTACGCTTCAATTACGTCTGACATACCGAAACCGGTGGGTGTCCCCTCCCAGTACACCATGAACTCTTTCCGCGACCGCCGTCCCGTTCTGTTGACGTAAAATGCGAATTCTACCGATATGTCAGCTGGCAGTTCATGGAAAGTGTAAGCGATACGGACCATCGTAGCAGAGTAAAAAGTCGTTATTTATGCGATATATCGCCATGGGGCGCAGACCCTCACGCTTCCGGACAAACTCAAGGGACTCGTCGGAAGGGTCGAGCAGCCCCTGCGTCTCCAGCGACTCGAGATCGACAATCTCAAAGCCTTTCGAGCACCCAATGCACATCCGCGTCTTGAGGTAGTGTATTGACGTCGACTCGACCGGAATGTAGAATTCCTACCCACCGACGATCTTGAGCACACAGCGGTGAAACGAAAGGGAAAGTGACACACCCTAAACGGCTTGAGCGTGTCGTTCCCGCCCTGCAGCAGCTTCTTGAACGTGGGCTTGGCACGCCCCCGCACCGTCTGCTCGATCGGCTCAAGCGCCTTGAACGTACTCGACAGCTGCGTCGACTTGACGATACACACAAGTACGCGGCCCAAGCAGAACCCTGCCTTGAAGAAGGATGTATGCGTGGCGATGCGCTTGGCGCGCTTGAGCCCTGCGTTGGGATCCATCGGGTCCAGTGCGTCGAGCGGGAACGTCAGCACTTGGCGCTCTGTAGGACGAGGCGTCAGAAAAGCTAACGAGGATCAGAAGGGCGGCGCGCACCGGAGAGCACGATGAGCAGCTGGTAGTCCTCAAGGACATCGACCTGGCCCACATCGAGCAGCGCGAGCACCTTCACCGGGTCCTTGCTGATATCCCGCAGGTCCGAGATGTATACACCGTCATCGGTTCCGTATACGATCCGCCGACCACCATCTATTGCAATCAGCGTTTCGTCTCACCCTTTTCAAAAAGACGACTCACTAAACGGTGCCGCGCAATTGACCTTATTCGTGCCAAAGAACCCCTCACTCAGCGCAACCGTGTCAAATACCATGCTCCGCTCACGCATCGCCGTTTGCTGCTTCGCAATGTTCTCAACCCACTTACGCTGTGCGAGCGCCGAGTTGGCCCACAGGACGAGGGTGTACGCCTTGCGCCCCAGATGCGCAAAGGTGATCCAGTGCGGGCCCTTGGCGTCGGGGCGGACGTTCATCGCAGGCGGGTGCGGCGCGCTGCGCGGTGCGGTACTGCCAAACGACGACTTGCGCACTAGTTGTCGTGCGCGCTGCCCTCGCATCGTGTCCTTGCCGTTGTGGCTCGCATCATCCGAGGCGCTGATGAGCAAGAGCTCAAGGGGGACAGGCTATGAGAGTTTAAGAACGACCATCAACAGCTCAGAGGAAGCACGCACCCGTCGGTAGACCCGGAACTGCTCGTGCGTCTTGGTCTTCAGCGGCTTCGCAAACAGCAGCGCATGGTCAAACAGATACACCTGCAGCTCCCCATCGCGTTTGTTGAGCACACCCTTGTACACTAGCTCGCGCCCGTCCTCCTGCAATCGTAAATCCTATTTCGCCCCGCCATCATCAGCTCCCCATCATCCACCTTCGTAGAAGACGGCACTCACGACCTGCTCCCCAGGCTTGAATATCAGCTGCGAGTCGAGTTGTGCAAGGTTGAATCGGTTCTCCGCGCGGCCCGACTCTTCGTTGACGCGGGACAGGAACGCGCGTACCTGTGCGACGACCTGAGGGAGGACGACCTTGTCTGGCGAGTCGTCTGGGGTGTGCTTGAGTACCGCCTCGAGGAGCAGAGGGTACCGCGCAAGCCTCGTCGTAGGCTTGGTCAGGTACGCGTTCAGCTCGAGCTTGCGCGACTCCGGGAGGCGTTCCGTTGCCTGATCAATATGTTTAATTCAATATTCAAGATAGAAGGCAGGACGATCCACGCACCTCGACAAACGCCGCAAACTCGGCATTCGCG
Organism: Mycena olivaceomarginata; assembly: GCA_029378375.1. Classification (NCBI taxonomy): domain Eukaryota; kingdom Fungi; phylum Basidiomycota; class Agaricomycetes; order Agaricales; family Mycenaceae; genus Mycena; species Mycena olivaceomarginata. The sequence continues at coordinate 21,437 of JARKIC010001824.1, read as the reverse complement.
CTCTTTTCCTTCTCAAACTCGTACTTGCCGTACAGCTGATGCGCTCCATAGCTCACAAACGGCTCAAAGTGCGGCACCGCGTCCAAGAAAATGTCCCCAATCTTCTCGACTACCGCATACGCCCGCTGCCGCTTGTTCAGCGCGTCTCGCAGCTGACAATACATCCCATTCATCAGCACACATACCCTCTCCGAGCGTGAATGAACCACCGTAAACGCACCTTGGTGTTCACCGTAATAATATCGTGCGCATTCCAAAACACCTGTATCAAAAACTGCTCCCTCCGGTCCTGCGGAATAATATCCGCCGTCGCGAGCCGCGCAACCCACGCGTCCCGGAGGTACTCCATGTCGCGCACGAAATCGCGCTCGGTGTAGATCACCTCGTTGATCGCTTCCTGGCGCTTCTTCTCTGCGTCGGACACGCTGGCGGCGATTTCGGCGGGGACGGAGTGGATCCAGAGGGTGCCGGCGTCAGGCTCATCAGCACCGAGGGACTCGCGGGAGGCCTCCTACATGACGCGTTAGTGCCGGTCGTCCTCGTCATAAAGAATAAGTACGCACCTTCCGCAACCCAGGCTGCGGCTTCATATTCAGCCGTGCCTGCTGCTCGAGCCGCCTCGGGCACGCAATACTATAACACAGCTGGTCCCGACTGCACGTCGGGCTGTAGCAGTCCGCCAGCAGCGTGAAACACCCCGCTCGGCAACGGCGCCTCGTCCTCCTCCGCCGCCGCCTTCCCCACCCCCGCGTCCAGCCCCACCGGCCCATCCATCGAATCTGGGGACTTCACCCCGCCCGCCGGCGCCGGCGCCCCGAGCAAGTTCTCCGCATCCCCATTGACCTTCGCCCCTCCCCCACCCACAACCGCCAACTCCCCGCTCCCAAACGGACTCGGCAGCTTCGTCCGAAACTGATACAGCTCCACCACACTATCCCGCAACCGATGGTCATAGGTCACATCATGGAAGAACTTCTGCGCGTCGAGCGCCCTCCCCAGGAGCAGCGCCAAATTGCGGTCCGTCGTCTTGATAATATGCGCAATCCGGTCGACCGCCTCCCGCCCGTCAAACGCATCGTGGTACGTCAGCCCGTCCTTCACGCGGTCCGCGCGCGGCACGCGCGTCTGGAACGCCTCCGCCACGCGCGAGAGCAGCGCGGGGTACACGATCGGCTGCGGCGCGCGCTTGGGGCGCGGCGCGACGGTCGAGGAGGACGAGTTGGCGTGCTGCTGCAGCGCGTGCGGCGTCGCCGCGCCGGGGGGGAGCGTCGGCGCGGTGGGCGAGTTGGGCGTGCTCACGGCGGACATGCTCATCGCGCGGTCCTGCGCCGTGCGCTCGCGCCGCGGGCCCGCGAGCCGCGGGAGGGTGCGCGACGTTTCAGAGGAGCGGCGCGATGCAGATGCCGTGGCGGGCGAGTTGAGCGAAGAGTGCGAGGCGATCGAGGCGGGGGAGTGGGAGGCAGACGCGGGGGAGGTGCCGGCGAGGGAGGCGTTGTGCGGGGCAAGCGCCAGCCCGAAGCCGTTCTTAGCCCCTGAATACCCGTCGTGGTCGAAGCTCGTCGGGCTCGTCGACGAGCTGGCGACGGACGAGCGGATGGACGTGGGCGGCGTGTCCGATGCGCTTGAGAAGCGGTGCGCGGCGTGTGGGTAGCGCTGTGCGTACTGCGCGGCCGAGGCGACGTATGGCGGTTGCGATTGCGCTGCAATGGTGTTAGAACGCGCAACGGTGAGCGACATGAAGTAGAATGTTAATCGAAGAGAAGCAGAGAGTGAATGAGGATATCCACAACGCCCAGTCAAGTCAAGCCAGCCGCGTGCCCACGCCCACCATGATAGTCCAGCCACAAAACCAACAAAACGCCGCCAGCACACCGCACGACGACACCACATCGTCATACAGCCACGGAGACGGAAACGGAGATATTTGATATCAATTCCCGCATCTCGATAAACGGGATCTACAAGCGCGTAGACATAGCAGCGCGCGTAGATAACCGCGGCACGCCCCGCGAACCCAGAACAGAAATGCCGTCCACGCACGCACATCGCGAGTCCGCGATCCACATCGCCGAGAACGTCAGCATTGGGCACGAGCGCGAGAGCAAAGGTGCGGGAGAGACGATGCCAGGCTCGAAATCCCCAGGCTCGGGCCAAAAAAACACCCAGGAACAAACAGGCGGATTGGAGTGGGGAATCGGAGGCAAAGACAAAAGAAGAAGAAGAAAAGAAGAGGAAGTAGGGAGGCAAGATCCCGCGATGTGTCGCGGGAGGGTGGGCACGCGGCATCATGGCCCGAATGTGCCAAAGAACCGGCAGCGCCTACAGTAGGCGCTTCTCCGATACAGATCGCATTCGAGTCCCGAATCCGAGGTAATCCCTCCAATTCCCCCATACCCCGGACCCGGAACTCTAAACAACGTGGTAGGACCCACCAAGTGGGAAGAAAAGAACGCAAGAAGGAACATGCAAGCGGGGGGAAGGGAAGAAGGCCGATCGAAATAGGAATCGAAATAAAACCAAAAACAGCAAAGAGAGGAATTAGAACGCACATTGTAGTTCTGTAGATAGAAACGCAAAAGTAAATCAAGTCAGCTCGGGTCCGAGGGAGGGAGAAAGAGAGGGTAAAGGGAGGAAGGGAAGAAAGCAAGATAGGTGGAGGGAGCGGAGAGGCGTCAATGCGCAATTTAGCATTTCACATGCTCATACATCCGGCACAGCACCCCACCTCCAACTCGAGCACATCCGCACATCCACATCCACGGCGCCATACACTCCTCCGGCGTATGCATGCATATGGCCCTTTTCTGAAACGCGCCACGTTTGGGTCTGGAGGCCTCAAGCCCGCCGCACGCCTGGCCAGAGGCCCACACAGCCCGAGGTACGGCACGCTGCACGCTCGCACCATCCCTCCCTCCTGACCGGATATGCAGTAGTTGTAGCGGTCCCGCCCGTGCATCGAACACGTTAGACGCCCAGACCAAGAGGTCGCGTACCAGCACCCCTGTTCGAGCGCCCACCGAAAAGGCGCTGCACCCGCTCTAAGCCCAGTGTGACCCGCGCTACTTAATAGACGGGACAGCGGATGCGCACGCAGCCTGGACCGTACGCTGCCCGATCGTACGGCGGTCGGCCGTTGGACTCGCACATAACAACGCATCGGAAGAGGAAGAAGAAATTCCTTAAGAAATGGAACGGAAATAAACGCACGTTGTAACTCTGTGCGCAGAAAGCACAAGGTACAAGTCAGCACGGGTCCAACCAGAGGGAGAACGCAGAGAAAGAAGATAAAAGACGAAAGATGGGCGAGAGCGACCCGCGCGCGTACTCATCTCCCCACGAACGTGTGCGGGACGACATGAAGCCCGATATGGGAGGGGAGGTCTTCCCAGCCCTGGCCCTGCGCGACCTCGTAAGGATGCCATCTCGACCGCAGGGCGTGCACGGGAGGGTATCTGCAGGCCTGGACGGCGCAAGACGTCTGCGGCCCGCGCACCGCGCCACATCTCATCACACCACGTTGGCGCAGCGCGTAGATACGAGGGCCGTGCGCGCAGGTGCGCCGCCCCACCCAGCTCGTCGATCCGACAAGTGCCAGGATGGGCGGTAGATATGCACAGCCGCGTCTCGCCACGAGGGCAACACCGAAAAGCCAAGACGCAAAAGCAGACGGAAGGGTGGACACTCACGTTGTGGTGCTATATATATAGACGGGGGGAAGGTGTAGTCAGTATCGTATAAGGGAAGGGAATGAGGAACGAGGAACGAGAAATGTATCGCCGCGACAGACTGCACGAAAGCAAGACAGCAGCGTCACGGTCTACTTGCTCGTGCTCGGCGCGTGGTGTGTCGCGGGCCCGCCGTAGGTCGACGTCGACTCATCTTTTCGCCTCGGCTCGCCTCGCGGGAGGGGAAGCGAGCGCGTATCCGGTCGTATCGGGGAGCGGCCCGCAATCGATGCGGATGATGCCCCCGCTCCCAGTCCAAGAAGTAAAGACAAGAACGAACACGACGACTCACGTCTGGCCCACGGCAGCTCGCTCTCCTCGTCGTCTTCCTCCCCTCCCTCTCCTCCCGCTCCACCATTCCCATTCCCATTTCCGTTTCCATTCGGGGGGTGCGAGTGATTAGTGGGGCTCGCGGGGCTCTCGTACGAGTCGAAGCTGATCCCCAGCCTGCCGCCGTCGCCGCCTATCGCCATGCTCAGCGCCGGCGGCCCCTGCTGCGCCGTCGGCTGATGTGCGTGCGGCGGCGCAGGGCTGTGGCTGCGCTGCTGCTGCCACTGTGCGCCGTGGGCGACCTGCGCCTGGTACGCCTGCGCGGGGGTGAGGCCCTGGCCGTCGAGCGGGCGGTCCGGCGGGGGCGCGGGGACGCCGGGGTGGTACGCGGGGCGGAGGGACGGCGCGCGCAGGGAGGGCGGGCCGCCGCCGCCGTAGTAGCCCGGCGGCTGCTGGGGATAGGCCTGTGGGTAGGGGTGTTGCTGGGGGTGGTATATGGGCGGCCTGTGCTGGATCTGTTGCTGTTGGTATGGCGGCTGGGGCTGCTGGGGGTATGCTTGGGGGTATGGCGGGGCGGAGCGGGGGGCGGGGCGGCGGCCGAAGATGTCCTCGTAGGCGGCCGTTGCGCTCGGGCGGCTGGCGGGGGCCGAGCGGGCGGTCCATCCAGGCAATGGCGGCGGGCAGAGTACAATTTTCGGCGATCACAATACAAACCGGCCACCACATTCACAAGACGTCACTGACACTTGAAGTTGAACCATTGCTCAGCATTGCTCTATCTTGACTGAGACTCGGTCGGTTGTCGTATTCATACCCGCGTCCGCTTGGGTCCTCGTGTCTCACTTGGAATTTCAGTGCGATTGTTATCATGTCATTCATTTTTAATTCATTCTGTGCCTTGGCCACCTCTCATGTTCTTCTCCTCGTGTGTTCAACCGAGCAACCTACTCTGTCTCTGTCTCTGGTCGACGGTGTCCTAGGTCAAAGCCCTTCCGCCGGTTGAGCGCTATCTGCTATCCAATTAACCCTCCGGCGCTGAAAATTATGAAACGTCTGTCCGCCACAAGTCGGCACGCCCACCTATTTCAGATGCGCTATCATCTCCGTATGTAAGCCTGTCGACTCGTTTTGAGTCTTCTCTTCTGTTTGTAACCCTCGCCATCCTATGCTACCAGACCTGGCCTATTCACCTTTCAAGCCACCACCACACCTGGCCTATTCAACTTTCAATCACTTCATCTGGTCTCTCTTTCTGTCTCTTTGACAAGTCGTCATTATCGCCTCTTCTTTTCATCCGCCGCCTCTCAGTCCGAGCAATGCAAATTTTCTTTCTCTTCCAACCTTTCCACGACCAGAGGTAGGAAGGTCCCTTCGACTCCTTGCCGTCGCATTAATGGGGTAGTGGTAACCTGGGTCGTTGCCATGTCGATGTCGATCCATAGACGATCTTCGACCCGCCGGGGGTTCGATTCCCCCTTAATGCATGGGTTGTTCCACATTTCTTTTTTGCTGCTGCTAGTCCCAACATTCAAATTCCCCTTTGCCGCCTCAGGTGTTGTTTTGACTTGGAGGAATCCAAGGTCCTCTTTCTGTGCCTATGTGTATTCTCATTAGTATACCAAGAGACCGCCAAGCCTGCAGTAGCATTAATGGGGTAGTGGTAACCTGGGTCGTTGCCATTTAAGAGTACTGCGTGAAATCTCTCGACCCGCCGGGGGTTCGATTCCCCCTTAATGCATGACAATAGTGCAATAGTTTTTGTTGCTGACAGTCCCAACATTCTCTTTTGCCGCCTCAGGTGTTCTTTTGGTCCCCAGGTATTTATTTTCTTCTTTCTGCGCCCACCTGTATTTTCATTACTATGCCACGAGACCCGAGAACTGTGTAGCATTAATGGGGTAGTGGTAACCTGGGTCGTTGCCATCTCTGCGATAGGGAATTCTATGCTCGACCCCGCCGGGGGTTCGATTCCCCCTTAATGCATACAATTTGGATAGTTTCGTTTTTGCTGCTGCCAGTCCCAATATTCATTCCCCTTTGCCGCCTCAGGTGTCGTTTGACCCCAAGATATTTATTCCCTCCTTCTGCGCCTATGTGTATTCTCTTTACTGTACCACAAGACCCCCACCAATCTAGTAGCATTAATGGGTTAGTGGTAACCTGGGTCGTTGCCATCTGGTGGAACCAAAGCATCAATGTTCGACCCGCCGGGGTTCGATTCCCCCTTAATGCATTCAATTTGGATCATTTTGTTTTTGCTGCTTCCAGTCCCAACATTCCCCTTGCCGCCTCAGGTATTGTTTTTGACCCCAAGGTCTTTATTTCCTCTTTCTCCGCCCATGTGTATTTTCATTACTGTACCAGGAGACCGCCAGAACTGCAGTAGCATTAATGGGGTAGTGGTAATCTGGGTCGTTGCCATACACTACTAGGTTCCATGCTCAACCCACCGGGGGTTCGATTCCCCCTTAATGCATTTGCCTCTATCGCTATCTTTTTTGCTGCTCACAGTTCCCACATTCCCTCCCCACCTCTGCTTTTTCTCTTTTTTATCTCAAATTTGGTTCCCTCCACACCCATGTGTATTCTGTGAGGAATTGATGAGCATAGCATTATGGTTCTGGGTCGTTGCCATAAAGTAAAAGGCCTGCACTCTCAACCCACCAGGGGTTTGATTCCTCTTAAATGCATTCTATTGTAGTTTCCAGAGTTTTTGTGTGCTGGATTCAGTTCCCTTTTTTCCCATTTCTTCACCTGTAGCAATTTCTTGGTTCTCAACCAGCAGCAATTGAATATGGTGCACCATACCAGGAAGAATTAGCATCCAAATGAGTGGCCAGAAAAAAAGATCTCCCTCATCTCTTATGCTGTTGGGAGGAATTGAACCTCCAACACTCTCAGTTGTGAAAGGGATGAAAATATATGGGATAGAGGAAGCCACTGTGGCTACAATCACCTTAGGACCAAATGCCATTTGATTCCAATGACAATTTAATTAAATACTTGGAACCAGACAATTCAAAAGAAAAGGAGTGAGCAGAAAGCCCAAATTGAACCTCTGGCTCAGATGTGGGCAATACTGGATGGGAGCGGCCTCTGATTTCTCTGTCCCCGAAGCTGGGGTTTTGGTTTTGTGATTGGATTTTTGGGGGACAAGGGTGAAGGTACACAGATACAACTACAAAAATAAAACACTGTATGAAATTATGTGCAAACATGCCACTGGGAGGATTTGAACCTCCAACTCTTTCAGCAATTTGGCTCCTTGGCAATAAATAACAGAAGGTGGCCTCCGTTATGCTGTCCCTTTTGTAAAATAAATAAAATCTAGTATAAGATCAGATGTAGCTTGTATAAAGTTGTTCAAAAGCCAAATTGCACTTACTGTTGAGGGAGATGTGAAAAGTTCATATATAATGTGTGGACTGGTTGTGTATAAAATGTGAGTCACAATATAGTATGAGATGTGAAAACTTCATAGTATGACATGAAACTGACATTACATATTGTCTGAAGTTGTTCATATATAGACTGAGATCAGGAACTGATGAACCGGTGCTGTCCCATCCAGTGAGCGGGAGTGCCTGCCCACTGTCAAGCATGATGGTAGGGCTGGCCCGCCCCACAGCAGCATTGCGTTGGGTGCTTGGTGCTCTGAGCTCACTGTTCAGACTTTCGGACTTTCGGAATCTGGCCCAAAGTTTGGTGGTGCTTGGCTGGTCTGCGGGTCCTCTTGACCCAACCCCATGGAACTCTCCATTATTGTCTTTTGTCCATGTCTCTCTGACCAGCCGGGTCCCCACTCGCTGACCCCGGTACTTGGGGGCACAAATACATCTGCCACCTTGCTGCTGAGCTCAGAGACAAATACACATTCCATGAGACAGAGGCAGATGCGCTGACACCAGTGCCTGCCCTGGAAGCGGGCAAGGAGGAGGTATTGCAGCCAAATTGGGATAGAAGAACATTCAATAGACTGTGCTACTAATACATACCACAATGTGCTACTGCAGAATCCCACTCAGACATTGTGCTGCAAAGAAAGAATGCATGGACCCTGCAAGATAGAAGCTGGCGGGGTAGCTCTGTCTGTCACAATTTCGGCCTGCTTGGTCAATGCCAGCCACATGGGCATCTGATGCATCTGGAGCCCTGAGATTGTTCGCGGCTTTCCAGCCTGTCCCACTACATTGAGCGCCTGCCAAAATCTGAGGATGATTGCATAACAAAGATGCCAAATAGTCTGCTTACCTGTCCGATGTGCACAGCAATTGTGCTGTTGTTCAGCTCCCCATTGACAGTGATCAAAAAGCGGAGGTACATTCCGGTGGTATTTGTTGAGGATGACTATCATCTGCAACAAAGTCAGCTCAGGAACAGTTACGAATTGGGGACACTTGCAGTGCTTGGCATCAGTGGAGGCCATCAATGTTGGCAAGAAGCCAGCATTTGCTGGCTGGCTCATGATGCTCCCGTTGGAGAAGAAGAGTGTGCCTTTGTCTATATGCACAAGCTCCTGTGCAATGTGTACTATAAAGAGACAGTTGGGCTCTTTGGAGCATCCTGCAAGCTGTTGTAGTATTTGTACCAGCCGCACATTGTTTTATGCACTGACGAGCTCCATGACAAAGATAGCGCTGAGAGCAACAGCCAGGTTGTTATTATTGTGGCTGTACTTTGACAGGGGTGTTGAGGTTGAGGATGGGTAGTTGGGGGGTTGGAGATGCTGACGAGGTCAATGGCCAGCAGTATAAATTTCCAGATAACAGGTTCACTGTAGTGCATCTACAAGAGCTAGTAGGAGAATGACATTGCCTGTGCTGCGAACATGCACACCTCGACAATGATCTGCACAATTTTCGAGATCGGGTGCTCAATCGCCTTGAATGTCTCAATGGTTGTGTCCCATGCATCTTGCAAGCCTACACCGCAAAGTGGGATGAGCACAATAGTTAGCATGGACACCGCACATCTTACCAAGATAGAGCAGTCCAAGACCCAAAGCCATGCACTGCAGCACAGAGTTGATGTTTGCCAGAGCATTCAGTTCTGTGCAGCTGTGAGTAGCAGAGGCGAAAGAAAGGTGTAACACATACAATTTTCAAGATGTGTCTTGTATATGTCCTTAAGGCTCTTGGGGTCGGTGACACCAAGCTCCTTGCCAAAGTCATGGAAATGGCCACTCATATGGTGTGTCCGGTTATTGGATGGGCCCCCACAGTCACTCAATGGGTGTCTGGGTGCCCACAAGAAGGAATGTTAACTGGTGTTTCATTAGTTTGTGAGATGGTGGAAACCTGTCGGCCAAACAGGAAACACTAAAACCAGACTCACGCCGAAGTCAACAAGACCACGGTTTATTCAGTGAGCGAGCGCGAGGACTACAACAAGAGGGAAGACGACAAGAGGTAAAACTAAGGATTATGTAAAGTAATGATGTGATGTGAACCGGCGGGTTTACACCCTCCCCGTCTTTAGAACACAGACCATTGTCCAAAAAATTGTGAAGTACCAAAAAGTGCCCATGCTACCAAGTCCGACAGGACCGTCCGACGCTCCCAGGACGAACAGGAACCCACTGAAGGGAAACAGGTGCGCCGATGGGGTCATGACCGAGCGCGCACAGGGAAGGATGGGGAGAGCGGCCAGAAAGAAGAAAGAAGATTAAAGGGATGGGGCTATGCTAATGGACCAAAAGATCAGCCTTCGCGCGAAAGATCGTCAGTGCCATCGGAGTAGTCATAGCTGTCTTCATCGGGGTCGTACGGCGGCATCACAGCCGCCACCGGCACATAACCTTCTTCATACATCGACGAGAAACCAGCGGGTCCTACTGCTGCGACGACTGCAGGTGCCAAGCGAGGTGGAATACCGAGCGCAGCATCACCGGGGCAGTTGTCGCTGCGGTGTTTGACCCAGCCCGGCGTCTGCGGCGTCTTATGGCAGTGGTAGCAGCCATTTGCAGTGCGGAGGGCCTCCTTCTCAGCATGGGACAATGGCACAAATGCAGGGGATGCGGAGGCAGGCGTGGGTAGCGACTGGGATGGTACAGCGGGAGCAGAAGGGATCACCAGAGGCGCGGGAGCGGCAGTCCTCGGGAGCTTGACAACGCCCTCGGCAATCAGGCTGTCCCACGTCGAGGACATGGTAGCAATGAGGTTGTCGACTTTCATTGTTGCAAAGGGGAGCTCGTTCATGCCAGAGACACGAAGGCGGAGGATGGGGGTGGGAGTGGAAAAGAAGATGATTCTTGAGGATGGAGTCGCTGATCGTGTACCCAACACCAGCGCTGGCAAGGGCATTTCGCGCGTTCTGGAGAGAGTCGGCAAATTTGGCGAACATAGACGAGCCCTGCTGTATCGCGTAGAGCGCGGCGAGCGCAGCCATGCGCCAGTTGGATGTCATGAATCACCCTGACTCAGCATCGCAGATATCTTTTTTCGGGTTCTACCACATTCCTTTTTGGGAATAACCCGTCCTTGATCGGGTTATTCCCTGGCCCACAACACTCACTCGACCCTCAGGGACATGAACATCCCTTGGACCTTTATTTGGAATCCATGCAGACATGGATTCCTCACCACTTTACCACCCGGGTTCTTATTGCAGTAACCTGGGACTCTATACGATGATGGCATGACACCATACACATGCAACCCGGGTTCTGTGCGCTAGCAACCCGGACCTCCTTTGTGCCGATGACCATATCCAATGGGTCATGACTACACTCCTTTATGTTGGTGGATATTCACTCCTGATATCCCTGCCAGACGACTACACTCCTGAATGGCGACAGGTGTCTCCTGGGTGCCACCTGTCGACTCCTTTATGCTCATGACTCCTTGGTGACCCCTAGATGCTGTGGTGATAACACATAGGGACTAGGAGCATCAGCATTAATGTTCCTTAAATGCTGGATACAGTAACCGATCGCGATCATATTTAATTTATGTAGAAAGGTATATAAACTCGGTAGAATCTCCCCTGTACAGTAGATTCTACCTCGTCTATTCACAGGCCTTACTTTGGCTGGAGTGCTTGGTTCTTGGACTTTAGCCTGGAGTGCTCTTGTCCTCATCTCGTGTTCTGGTCTTGCCTTCGCTCGACAACACCAGAACTCCTACTCTCTGTCTCTTGCCTTGGGATCTCGACCTAGCAGTTGTTGGATCTGGCCCGTTAGGTAGCGACAAGGAGAGACGCTACCTAACAAGGGGAAGAGATCAGCACACTAGTTCCCTGGCAGGGTTGTACAGAGACTGGTTCGCCTGAGTTCCCCTCAGGCACCCCTCAGTCTTGGATCCAGTTGGAACCCCTGTTCGGAGTACCCCTGAGTCGGGTTCCTCCTCTCGGGTTCTTGGGACGCAACCCCAACCCCCTATCCAGAACCCGAAGCCCCTATTCGAGACACCCGGAGCGGGTTCTTCTCACTAGGGTCTGGTGCATAGTTGCAGTACTCACACTGCAATATCTTCGGGTTCTTCAGCACGGGTTGCTCACCACCTATGGATGTTGGCCCGGTTGGCCACATCCTCCCCTTGGATCCTCGACATACGGTCATGCGCTATTCGAGCGGTGACGGATTCTCTCTCAACACCTAGGGATGGCTGCTGTTGTGTCTGGCGTGGACGTGGTCCAGCTGACCTAAGGGCCGTTGCTGACATTGGACGGGACGAACCTATCCTTGACCTTTTGTGCGAACAAATCCCACGACTTGAGTCCCTTCAAGTCCGCCCGATTCTCGTTCCACCAAGTGGCAGCGGTGTTCTCCTCCATCTTCAGGCCGGCAAGCATGATGAGGGTGCCGGGTGCAATTGTCTTGTCCTGGTTCATTGCCTGCCAGGCTTCGTACGTGTCCTCACAGCGGCTGAGCCAGCCGTGGATCACCGCCGGAGTCAGAGACTCAGTGAGCTTCGGGAACTCGAGCTTCGACATGTGACGGGGTGCTGGAGGTGCAGGAGGAGGAGAAGGTGGGACTAGAGAGGTGACTGCACGCGCAAGATGCGGTGGCGGGTCGCGGATGACGGGCGAGTCCGGAATGGGGGTGAGAGGAGATGTAGGCGGCGGTGACGTGGCGTTGTCTGTGGGATCAGCAGACGATGTCCGTGGACGGCGAGAAGGAACCGGAAGTGGCGGATGCAGGGAAGAACCGCCTGCAGCGACGAATTTGCGAGTAGCGCGCTGGGATGCGTTGTCTGCCAGGATGAGAATGTGCGAAGTCCGTGGTGGGAAGTGAAAAAAAAGTGGAACCTGTCGGCCAAACAGGAAACACTAAAACCAGACTCACGCCGAAGTCAACAAGACCACGGTTTATTCAGTGAGCGAGCGCAAGGACTACAACAAGAGGGAAGACGACAAGAGGTAAAACTAAGGATTATGTAAAGTAATGATGTGATGTGAACCGGCGGGTTTACAGATGGTCAGCTAATCATAATAGAATTTCACGTGAAATGTATGGAATTCCAGGTCTTTGCCTGCTTCCAGAGCAGGTGTTTGTGTGTCAGCAGTCGCATCTGCATCTGTCTCACAGAACATAGATTTGTTTCGAACTCAGTGGCAAGGCAGTGCACATATTTGTTAGCAAAAATACTGGGTTTTGCAAGTGGGGAACCAGCTGGCTCGAGACACATACAAAAAGCACAGGGATCCACAGGTCAGAGGAGGTTATGGTGAAAATTGAGCTCACCCTTCTAAAATCCTCTCAGGGAACCTTAACAGCAAAGTTTGCAGAGAATGGGGGGGAGTGAATTCCAGGCTAAGTGTGACAATATCCAGCAGATGCCGGGCAGCCCACATGAATGGAAGAACGAAGGATGGAAGGGAAAGAGAACAGGTGAGAGGTTGTGAAGCTGATTCCATGCTGCAGATCAGCCAAGCACCACCCCAGACTTCAGGCCAGATTCCGAAAGTCTGAAAGTCCAAACAGCAAGCTTAGGAGCACTGACCAGCACCCAACGCAAATGCCGCTGTGGGGCGGACCAGCCCAACCATTATGCTTGATGGTGGGCAGGCACTCCCGCTGGCTGGCTGGGACGGTGCCAGTTCATCAGTTCCTGGGCTCAGTCTATATATGATCTCAGACAATATATACGGTCAGTTCATGTCATACTATATGAAGTTTTCATATCTCATACTATATGCGACTCACATTGTATACACAACCAGTCCACACATTATATATGAACTTTTCACATCTCGTACTATATGAGCTCCCTCAACAGTAAGTGCAGTTTGGCTTTCAAACATTTTCATACGAGCTATGTCCTGATCTCATTACTAGAATTTTATTTATTTACAAAAGGAAACAGCATACTCCATGGCCTACAGCAGCATATTTCACTTACTTGGACTGGATGAGGTGAGTATTTGGTTAAACTCAAGCCAGACATTTTAAAAAAAAGACGTACCAACAGAGATGATGCTGCTGGGAGGAATTGAATCTCCAACTGTTTCTCACCATGTCAATGACTTGGAGTTGGCCTGTACAGCCTACAATAACTTATCTTATCTATATCGGGGACAGTATGAGGATAAAGTTGTGGGTAACAAAGGCTGTAGGCACACAAAAATAAATTGCCGGAGGATAGGCCATGCGGTTGGGATTAAATTGCACCTCTAAACCCCTCCAGTGAGCACTTCAGAAGATACTAGAAGAGGACAGTTTCAACGGCTACAGCAGCTTATTTTATTTATTCAGAGACCAGAATAGGGTTAGAATTGATCTCTCTTGGCAACAAACTACCACATGGTCTCAATCAGTGCTTCGAAATTTTCGAAGCTTGGGCATCAAGCAGCATTGTGCTCCTTAGCTTCTCTTATTTATTTCTCACCATGTCTGTCATACCTACTGACTCCAATAGAGCAACTCCAGCTGGCATCTTAGTGCAACGAGCACAAAAAGCTCAGGAAGAGCACCCACGCCAGACCCACAGAAGCAGGACTACAGGCCACACAACACACTCAACACCGATGCAGCCAAAATATTCCTGACAAAATGAAAACCTGAGCTCTATGCCTTCTCCAGCAGCAGCAACAAGTGGCAAGAGTGGCACATGGCTGACTGTATCACACATCTCTATTTGAAAGGCCCCACACCTCAGCTCTCAGGTATGAATTCTTCATTCAATGTTCTCTTGTATGTTGTGCTTCACATCACGGCATCCCTGAGGCTGAGCACAGCAATTGCTTCTGATAACCTGCACACTGTGGCCACTGCTATGGACATCAAAAGAGTTGATCACGTCATAGAGGGTTGCTGAGGACATCCAGACCATCCTTGCTGCGGTACATGCTTTGTCTACGTCTAGTGAGACACCAAATACTTTTGCTGGCAACATGCACACAGCTGCTGTACAGCTCACATGCACGTGGACAAGCAAGCCTCAGCACTGTCCACAATGGTGGAGAGACTGGAGATTGACTTGCAGAGAATTGTGCTGTGTATGCAGACATGGGCAGATGCAGACAAAGAGTTGGGGTCTGTCCAGGATCTTTTGGTGGTGCCTGAGCCCACTGCCAAAGTTTTGAAGTCTTATGCCACTCTGTGGCCCAGGTTCTGCTACCTGCTGTGAGGTCTCCGAGCGTGCTACGCACCGCTTATTGCCTCATGGCCCCTGCGAACCATCTGCACGACTGATGGGACGAGCTCGGACGTACACGACGGATCTTCCTAAACGGGATTCTACGTTACCAGAAGCAGCTTCCGAGCGAGACCAACACTCTCCACACATGCGTGTCATCTCCCTCCACCATTCGAGCTCGCTCCTGCACCATCGTCACACGGATGCGACCCTACCCCAAGATCCGGGACTCTCAACACCTTCATACAATGCGACTCTCCCCATACCACGGATTGCGTTCGTGGTGTACACAATAGGATACGACCGGTCCCCTCCCGTTCGCGTGGACGACCTCCCCTCCTTTCTGTTCCCGGACGATCCCTCGCACCGGATGGACCTACCCCGCGTACCCGACGCCGACCCATTGGACGAGGCAAGGATATCCCGGCACAGCCCGTCCCCCACTTCACACACGCATTGACTAGCCGAGGGGACCATCCATTTCTCCCCCTTCCTGAGCACTTGAGCACCCACCGACGCAACCACCAGCTGTGCCTGGAGCTCCAAACATTCTGAGGTCGTTTGGCCTCACTGTGCCTCGCGCGCACCCAGAGACGATTGATCTCCTCAGCAGAGGCACCCGTTCTCCTGCCATATATGCACCCCGAACACCTCATGACATTCCCTGCTCCCTGGAAACACCTGCGACCCACATGGCACCTCTGAAACGTGGGAAGTTGTTGAGGAGGTATAAAAGGGAACACATTTAGCAGGAGTAGTTAGTACCTTCCAGCCTGCAGAAGTAGCTTTCGGGGTGTTTTCCCAACTTTCTGTGCCGTTCTCAGCTCAATCTAAAGGGGTACTCCCAGCCTTCCCCGACCTCATACCTCTTGT
Organism: Mycena olivaceomarginata; assembly: GCA_029378375.1. Lineage (NCBI taxonomy): Eukaryota > Fungi > Basidiomycota > Agaricomycetes > Agaricales > Mycenaceae > Mycena > Mycena olivaceomarginata. The sequence goes on along the minus strand of JARKIC010001824.1, from coordinate 5,992 downwards.
GCACCCTCCTCCTCGCCCCACTGCCAGAGGCAGGCACACACCTTACATTCACTCGTTCTTTGGCGTCTCACCTCTCACACCTCCATCAGCAGGGGTCCCTCCTCACTGGACCCGGTGTCACAATCCCAGGCTTCCTCAATTAGGATCACCGTTCTCGCGAGCTTCGCTCTGTAGAAACAGGCCTGGAGAGAAGCCATCACATACAAATCGCTGTCCGTAGCCAACGAGACCAACCGTCTCGCCATCTGATGAAATTGACCGACAATGTCGGTGTCATCGTCTGTGCGACACTCATCGTATCTCCCAGCACTGGTTCTAAGGGGAAGAGCACACGAAGGAAAAGCAGACAGGGCAACACATTTAGGGTTCCAGTACTCTCGTATGGGGAACCATGTCTAGGGATTTACATCTTCTCTACCGTTTTCACTGACAGCAGGTCCGCCACACACGTTCACACCTAGGAGATGAACAGTCTCCACGAATAACTGTTCTCACAGCACACACACACACACACACCACACCACACATACCACACCGCTCATACAAGGCCGATTCGCATATCGACCTTCCGCTCTATCATTTGATTGTACCTTCCCCTCTAAGGACAACATAGTCGAATTCTGAATCATATATCTTTTGATACCACACACCGCAGTCCTTATCACAATGCACGAAGGACAACAGCCTGCTCTGCGAGTTTGAGCTCCTCTCCAGCATCCCCCCCGTGGTGTCCCTCAGATTGCGCCACACTCCTCTGCCACCTCTGCCTCTTCAGACTCTGACAGCTCATGACCCCATCTTGCCAATGCCCTCCAACGTGTCTCCTTCTCCCCAAATGGCCCCACAGCCCCCATGCGCTGCACCACCCCCAGCCACTGCCATGCCTAGGGGCCCCCATTCTCCCCTAACCCGCCCAGTCAACGACTCCCACAACATCCCCGCACCCCGCCCCAACCACCGCAGTGTCCCGCCCGTCTCCCTGCCCTTACAGTTCACAAAAGCTGCACACGGTCTGGCACACAATCTCATTGAAGAGCTCATTGGGCATCTTTCCCATGTACATGCCTCCGAGTCCCGCAGCGACCTCAGCACCACCGACTCGGTCATCACGTCCACGTCCACCTCCATGATGCACGAGCCGTGCGACAAGCACTCTTTCTTGCTGACCCCCGAGCTCCACAAGAGCAAGTCCTCGATGTTCAGCTCCCTCCGGAAGGTCTCCAAGCGCAACCTGCGCACCTCGAACACCGGCACTGACAAGTCCAACTACCCCCCACTCCCCCCACCACCGCTCAACGCAGGTGGCTTCGTGTCCTTCCTCCCTATCCCCTCTCCGCCCCCCGACACTGTGCTTTAAGCACCAGAAGAAGAAGCTGAGCCAGGGTGATGACGTCCCACCTGCGTCCATATGCAGCTTCGTGTCCTCTTGCCTCATCCAACTCCGCCTCTGCACTGACCTCCAAATCTACCACAACCATCCCTATCCTCGCTGCACTAACAGCCTGCCCCGCACTGGCGGTACGACACACTCCTCTCCTCCCTCTACTCCGTGCACACACAACATCCCGTGCTCTTGGCTCCACGATGGCGCACGGCTGCCGGGTGGCGCAGGCTCTCAGTTGACCTCATCCACAATCCGGCTGGAACCCGGTGCGAATGGAAACAGGAGCCTGAAGAGGACACAGAGACACTTGCGGGGCCCGTGGTGCAGGTGCTGTGGGCATGATTGCGGCTGTTGATGGCAGTGCTTTCTTGCTATCTGGTGTGTTGTGGCCCTTTTCTTCTTCCACTCAAGCTAACCAATGATAATGTTAATGTAGGATGGAGTGTGACCCCGCTGAAACGGTGACTATGGGGCTAGTGGTGAAATAACCACAAACCAAACCTTGTAAATGAATACGCAGTTCGATAATGCAACTACAACAACTCAAACACTATAATCCTCATGCAAGTTCAGGGTTCCAATCCAGTATAGATTGCAATTCGAGCTTTAGTTCTCTTTTGTAAGCAAGACTTTATAGGTCTACAAGTCATATAGATAAATTGCTTGAAACTGTTCTAGGCGCAATCACGGATAGTCAGACGAGATTTTATGTTCAATGCAATGGTTTTGTATGATGTGGGTCTAGGTGTGGAGGTAGTACTCCGATGCGAAACACAAGTGATTCTTATGAAATCCCGATTATAATAGTATCCATGGTTGCTAACCCTTGCGAGATTACAGCCAATTGTCAAGTCTGATCCATTTCCTTATATTCCACGTGTATGTTCCGTTTATCCAATATGTCTACACGCGATTTATAAAAATCTAAATCCAACACAGATAATATTCAAACAGGGAAAACAAACAAAACTTGGTATAGCTTCTGGGTGTCTCCGAATGAATGCCTACTCAACCGGTTAAGTGTGAAGCCTAGTAACTTCGCGTCCAACAGGTGGGGCAAGATTTACTGGTGTCCCTCCCATAACTATCCACTTAAATACTTTACAGGATTCTAATATAAACGAGACAGATACAAATGTGCGGCAGGGTTCAGGGTATATGACTAGTGGTATGGCAGCTAGCTGATGAACTCCTGTTGGATATCAAGTGATTAGTAAAAACACAACAGATTTATAAGGAACATCGACGAGCCGAGCTTAACAATGAGTCAATCTACATCGCTTAGAACGATTGTGATGGGATATTGTTGATATGTCAACTTTTAGCTGACTTCCTTGTCAGCTCACCGTTACCCTCCTTGGTAACCATCCACTTCAACTGGTTCCGCTTTGAACCCCTTAAGTGATTTGTCTGAAAAACCGTGATAGCCATCGCCTCCCCGTACCTGAGTATGGTTTCTTAGTCAATTGATGGATCGACCAAGTCCAACCTTCTCTTGGCAGTTCTGAAGACATCAGATGATGTCCAGTGGTATGCCCTCTTGTTCAGAAGGATAATCCTCATAATATGCCCTTAGTCAGGGATGTGCAGTAGCTCCAATCCATTCCAGGATGGTAAGGCACTTCTGCAGTTGCTCATTAGTGACTTCTCACGTCAATCCTTTACCAGGATGTTGTCCAGTGCCTTTCTATGGTCTGAGACACATTATTTCCCTCTTAGCTAACTGCCCAGGCCAGCATTAGCCCTTGTGAGATGATGTCGTAATGTAGTAGCCTGTTGCAAAGCCATTTGAGCCATCTGATGGCTATTTGGTGTTGCACAAACTGATGGCTAATGGACCAATGGATGGCTGAAAAAATAAAGTCAGTGTGTGCTCCTTTCTGCTAGAAAGAGTTCAATAGGGTGTGTTATCACATGTGGACCTTGAGGAATGCCCCTAGACTGCATGAGACCTCGGAATTCAGCAACATTAAAATTTTGGGCCTACAATCTGGCTGTTGGACTCGTGAGTTGGAACTGATCACCCATATATGAGTTGAACAACTCGGGAGCAACTCAATGACTCCAAAATATGGGCAAGCATTGAAGCCATTCAAGCCATGGGTATGGGCAGGCCTCGGTTCGGAAATCGTTAGCTGACTAAGCAGATCAAAGCCGAAAATCGTCCACTTTCTTCAATCATGGCCATAGCATTGTTTCTGTGTCTAAGGAGCTCTTCAATACTCCCATACTGAATATTCAGACCACAAGAGCCGAGGATATGGAAGGGGAGAATACCTGGTTATGGTCATTTCGGTGATGACCTGCCAGAGTAGTATATTTTCTTAGAGTCCTACATGGAAATTTTGAGATGGGGGAAATATCCTTGGGGGTCCCTGTATATGTCTGGAATGTGGCCAGCCCGTCCGCCGCGCACCGCACGCCAGTGCTGGAGGGGTCAGACACTGGGTTGTTTGGCCGTGTGTACGCGATTGATGGGATTTCTGGCGGTTTCGGGAATGCCATTGCCGGGCTCCTTTGGTCCGAATTATGGCCGGGAATAAGTGTTGGGGCAAATATGGATGTTTTGTCAGAAAACATCTTCGGATATGGACAGGGAATAGCGTGATTGAAACAGAGTTTACAGGACGCCGCCGCAAATTGCAAGATTTTTCTGACAAAAACATTTGAAATGGAAGATAAAGTGATATGGTCAAAAGTCCGATGGTGTTGCTGGTATCATCGTTCTTCCCGAAAATTGTGGACGGTTTTTTGACGGCTTCCGAAACAGGCGGCTAACGGCGTGATCATTTGATCGTCTGCCAAAAGCTGGGACTTGCCCATGCCCACAAGCCATTAGCCATCAATTTGCGCAATGTCAACAGCCATCAGATGGCTCGAATGGCTGCATCACAAACTCTCTAGTGTAACACTTATAGTATGTTGCAACTCGAGAAGATTTGAATAAAAGCCTGGATACCCAGTACCAGGTCTGTCACTGCCCGAAACAGATGAGCTGGGCTAGACGACTTTGAGGTAGAGTGGATTTTGATGCAGACAGAGCAGCCGGCAGATATTGTGCACGGAGGTTGGAGTAGGCAGGGCAGGGTACATGAGACTGACCATGTGCCTTCAATGAATATGTTGCCTTGTTTATGGCATTTGAAGCGAATGGACTGGCATGAAATACGGAGAAACTACCGGCAACAACGTAGGCTGGCCTAAATGCAGGCCACTACGTAGGATGGCCTGTAATACAGACAAATACGTAGGATGGCCTGGAATACGGAGATCTACATAGATCTACGTAAACGGCCTGGGGAATGCGGCAAAATACGGCTAATAGCGAAAAAATCAGGGATTGCTGATGTTGCGGCCCACAGCCCATTCCGAGAAAATTCCCTGCGAAGTTTCAGGAGGTTGTCACAAGACCCTAGACCCAGTCCGGATTGGTCTTTTCATAGACAGACACTACAAACAGGCCCATCAGGAAAAGACTCTATGTCTGTAGCTGTCTGTGTCATACCCCACAGACCATTCAGACCGATAGACTGCCCCCTGTCTTTGTCAGACAAGCTATGTCGTGACAGACATCGACAGACACGCAGACCGATAGTCGGTTAGACCGGCAGACACCCGCAGACACTCACAGACCCACAGACAAATGTCTGATTGGTGTAATGTCGCAATCACTTAATGTGCAAGCCGGTACAGGAACAGGACAAAAGACGACAGCGGTGGGGAAAGAAATGCATTGACAACCATCACACAAACTACGGAACAATGGTATCTATGGATGGGCAAACAAACACCCCGCTGTACAGTGCGCACCAAACAGCGACTGGTTGAGAGCAAAATCAAAGGTTTCCATGACTCCAGCGAGGGGATGGGTGCAACGATGTCCTTGAATAGTTTCATGCTGGGTGTAGCAATGTAAATCAATACGGCTTGCATCTTTGATTTCAAAAAGCTTACCGTGCTTTTTCGGTGATTGACTCTTGGAATTTGCACGCAAGGAAGGATGGCGGGAGGGTACGGGTCGGGCCATGGCCAGTAGAGGGAGCAAACAATGGCTCGAGCAATGCACGTACCACTGATGAATACAGTGATTGCGACAGCCAAAAATTGCGGCTTGCGTGGTGGCTGGTTTGGTGCGGGGTCGTCGTCGAGCAGCTGGGGGGCATCATCGAACAATTCCGGGTACTGGACGGCGTTGGCCAGCAAGTTTTTGAAAACAGTGACCTCGGTCATTGCTTAAATCGCGGGGTGCTTGTACATACTCCCCTTGATTGTACGATCCGAGGGGTCCTGCTACCAAGCCAGCTGCGGGCACTGGAAGAGGAAATACGAGACTATACCGAGAATAGCATCTCAATAATTACAAGTCGGCGGCCAACCCATTGAGAACCTACAATACTGTCCAAAGGTAGCCGTTGGTTGACAATTTCTGAGGCTACGACCAGAGGCAACATCTTCCGGGTCCTGATTGTTGAGGGCAAAGTCTGCACTGGACATTTTGGGACAGAAAAGGTAGACGAGGGAGTGAGTCAGAGGGGGGGCGAAAAGAGAGAGGGCCCTATCAACGCGCCAGATCCGCTTCGACAATCAATGGCTACTAGAGTACTTCTG
>JARKIC010001823.1:0-93597 GCA_029378375.1 Mycena olivaceomarginata | reverse complement strand
GTGTTCCATTAGGAGTACCCCAGTGAGTGACAAAGAATCTGTGCATGTCACAGACAACGCCTCAATCCATGTTCGGTAAGATGAACAGGGAGTGAAGGATGTGGTATGAACGTCGTGAAAATGAATGAATAAAAGGCTGGAGACTACAGTTGAAAGCGTACACTACTTATACTACTTGGAGTGGACTGTGAGAACGACTACACTTTTGTTGTGTTGTACAATAGCTATGCTCAGTCTAAGAAACCGTTTCTAGCTACAATGTTGAACATTGTCCTCCTGACAGTTGTTATCAATGTTGTCCTGTCGATCCCTGACATGGCAGTGTCTCTGACAGATCTCTGATTGTCAGGTGTACTGCTTTTATTGTTCTGCCATAATATCCATCCAGGTTCCCAGGATCAATCAGCATCTTGATATCTGCCGCAACACTGATCTCGTGGCCCATCTATCAAGTGGCGATACAAGGAGTGGCAGACGATCTTGTTATCACGGGTTCATGATATCCTCCATAGGCGCTTGTGATTGAGCGCTTAGATAAGGCGTTGGAGCGATAAGATTTGCATCGAATCATGACAGTGCATGTCCGCTATTTTGGCGTGAAACAGACCGGGGATCCATACTCCCTATCCAAAGCCCAAATACCCACCCTCATTGCCAGCACAAATATTTAGGAGAGAATGCAAGCACGCAATCGAGAGCTGATCTCTGGCAAAAAAACTTGACAACCCAGTTCCAATGTGTGAGTCCTTTTTTTTTTTTTTTTTTAATCCATTCAGTTTGCCCCTCGCCGCATGCGGCATGTTGGGCATCCTTCTACACACTATACAGAAAGCATAGTCCTAGGTGAGTAGAGGGAAGTGTCTGTGAATATATTTGTTCCTCGAAAACGTGTCCGACCGCCGCCGACTTTAGGCTGAGACGGACGGTGGCGACTAAACGAGTCGCACGCAGCCCTGGGAGTAAGTTAAACGGACTTGGGCGTAAGGTAGTTGGTGGTATAGGCCTCCCGAGGGTAGGCACTGGTGAGTAAAGTAAGATGAAAAGTGTGGGTGGTCATAGGTAGAAGGAAACCAGGGTAGACAGGTGCAGTGGGTTTGGTGCGGTGAGGCCGAGGGGTGGGCTACGCGGCGGGTGGATTGGCACGTAGGTCGGCTTGAAGTGCGGAGGAGGGCTTTGTGAGGTATGGGGTAACCTTGCACCAGGTTTCCGCCATGAAACCTCCCTTGTTGATGAGGCGCAGGGTGTCCGGCTCCGATGAGAGCGAGACACGCAAGGCTAGAGAACCTCTCGTTTAATGTCCGCCGGACGACTCAAAACAGAGTAGCCTTTGAACACCCTGTTGGGGATGTCAGAGGCTGCAAGTCCATCCTCGATGAGGCTGCGAGTGTAGGTTTGATCATCCGGCGGTGCAGGGGCCGCGTGGAAAACGACCGAATGCCAGTGTTCGTCAGTCTCGAAAGCTGGGCAATCATACTCCTCAGGGAGTTTGAGGAGTGGTCGGATCGCGGGCCATATGAAAGGGCTCTGCTCAGTGAGGTAACTCGCTGTGCAGAGCCGGGGACACGCCGGAGCAGACGGTCGCGAAGGCGCTGCATCGAGCGCGCTCGGGCATCGCCGGCCCCGACTGGGGCTGGAAGGCCGTGGATCGCTAGCTGCCGCAGCAGCATACGTGGCAGCAGCATACGTGGCAGTGGTGGAGGTAGGTGCTGGGGTTGGTGCTGAGGTCATGGTAGCGGCGGTGGTCGTGGCGACGGAAGTGGGTGGAGGACGGGCTGGGATGCAGGTGGGGCTGGTGTCGGTTGTGTGTTGGTTGAGAAGGCGGATGATCCCCACAATGTGTGTTCCAAAAACAGGAACAGAGGCGGATGCTGCCTGAATTGGCATGAGTGTGGCAAGGGCTGAGTCTAGGAGAGTTTCGAAGTGTTGGCGGTGGGTTGTGAGCTCATTGTGGGGGCAGGGTTGGGTGTCAGAGTGCAGTGCAGGGGTCGGGCAGGCCGTTGGCCCTCCGTGATGGTGGTGGTCGACTGATGGAATCATCCCCTGTGTGAGTCCCTTGACCCCAAGCTCGGCATGTATTGTGTCGATGACTTCAGTGTTACCTATAATTGTTGATTCATTGATATTCCATGCAGGAAGAGGACAAAGCGGTGTTTTGTGAAGGTCAATTTGCTCGGGTGTTACTGGAAGTGACTTGTTTAACTCATCGCAGAAGCATTCAAATCTCTCGCCACCGTGTTCTACAATGATGCGGAGAATGCAGTGACACAGGCATTTATCCATGAGTTGGAGTTCTGGGGTGGACAGCAGGATGTCGTCTATGGAGAGCGGAGCAGCCGTGCTGAAAGCGGTGATTTATGTGCTCAGAACCTATACAAGAAACACACAAATAACCCCACTTGACCGAGAGCGGCACAGAAACAGTCCAGAGACTGTTCCAACAACCAACCACCAACAAATCAAACAGCAATATCTGCACGTTTCCAGAGATCCCACGAGTTACAGCCCCTAGTACAGGGCCTTGTAAAGGTTGTAGGGAGAGGTTTCGTATCTCAAAAGACTAGAGCAAACTGCATAGAACGTGTTTCTAGACACAGTGGAAACATAGTTTCCAAACAAGTAGATTTATAGCTTCGCAGTGTGTGTGTGTGTGTCAAGCGACAGAGAAACAAGTTTAAAGTAGTCCTAGACTCAAGTAAGGCCCTAGTTTATAGGCCAAGAGCGTTCACAGAGCTTTCCCTAAAGGTACTTTCTGAGCAGCGCACAGCAGTCACGTTTCCAAAGTTTTCCCTTGACGGTACTTTCTGAAACCCGCTCCGCAAACAACAACAATAACCTTTCTTTCAACAGAGTCCCAGTTCAAACAGATTCACAGAGTTCAACGTTTCCAGGCAAGCCCAAGTGCGTTCCAGAATAATATATGATTCAGAAACAATTAGATTTCGACTAATAGTGCTACTCTTAAGAGAGTGTTCGCCAGGATCCCAGATCAACCCAATGCACAAGTGTATAGCCTACTAGTTCGGGGGAAGATGCTGTGTCCATCGTAGAAACGCCTCCGGATACTTATACAACCGCCAAGACACAATTACAAAGCCCAAACACAATCCCAATGAGTCAAATGTCCGTTTATCCTCTCTTTAACCGTGTTTCTGTCGGTTGTTCTCCCGTGCGCCTCCCATTGGTTCCCAACTGCGAGCACACCATGTTCCCTTGCCAATTACGAGGCAGGAACCCGTCAGCGGCACCCCTGTATTATTCAAAGGGTGTGTCGATCACCAATAGATCGGCACTGCACTCGTTTGACCTGTTTCTGCTCCAACTCAACTCTCCCCTCTGTTACAAGTGCAGAACTTGATAATACCCGTCTGTAGGTTTCGGTAGATACCCGTTTCTGTGGTGTTTCCCAGAAAGAGTTATTGAGAAAGAACCTTAAAACACCTTTAGAGTTGTGATCCGGATCCTCGGAATAGCCAACCACCTGTTTCGGTGTATCTGCATTCGATGGAAACGGCAACTCTAGCAACCGAAACATTTGTGACCCAGCACGTCTCCTTAGCGTCTCAACACAACACAATACATTGCCCAACTCCCGTTCCTTTGACCTGTTTCCATTGTTTAAGTGGATGTTGGAAACAAGTCAAACAAAGTTCCTTGACTTGTTAATTGGCTACATGTTCCCTTACAGTTTTCAGGGCAAGACTAGCCAATCAATGGATGTTCTAATTCCTTAGAATGTCCACCCATTTCTCTGTGGTTCCCAACAGCTACCAGGAACCAGTACTGTTGCATGGAAACAACAGTTTCAGCAATGAGCACAATCAGAAACATGCAAAATTATGTGTATCTAACTATGGCCCAATTACTGGCTTATCAGCAGAATTCAAGTCATTAATTGACATTTCTTCCAGTGTCGCCTTCCAAAGCAGCCAAGTTGTAGAGCAGGTTCCATTCTCTTGTGAATCTGAAACATTATTAGACGAGATACACAAGTGAGAGGCCAAAAATGTGTACCTGTCCTCCAGACCACTTGTTCCACGGCACGGAAAACCATATTTATATTGACATATGATGCAGCGTACAAGCCGGTAGCTGCTACCCCTTGAGCCATGTCACACATGGCCCCAGACAGCTGGCAAAGTGTTCTGAGGCGAATCACATGCAGGTTTCAATCTTGGCAGTGAGCAACTTGGGATTGGGTGGGATGTATACATGAGCATGTAAAGATGGTGTTGACGGTGGGGGGAAGAAATGGGATCTTCTGGGTCGACGCACCGACTACAACGTAGGATCGTGAATCAAGGCTTGCACATGAGATTCTGATAGCTTTCAGATATTCCCAGATGCGCCATGACCAAATCGTTTAGCGCTGGGCACCAGTGGTACAAGTACAGAGCCATGATACTGTGAAAATTTGTGAAAATTTGTTCTTGTGGCTAAATTCTCCAAGCAGAGCGAGAGCGGCAGATGTGACGATCTGATACAATGCATTATTACACCAGACAGACACTGAATATGGTATGAAAAATTACCGTAGCTCGTTTGACAATGCGGGAGGGTAAATCCTTGTGTAAGTTTTGGGTGGAGGTCGCGAACACGTCAAAAATCTTCATAATAATCCCAGTGTGCGTCTGGGGATACGCATGGAGCTTCGGAATGCTGAAACCGTCGACACATTCAGTGTCTACTGTTCCACTGCCGGTTTGAAGGTATTTTGAAGAGGTAACATTGCGAGCTGCCTCCTGCGCAAGGTCCGCAACAAAACCCCCCCGCCCATTCTCTTACTTCCTCGTGCACAGTCTCGCCATTCTCTGGGGCCACCCAAAAGCCTAGGATACTTGTCGCGAGCGCATGGTTTCTAAAGAATCCCTGCCACCGTGTCTCCCCCTGTTTGTAGATAGGATTGAAGACATGGAGCATGAGATCCCCAAATGTCAGCCGGTTATCTGTGAGCTCGGTGAGGATTCCATCGAAGATGGCATATTTCTGCTCCTCTGCAGCAGTCACATTGCTTGCGAGGGTTATCTTCCTCTTCTTCTGGCCTTTTGCATACTCCTTTGCCTTGTGCTCCTTCTTGTTTCCGACAATTGGGCTGGTGTAAATCAAGCCGTCACTTGAAAGTGGCAGGAAATCCATCAGATTCAAAAGTCCTATTGGAGAGCTTTCAGGAGAGTCAAGGGGTGGAGACGAGCCTGGAAGTGGACTGAGATGAAACAATGTCGGAGTTGTTGTAGTTCACAAAGTAGAAGAACCGACAGCCGGAGTGTTGAATCCCGAAAGACCAACTGCACCAGGTGTGTATGAAGCCTGTCCCCAGGCAGAAGCAGCAGGGGTCTGTGAAGGCGGAGGTGTGTCAGCATGAGTTGGTGTCTCTGGTGGATTGTCGTCGGAAGAAAAAACTGTTCCCCAGTGAATTTTGGGCATACTCGCAGAGGGGCTGGCAAAAGTGTGTATTTCTGAATCGGGTAATACAAAGTGATCGAAAAATACTTGTGAGGTTACTATTCCCCCCAAGAGTGTGCCAAAGAAGGCCCCCAGGCCTAAAGACCTCTCCAAAGCATGCAAACCCTTACCCAACGTCGAGCTGCAAAGTCTGGAAGAGGATATTCAGGCAAAATTCCAATGGATACATACTATGAAGCTGCACCAGATGGAAGCAATCATCGCACAGGTACAAATGAGGGACGTCCTCGTTCATGCAGGGACAGGGCCTGGGAAGACTGTGATCGCTGCTGGCCCGCACACACAAGAGCATCGGTAAAGTTACATTAATGATATCGCTGCTCATCGCTCTGCATGACGAGCAGGTGAGACTTGTCTTACATCTGCCCAGAAAAGTGCTGACCGGTGTCCATGTTAGGTCGAAACCTTTCGCGAAGAGTTTAAGCTGAAGGCAATCGCTGCAAATAGCAGCCATGGCGGCTGCAAGATCGAGGTTTTGAAGGTGCTATCAGCATACTGCAATAGAACAAGCTGACTCTGTGGGTGTAGGAAATTGTCAAAGGAGAGCACCAGATCGTTCTTATCCCACCGGAGATGGTTCTTTCACAGCACTTTATCCGCAAAGTCCTGCGAAGCACCAAATTCGGCAAGTGAGTCTTGTCGGTGGTTGTCGATGAAGCACACATTGTATCTCACTGGGGAGCCTCGTTTCAAAGAAGTATGGGACATTGGGCATGATTTGAGCATTCTTACTACAGGGTACCCCCATTGTTGCATTGTTGGCGACGCTGCCAGCTCGGATCCGGAGCGATGTTCTGAGCAAACTTCAATTCAGTCGCAACTACGTTAGCATGGACATAGGAAACGACTGACCAAATGTTTCCTTGGTCGTAAGGGCAATCCAACATCCCCTTAACACATACGCGGACTTCGACTTCATCGTAACCGATCTGGGCGAGATCAAGAAGACCTTTGTGTATGCGGACAACATTGCCACAGGTGTCGAGATCATCAATCATTTGAACGCCCTATTTACCGCCAGAGGACCATGCCCGGGGGTTAATTCTTTCATACAATGCAGTGTTGTCGAAAGAATACCGAAGGGAAGCCATGGCGCAATTTAAAAGAGGCGAAATTTGAGTGCTGGTTTGTACAGATGCTGCCGGAATGGTAAGTGTACTCGCTGGCAATTAGCTTCAACTGACCTTTGTACAGGGCTGTAACATTCCAGATATTGACCTCGTAGTGCAGTGGAAAATGCCGGGGTCTGTGTCCGTTTTTGTGCAGTGCACGGGCCGTGTTGCCCGAGGTCCAGGGCAGTTTGGCCTCGCTGTATTGTTGGTTGAGCCGAGTGTTATGGGGTTGATGTTGCAGAGGAGGTCGCTGCGAAAGCGGCACCTGTGTGATCCAAACGAGGTGGCAGCAAGGTAGATAAAGTTGTTACGTCTGAAGCACCGAAAAAACGGCAGGCATAGAAGCACAAAGTGCATGCGAAGCATGAGGGGAATTGATGCTCTACTGGAGGAAAACATGACACTATCTTCGTCTGCAACACCCCACCGCTGGATCCGGAAGCGGCCAACGAAGGTCTACACGTCCTTGCACAGACAGGCCTATGTTGATGTCTTGTTGGAGACCGAAATCGATCAGAACAAACCTCCAGGTCAGCCCTCTAGTAAGCATTTTTCAATGTACTCAAAAACTCACAGCTCCGATGGGTCCTTGTTGCGATATCTGCTGCCCCAAGCTACTGGATCTTGTACGACCGGGTGACCACCTTCAGTCGCTCATCAGTCCGCAGTGAAACAAGGAGAAATCAATGTGGATGTCCAAACTCAACTGGACAAGTCGCGACGCGAGATCAAGGCCAGGGATTTTCCAGGTCCAATGTATCCACCATCCCTCATTCTCAAAGACGAAACACTTGCCCTTCTGGCATCAGTGGAACCTGTAACATCGCTGAATCACCTCAAGAGAACCCTGTCCGACCAGTGGTTGTGGATTGACTGGTACGGAGACTCATTATACTATAATACCAGTACATGTCAACATTGTCGATTCCGCTGATGGTTCCTTTGCCAAAGAAGACACGCGCCAAGAAGCATCCACAGCTGCGGGCGGTCAAGGGTGAAACAGTGTCTGCAGGCAATGGAGAGCCTCCTACGACGTGTCACCGGATATATGTGAATGCCAGCACAGAGCTGTCAATAAGCGCCGCCACAGGATCCCGCATGCCGGCACGTCTGCCATTCCGGGCCCTCAAATCCACACATTGAAAGTCCGCCCCAAAGAAAACAGCAGAAGAGTTGAGGGCAGAGTTTCAAAGTTTGCCAGAGGATCCTAGACTAGTAGGCTTGTTTAGTATGCTGAATTCGAACATCCCTGACTGTGATTTGATGGTACAACAACGAGTCGATTGAGTCCTGTGTCGAGGCAGGGTGCAAAGAGCTACAGGACAAAGCGGAGATGTGTTGGGCCAAATCCTGTCAAGTATTCTCTCTATACGAGTATGTTGTATAACAAAAAGTTTTGAAAATGTTGTACTCACTCAAAAAAACGAAGTTGGGCTCAATCGTCTTGAAATCAAAAACCGTTCCATATTGTGTATACAACTTTTGACACTTTTTTTACAGGGTAAGGAAGTCGCAAATCCGAAGTACAAAACCACGTTTGGCGCTATCAGCCAAATGCGGAACCAGTTGGTCCAGTCGTTTGATGAAGCTTGATCTCGCTTGCCCAGATCAAAGCTGACAAACATCAAACACCTGGTCGCAAGTCTACACCACTGTTCATGATGGATGCTCACGGAAGATCCGATGGCTGATCTGTGATAGCTGCCAGCCAAATGTTCTGAGACACTTGCGGGAGGTCCCAGGAACATGTCGACATTGATTTGCAGGCAATCCATATTCCATGCCCTCTGGGGACCTCCTGGCGCACACATCCAAGGGAGCTTTTCACGGATATCTGAGGATACATATCCTTGGGCCAGAATTACTCGGGATCCAAATCATAATTTGGCTTCAGAAAATAGATTGCAGAAAAGAATTGTATTGGAAAAACAGGTATGTACCGTACAAAGGTAATATACAGTATGCTATGCTAATATACCTCCTGTACACATCATGAAACCACTGGCGGAACCTGCAGCTTGCAATGATGATGCTCACGGGCTGCAGCATGCCGGTCGCCGCTGACCATCTCCAGCATGGGAAAGGAGCTGACAATGGCAGGTGCGGGCGATGGGAAACGACGCCGTTGATGACACTAAAGAATGATGTCAGAGATGTAAGAATGAAGAAATAAGATACGCATGAGGGGAATGAATGGCTTCACGACCGTGGCACAAGGGGTACCAGGACTGGAGGGAGGAAAATGGAAGTAAGCAAAAGAGTCGGGTGGAAACAATGAGTCACGTACTGGTGACAGCGACCAGTCGCCAGTGACAATGAGCAAGACATGCATGACGTACACCCTAACAGTAGGGAAAACATGATGGAGTTTCGGCTTTACTCACATTGTGTTCAACTGGGCATTGGAGGAAGGGGGAAGGGGAGGGAGAAGTTTGTTGGCGATGAAGATGAGAGACAGAGGACGACGGGGAAGACGTGCACAATGTGCACCTGGAGCCTATAAGAGAGAGGAACAACATTATAGAGTTTTGGGTTTACTCACATTGTGTTCAGGTGGGCGTTGAAGGAAGGGAAGTGGAAATTGTTGGCAGCCAAGACGAGAGACAGAAGAGGAGAAAATGATGGAGTTCGTCAAAAGTGCATTGAGTTTATGTGAGGGGAGCTTAAAAGCATGATGTGCACGGACAATTGATGTGCCCGTTGATGAGTGGGTGTGTGTGATTTCACAAATGCCTTGGCAACCCAACATATTCTGGGGGGTTTGGCCGAATGTCTTGCAAGGGCCTCAGGCTCTCCAACGCCGCCAGGACCAACAGATATTTGACCAGATGTCCACTGGGGGCCAACTGCCTAATCTGGGAGACAGCCAGATATTTGCGGTTCGCCAGGAAATTGCGGCCTCCGAGTTTTCCGGGCCGTCATGGACACTTATAAATGGCACTCTTTTGCATTGGCTGTTTGCAAAATAAAAAATCCAAGTTGTCGCGGCAAGCTACATATCGTGGGAGACAGAGCAATGGTATGGTTAGCCGACTGACTTACGTCCAGACTCTCACGACAGAGCTCCCAAATTGGGATGTCGGGAGAGGCTGTGCACCGAGACTAATCAAAATGGTGGTGTAGCCTCCCCCTATCCGGCTTGAGCTCGATGCCGAAGTTCGATGTGCCGTCGGCAGAGGGCTGTGCTCGTCCGATATGGTAAAGGGGGGGAAAGCATCGAGTGGCTCCCAAGACCTCGTTCCGCTGCACTTCATCTAGAGCCATATCTTTTCGGGAACGAACCAGGGCAGACGGCTCTGGCCTGGAGTAATCCCGCATTCTATGCCCGTGCGCAGTTGCATAGGGGCGGGGAGAGTACGCGGGTTCGGGATTTCGGCCAGAGCGGACGCTCGAACGGGAGATCTGGACGCCGAGTGGTTTGTAGTCGCACGTCGACAATACAACATGCACAATGGTGAGGGAATGACGAGGGCGAGTGGATCACCTGGACTAGGTGAGTCGGACAGCTATTGCAGGGAATGCACGCCTGGGTGCACGAATGTCTTACAAAGCGACCTAGATGTTGGCCGGCTCCCTGATGAGACATTCTCCGAGGTCGGAGGTGCAACGACGGAGCGATTCCAAGCTGGCGCGACCGTAACCTCAGAGGGAAGTCCAACGTTGAGGAGGCACCTGCTTGGAGTCTCTGAGGAACACCTACCTTGAGTCGGCATTTATATGTCCAGCAAAGGCGGTAAGAACTTGTCCATCATAACTTGCATCGTCTTGTTGATACTAATGGGAATTCCAAAACGGAAATCGCGCGCAAAAACCAAAGTTATTCTCATTGCTTCCAGAATCGGCTGTAAGACCTCTGGCCGCGACTCCTGAGTTCTTCTTTTACAACATTCTTGATAGCAGCAATATGTCCGTCTGTAACCCCGTTGACGGACCTCAGACCAAAAACGGTGGCCTCGCGAAGTGCTCCCACTGTGTAGTATCCTGCAGCGATAAGAATATTACGCAGGTCACGATTGATGGTGATCAAAGTCTTGTCCAAGGACAGACCCGGATCCTTTAGCTCCCCGTACTCGCGCGATACAAGCAGCACATCAAGAATCGGTGACTGGCCCTCTCCACCGTCACCGCCTCGTGCCTGCCCCCTTTCCGCCTTTTCCGCCGGTGCCGCCTTGAAGAAAATGGTAGTCCTGAGGTAGGTTGTCTACGGTGAGAATAGACTGCTTACCTTTGACATCGAGGTCGTGGTGCATGCGTATCAACCTGCATTCCTGTGGAATATAGCCCCCTTGACCAAGCCCACCATTGCCGCCTATCCTACCCTCTCCACCCTCTCCTCCACTGCCTCCTAAAATTCATAAATAAGTAATGTTGGGTTCGGAGTAGACGCATCAGTACCCGTGTACTTGAGGGAGGCCCTTGGTGCCTCAGGAGTCAGATCTAGCATGTGGTGGGCTTGGTGCTGCCAGGGTCGACTTCGAGTAGCTGGAGACTGCGTATTCGCGGCCTGCGGAACGACGCTTCGCTGTTGGTGGGGATACATACGTGGCACTGAGGCTAGGGAGAGGGCCGCTGTCTCGGTAACCGAGCCGCTTCGGTGGTGGGCTTCGTGATTGATATGTGGGCGTTCGGTGATTAGGGCGGGTAGTATTAGAAATCTGAGCGTAAGTTTTGGTATCAATGCGGGGGGTCGCCAGTAAAGTATTCTGGGCCCGTATTTTACTGTAATTTACAACGCCGCAGGTCCGAAAAAATACCGTATTTCACACTAAAAAAATGGCTGTAATATTGGTAAACAATGTAAAGTATGTGTAAAATTACCATCCAGCGCCTTTCTTGGCCCACGAAGTCTTCTCCGCCGTCCACTTCTCTTTCTGGGTTGCGGTCAGGCTGAAGCGGCGCTCCCGGCCTCCTTCGCGCCGTTGGGTTCAAGGCGGGCTAGAAGAGTGGCCTTGAGATTGATGTATTGCTCGATGGCAAGACGAGGAGCATCGAAGGAGCGGACGACCCTGGGGCCCTGCTCAGGGGTAAGCATCTCGACATGCTCCGGGGGGTTGTGGTGGTTGGGAAAAAGTCAAAAGCCCTTGAAATTGCACGGGAGGCCCTGGGCAAGTTGCAGGAAGGCGGCAGCAAAATTTGAGAAAATTACCATTCTTTACACTCAATCTACGGGGGGCCCTGATAAACTTTGTAATTTACATGTATTTTTTGCGCTGTAAATTACACCATCAAAAAATACCCCGCCCCTAGTGGTGATCGAGGCACGAGGTAACCCCAGAACAGGGTTTGTGGATTAGAGTCCGTCGTTCAGCACCCTGGGCTCACACATTGCATTTCTCCCTGATACGACGACCTAGACCGCGTTCTACATACCCAGAAATCGCTCTTTTCTTTCCCCACCCACCCTCCACTAAATTCCAAACTCGATTCCAATTCTACTTAACATTTCTTTTTTAGTAACAGATTAGATTACTAATTACTATCGGCCAAACACGTACTTCCTCAGTTACTTCCAACTTCAGAACCCATTAAAGACGTATTTCTGTCCCTTGCATTCTTTTGTACCGTTCCAAAGTCTACGTGCCGCGCACAAGCCATGGTTAATCAATTGTCTATTGATTTATCTGGGCCAATGTTCGGCGCTGGAAAGCTCACAGCAGCTTTCTCCCGCCTTCCATCTGTCCATACCAGACAGAGGTTTCCGACGTTTGTACGCGCGTCGGGGATAGGAATTGGGCGACGGATTGTTCCTTGCTGGACAGACCTTGATGAGAGGCCAGAGTCAGACCTGGGCCAGACAGACCAAGAGCGGCGGAGTTGGCAAAATTGATGATCGTGCGTGCACCGTCGACGACGACGATGTCGCGATCCAGTCAAGAGCAAGTCAAGAGGCTGGTGTAGGAAAAAACCAAAGAAAAGAGATGAGGCAAGCAATATTAATGTCCAAGTATTACAGCGCCACCTCGAATTCAAACGTTCATGTTCGATGGCACTAGTGAAGGGAAGGCGGATGCAACTTGATGTTTTTTGGTGTCATCACCCATATCGTCCTCAGACAGAGCTCTGGGACTCTGACTGCGGAAGGAGACGATAGGTAGGCATACAGTTAACAAAAAGGTGAATTGTGGACTACCCCAGTTCTAAGTGAAAAAAGAAAACTATACAAGCTGCAACTTCAAAGCAGGTGGGAAGGGATAGGTAAGGTGTCCAAATGTAAACTCTGCGTCGCGCGCATGCATTATTCTTATTCTCTCTTTCTCCTTTTCCTCCGTTTTCTTCCTTCCTCGCCATCCCGCAATCAAGACAAGTGGAAGCTCCCCATGCCCTCCTGAATCGCAACGCGCAGCTTCTCGCGCATGATCTCCTTCGAACTGTACTCAGGCAGCTTCAGGTAGTTGACACACGTCATCACGCTTGGGAGGTAGTCGTCCGCCGTGAGCGGCGCCTCGTGCGGCTGCGCACGACGGTCAGTGGCGGATTCAGCCCGCGGAAGCCGCCGATCGGTAGCTTCGGGCTCCCCAGTGACAAATTGAAGGTAGTTGCGCCGCGTCGTCGCGTCGTACTCTGTGAGGATCTCTACAAGGTCGCGGATGGCGCGGCTCTCTCCGTTGAAGCCGTGGTCCGCCTTGAGAGCCTCGCTCAGCGCTTGAGATAATCGTGAGCATTAGCTCGTATACAAAGAATTTCATAAACATACTCTCGACACTCCAATCCTCCTCTGAATTTCCAAGAGGAGCACCAGCTCGTCCGCCGAAAACGCCTGCAGATCACTAATGGGGAAGACTTTTGAGAACCCTTCGCGGAAGGCCTTTGCTTGGAGTTGTGCTCCTTGACCGATAATGGCGTCCAAGACCTCGCGAATATATCCTTCGACATTGTCCGCCGTTACGGCAATATCGCGTCCACCAGGCTAAGAGCGACACGTTACTCCCGTTCGATTTAGAGGATACTCCAAAACTCACCCGCAGCTCAATGTCGTACCCAGGAATGGTAAAGTCAAGCGCCAGGTCGTCGATGCTGACGGTTTCGAGCAGGGCAACTTTGCGCTTCAGCTGCAGGAAATAATTGGGTCACCAACTGCGCATTGCACTCTCGATAGGGACAGACCTTGTCATTTTCTGCCTGCGCCCTCGTGGAGACGATGCTCTGAATCTTATCGAGCGAATTAGCGAGAGAAATGTCCACGAGCTGGAACGGCGTGAGCAAGCAAATCGATAACCGTAAGTGCTGGGAGAACTAACCCTGAGCGTCGCGACGGTAGTGGGGACTTCCCTCGCCAAGAACGATCTTGAGGAAAATCTTGTTCAACGACAAGTCGATGATGCGAGAATCAAGCATCGCCTTGGCCACAAATTGGCCAATCACTCGGAAAATGTGGGTGCGTTTGCTGCAAGGCGAATGAGAGGGAGAAAAAATGAAAACGACGAAGACGTACTGTCCACCATCGCTCGCGATGTCCTCGGAGCTGATCGGAGCCGGGTACAGGCCGCTCGGATGATCAACGTATGGGCTCGTGCCCGCAGCATCTCCATCCCGCCATATTTTGAGATCTTTGCGGGCAAACTCTTTGGACACGAGCGAGTAGAATTCGAGAGTCGGGCCCAGACCCGTCCGACTTCCTCGAAGTACTCGACTTCAAGGACCGACGATGAGGACCCATACAGCTCAAAGACTTTCACCGCAGACTCCAGGATGTGTTTCCGCGAAATTCGGACCTTTTGTCGCTGCAGCCGACCGAGGAAACCGATACCTTCGTCCCGTCGCGAATTGTCTTGGACACGAGCCTGCTGGCTCTGCCATTTGAGGATCAAACGGGCGTATCCGAAAGACGTCGACTGGAGGAAGTTATATCGCGTAGCAAAAGGGAAGAGGAAGGGAAAGTGCTGAGGCAGATCGAGCGCCCAATCCGGTAGACAAGAACTATAGTTCCGCATCAGATAATGTTCCGCCAGCAGTGCAGTGCAGGGGAAGAGAAACGCACCTTGCAACGATCATTGGCTCTTCCAACTGCCGCGTCAGTTTAGCAGTGAGCTTGTTATTGACGAACGCGGATTCTGGGAGGTTCCTCTTCTCGCCAACGAACACCGAACGCTCGGCTTCGAGCGTGTTTAGCTGGTGCAAAACACGAAGCAATCTCAGAATCTTAGCATGCGGAGCGTCCTCCGGTAAGGACGAGAGTGTGGGGCTTGGTGACCGACTCTTGGAACTCCCTTCCCCGTTTTCTGGTCGAGCTAGACAGACGATAAATCAAACCACGCTCGAGAGCAAAGAAATGGAAGATACACACCATCGGCCGCAGGCGCCGGCCCAGATACCTTCTTGAACTTGACCGTATACACACCCTGCCAGATAAGATTCGGAGGCAGCGCGCCGGTCTTTTTTCCTCATCTCGTGCTGATGCATAGCGCCATAAATGGTCAAATCGAGCGGCAACACTTGGTCGTCCATCGAGAATTCAAGGTGCCAGTCAGTGGGTTTCGCCTTAAGGGCGGATGCATAAGAAGCACGCGTTGCTGGAGCACGCGGGGCCGGTGAAGGTTGTCCCTCTTTCAGACTTGGTGTTGCCACTCGCGTCCCGTCGGGAGTCTGGGCTTCGACCTTGGAGCCATCTGAAAGACAAATTAAGAGTGGGAATCAAGAACATGCTCGGGGCGTACCTTCTGCTATGGAAAGCGTCACCGTCTTATCAGCAATGGAATTATCCGGATCCACATCGTCGTCAAACACCTCAGCGTCGACTTCCTCCTCATCAGTGAAATCCGCGGCCATCTCCGAATCCATGAGATTGCTTGGAGGGCCACCCTCGATGCTTGAGGAGCCCGCGGCACCGTCGGAGCTCGAACCAGCGACAGGTGCATCTGAGGTCGACGCAGCAGCGGCAGACCCCTCGGCGGCGGGCGCATTCTTAGCACTTAGGCGCTGACTGCGTCTGCGAGTGATCGTCGATCCCGAAGTCGACGCCGACGCCGAAGCCGCAGCGCCCGCAGAGCTGCTCTCCGCTGCTGCCGCAGGTGGTGCCATGGGCGGTGCTGGAGGGGCCTCGCCTGGTGTAGGAGGCGCCGTGCCAGTGAAGCCCGACGCCGCCAAGGCGGCGAGCATGCCCGACAGCCGTGATCCGCTCCCGAGCAGCCCTGCGACACGGGGCCGGAGATAGTCGTGCAGCGCCTGGAACGTCGCGATAGCATGAATGGAGACCACGATGTTGTGCAGATTCCGGGGGGACGTCCGACTCGTCTCCGGCGACGAGACGCAGACGGAGCTGCCTCGCCAATAGTGAGGGGGAACTCCGCTTTGAATCTAAGGGTAGAAAACTGGTGAGAATCTCGAGCAAAGGAAAGGAAGGATGGGGGTACCATCAGCACCCTGAGCGACGGTGACAACGTCGAACGACTCCATGCGAGTAAGGCTCTCCTGGAGCTTCTTTACAAACGTCGCGTAAGGCGACGGTGCGCCGTTGATCGTCTTCGTCCGCCGCCCCGCAAAGGCATCAAGCAACAGCTCCTTCCGTTTCGCCAGACTCACTGTCAACGCAACAACCGGTCAGCCATCAAATCAACCTGCAAGAGACAAGGCAGCAGCAGCAACTCACACTTGCGCTCCCCGTCCGTCGCAAACTGCAACAGCCCATCCACCACCCCGCTCTGCAACAGCTCAAAGCTCGACACAGACGAATGCGGCGCCCCAAACAGCTCCGCCATCTCCCGCAGCGCCTCCGTCGCGTCCTTCTCCGACCCGTCCTTCCCAATGCGCTCCACGAGCCGCTGCAGCGCGCCAAACGACCCATCGCCCGCGCCGTCGTCGTCCCCGGAGAGGTACTTAAACTGGATCACACGCGCGCGGAGCGTGATCGCGTCCTCCGGCTCCAGCGAGAGCGACGACAGCTTCTTGAAGCCTGGGATCGCCGGTACGCTGCCGCTGCCCGACGCCGCGGACAACGTCTGGGGCGGCGGGGCGTCTGCGGGATCGGCGTCGGCATCGGGCGGCGCGGGCGACTCCGACGTCTCCTTCTCCTTCTCCTTCTCTTTGTCTTTTGCGGAAGACGAGGACGAGGAGGCGGCCGCGGCCGCGGGCTCCTTATCTTTGGCGGGAGCCTTCACCGCGGAGACGATGCTGCGGCTCGAGAGCACCTCCATCTCGTGGAACACACCCTCGCGCCGGAAGGTGGGCTTGTACAGCGCGGGAACCTTGGCGAGAAGGAGGTCGACGAGCTGGAGCGCGCCGATGACGAGCGTGGGGTGGTCTTTCGACGACAGGATGGACGACGCGAAGCTCGCGACGGGAACGAACTACAGAAATAAAAAGAAGTTGAGTATTCAGACAAAATGCGATGTCGAGGGAACCCACAGTCAAGACACGCTTCAGGCCGTCCGCGTCCAAGAAACTGACCGCCTTGAGCAGGCCCGTGAGCGTCTTGACCCGCACGGGTGTGATAACGCTCGCAGCGTAGACGTCGATGAGAATGGGGACCATCAGCTCCATGAACCGGCCCACCACCGCGGGCTTGGAGCGCAGCAACTCGAGGCGATCCGGCGCGGGCGGGGCACTCGCAGCGCCCTCTTCAGGCTCCGCAACGGCCGTCTCACCCGACGCCGAGTCATCCGCCGGCGCAGCAGCCGCCGCGGACGAGGATGCCTTGGGCGTCGGAGCCGGAGAATCGACAATAAGCATGGCAGCAGCGAGCGACGCATGCGTCGCCTGCCGCGCAGCCGCACGCTCAGCCTTCGCCTTCGCCTGACCATGCGCGCAAGGGACTTCTCCGTGTAGCCCTTGTGGTCGAAGACACCATCTAATCTGCAAGTCAGCCCTGTTTCGACGAAGTGGAAAGAGCCAGAACCCACCCTTCGGCAGCGGCGGCATAAGCTCCGAAACGAGACTGAGCGTCTCCTCGACCTGGTCCTTCGGGCGGTGCGCGAGGTTCTCCATGACCGTCATATCCGCCAATCCGCCCCCGAGCCCCTGCCCCCCGCTCGCACCGCCCTGCTCCGCCGCTGGATCCCCGGCGGGCGGCAATACGCCCGTCAGGATCTGATACAGCGTATCCACAATATCCGCTTCGAGCAGCGCGAGCGTGATCTTCGGGCTCGCGCGCGCGGCGGTCGCAAGCGCGCGGACGAGCAGTGTATACGTGTTAGCCGCGACGAGAGGCGCGCCGGCGGGAAGGAGGAGCCCGTTCACCGCGCGGATGAGCTCCGTGTCGACGAGCGCCTCGAGATTCTCGACGCTCGCGCGGTGGTACGCGTCCACGACGCGGATGACACAGAGGCACGCAAACTCGACGAGGCGCTGGTCCGAGTACGCGAGGCAGTTGCGGATGATGGGCCACACGCCGCGGATCTGCGCCGAGTGGTCGGGGGAGACGTTGCGGCAGCAGTTGGACGCGGCTTGCAGGGGCAGTGCGCTGGACGGCGATGGAGAAGAAATCGAGGTAGTTGAGAAGGGCCGAGAGGCCGCCCTCGCGGACAATGGAACTTGGGAACTCTTCTGAGATTTTCTCGAGGGTCTGCGTAATATAAGTACTAAGTACAAAGAGAGAAAGGAAAGACGTACACTCAGAGTCTGCTCCGCAAGATCGATATACGAGATTTCAATAAGTTTGCTGCACAAGACAGGGATGGCGCCGTGATAAACCACGGTGTGGGCAACGCCGGGGAGCGCTTCCATCAGATTCGCGAGACACCTGCACGCCAAAACCTGCGCTTCGAGATTATCGTCGCCCTGATAGCCGCCGGAACTCATAGCGAGGGCAGCCGCCAGCGCAGCGTCCTCGTCCTGTTCCGGGGGCTCCTCGCCACCATCGTCGTCCTCGTCCTCGTCGTTGCCGCGTCCGCCGAGGATCTTGACGAGCTCGCGGACAAACTGCTCGACCTGGAACGAGCCCGCGAGGGTGTCTTCGGTGCTAATGCTGAGCAGCTCGCTGAGCTCCTGCAGCGTGACAAGCCGCGTCGTCGGGTCCGCGGTTGCCTTGATGTTGTTTAGCATCGTCTTGAGGCGCGAAGATAGGGACAGCATGTAGGAGCCAAACTGGCGGTAGTCGCCAAAGATGGCCATCGCGGTCGTCTCGTCGAGGCCGCCGGGGATGGGTGGGCCACCAGGCATCCCGCCGTCGCCCTCCCCGTCGTCGTCCTCATCGTCGTCGTCGTCATCGTCTTCGGGGTGTTCCTCGTGTTCTTCGGCCTCCTCCTCTTTGCTGTACTCGGCGTCGAGCATCTCGGTGTCTTCGTCCTCGAGTCTCGAGGAGCCTGCAACAGGCTTGCTCTTCACGGCGGCCTTTCCCTTTGCAACAGCGCTATTGTATTTCGGTGATTAGTCATCGGCAGGGTTCGAGCAACGATACGCACCGGGTCTTTCTGGGCATGTCGGTGGAATCCTTGAGCGTGCTAGAGCGGAGAGAATAAGAGCTTGTGCGGGGGCGTTTAGCGGAGGGGCGGGTGAGTCGTCTTCGTCAGAGTTCGGCTCCGGAGCTGCGCGTTTCTTGCCCTTGGGGTCGCGGACGGGTTCGTTTATGGTCAGAGCGGGCTGGGGTGGGTTTCTGCGAGTTCTGAAGCAAAATAAGCGAACTAAGCGCCAAAGGCGATGAAATGACCACACACCGTTTCGCAGGACGGGTGGCAGAGTCTTCGGACTCGTTTGCTTTCGATTTAGCGGAGCGCTTGTTCTTGTTTCTGGCTGAGGGTAGCGCGGAGGGGTCGGTGTCGTCTGGCTTATCCTTGGCCTTTTGCTTTGCCGCCTTTACTCTGGCGCTGGACCGGACTTCTGGTTGGGGTTGCTGCTGGCTGCTGGTAGTGGCTTGCTGTTGCTGGTGAGAGGAAGAGTCCATTTAGAGCTGCAACAAAGCCATCGATCCTGGTCTTGACCGTGCAAGAATCCGGGAGCGTAATGGGGTCACACCACGTAACATCCATCTTAAGCACACGAGTCACAAGCGCGCGGGGAGCGCGCGGCAGCACACGTATATTCTCTAATAATCCTATACCGCCCATAAAGGTAGGATTGGAGGTAGTTCGAGGTATACCAAGACAGCGACCAAATTAAATAATTAATCGTTACAAATTGCTTCAAATGCGGATTCTGGAATCAAAGAGATAAATTCGCAGTCAGTCTGGGAAGGAGAGCGAGCTCGAGCAATTAGCTTGAGCCGCTAACACAGACTGCAGCTGCTCAGGTCGCTGCAATTAGATTGTCGAGGTCAGGAAATACGCGCTCGTCATCGGCCGAAGTAAGCCGATCGCATCTTTCCTTCCAACAATTTCCATCTCCTTCGACCACTTGTGAAGACAGCCAAGCCAGCTGAATACTCCTGGGGAAATATCAACGTAATGAAGACTTTCAAAACTCCTAGCTGGCCCATTCTCGAGTCAAGTCCTCAAGACTATATATAACGTTGGCTACAAGAGGCACTTCGATTTGACTTCGGTGTTCCATCCAACTTGAGGTTTCCCTGGTCTGGGACACTGCTTCTGAGGGTTCTCTATGATGACCGGAAACCTCAAGAAATGTTTGTCTCAAAAAAATACATTACAATACGTGTTATCTACACAACGATCGCATCTTCTTCAACGGATGATAACCCAACGAATCCAGTCTCTCTAACTAACGGCCCGCACTACCTCCACTCCTTCCCCCTCGCAGGTGCGGCGGCGTGTTGTCCGGCGTCGGGAGCCCGTTACCTGTACCGCGTGTCCGAATCGGCGTTTGTGGCTGCGGCTGGTTGACCGCCCTCGTCTCCTGCAGCACTCGCCCCGCCTCCTCTAGCATCTGCTGCATTTCCCCTATGACTGTCTTCAGTTTCTCCGTGGCCTGCCTAATCTGATCTTGAGCTGCCGCCTCGTCTGTGTCTGCAACGCCTTGTATCCCAGGCCACATGCCACGCATGCGGGTCTGCGCGCCGACTTGGTCTGCCCGCGCTGCTGTGGGTGCTGGCTCCGCGGTCCCAGGACCAGCCAGCGTGTTTATGGGCGGTGTTGGCGTCTGTTGCATCGGTTGTACTTCCGCAGGCGCTTGCGCCGCATTCGGGCGGTCCCTTTGCGCCACTGCTCCCCTCAATCGATCCACATATCGCTCATACGTCTCCTCCGCCCCCCGGTCCAGTCGCCCCGACACCTCATTCCACAACCGCACCGCGAACTGGAAATCCGTCTCATGCTCGATTCGCCGATACTGGGGCCCCAATATCTCGCTCAGG
Source organism: Mycena olivaceomarginata (assembly GCA_029378375.1). Taxonomy (NCBI): domain Eukaryota; kingdom Fungi; phylum Basidiomycota; class Agaricomycetes; order Agaricales; family Mycenaceae; genus Mycena; species Mycena olivaceomarginata. The sequence continues at coordinate 72,846 of JARKIC010001823.1, read as the reverse complement.
CGTTCCCCCGTACTGGCTCACCGTATCTTCCCGCCTCGGGTGGAAGGGCAGTAGGAATTGCCTCCGCACTCGCTCCACGTACTGGGAGAGCTCCTCCCACTGTCCTGCACGCAATTCTTCCTGAGCCCTGCGGTCATGAGCAGCAGCCTCTGCTTCTGTACCGCTTGCAACCTCGGGGCTAGTCACGTTCGTGTCTGGCTCGACGCGGTGTGCTTCCACTTGCTCCGGATCCCTCTCCATCTGCCGAAACTGCCCCTCGCATCTCGCCTCCTGCATCTGTTCAGACGCCCTCAAATGCCGTCCGTCTGTGCCGAACTTCAACCCCAGCACCATCGCCGCCCGCCTTACGTCGCGCCTCCGCGTCCCCGCCGCGACGAAAAAGTCAGCCTGCATCCTCTGACTCGGGCTACCCGCCGCCGCGAGGTGCGCAACTGCCGACGCGCGGGACGGGTGCACCACCATCGACGCGCCCGCCCCGAACGTCTGCGTCGAATCGAATACGAGGAACACGCGCCCTCGGTCGTGCGGGATGTAGACGCACGCACGGGTGTGGTCTTCGATTATCATCGTCAGCCCAGCGGGTAGGCCCGTTTCTTCGAGGCCGCTGCCAGTGCGGGTCATCGTCAGCGCGCGCAAAAATGCAAAAGCGTCGAGACAAAGTGCATACGTACGCGAGGAAGCCTTCCACAGCATCTGCGGAGAATCCCCGTGCGGGAGCGTGCAGCAGCGGGGCGAGGTCCTGCCGCAAGCCAAAGTAGCCGAGCGCGTATTCGGGTACGCCTATCCTCCTTGCGTCCTCATCACAGCTAAGATTGAGATCGCTGCAGATGCCCAGCACACCCTGCAATACATACGTCCCGTCGAGCTGATGCGCATTATACAGTAGATGTTATGATTGCTCACGTCGAAAAAGTCCGCCGTCATATATTCCGCAAGCGCACCCCCAACGCTGCCAATTTGAAGGTGGCGACTGCGGAGGACTCTTCTGATAAATTCGAGCGCAAGCAGCGTGCACGTCCAGCCGTCAGACTGGCTGCGCGGGTGTCTGAGGATCCAGGGCCAGGCGGGGACCCCTCGGTCGCGCAGGAACTGTCCGAGGGTGGCGCTGCGGACGGAGTCGGAGCGAACATAGTACACTTGTCCGTGCACAGACATATTTGTGTAGGCGGCTTGTTCTATCGTCAAAGCACTATTGTATTCGTTTTATGGGTCCACATAATAAGTTAGTTCCGGATTGGGATGATGCATGACTCAAGGTGTGGCCACATTGCGAGATTGATTGATGGAGTGGTTGATGCCATATGCCCATAGAAAAAATCCTCCCTCTCAGATTTAGCGCAATGTCGGAACGGCCACCAATAATTCCAAGGTGCGGAGCTTTTTCAGAGAAAGTCCAGCAAACTTACAGATGGGCAGGCCCTAGCTGGAATGCCGCTTTACGATCTGGCGGGTTCCTACATGACACGATGATTTTTGTGAAATAAATATATTCACCATAGACCACTCAAACTGAACGATGTGCCCCCAAAAATCCAGGTGGAGCTACTAACGTGGGGCCAAAGTCGTTTTGAGTAGGATTCGTAGGATAATCACTAGGATTCCACAGATGGCACGCCCCCCCCCAACTTTGCGACCCTGCTGCTGCCAAGCGGAATCGAACACTCGACCTTCGCAGGATGATATACTTGTTTCAGCTAGGTCCCCTTTCGGAACGTGCTGATTTGCCATAGCGTATGATACACTCGAATGTATTACTAATACGCCGTCAGATACATACCCTCGACGAGCTCGCCGCTTTTAAGGCTGTAGATATTGGGCAGTTCTTTCGAAAGGATCTGATCCAGGAGATTCAACCGCAACACCATGACGGCTAGCGACGACCCTCAATTTCTAATCCACATATGGGTTGTCGCCGTGGATTGATAACTCCATGGGAAGAGAAGACACGCCAATGTCAGTGGCTGTGTGATCCACAATCAACCGACCTTCTCTTTCTCTTCCTTCACCTCGTCTCGTCGCGGTAAGTACCCGCTCTTTCTCGTCGTTTCTCTTCCTCCTCATCTGACCTGCTGCCCCACGCCTCGACCGTATCGGCGCCACCTCCGTGCCCGTTTCCTGTTATCCAAGTTTCTGAGTGACGGCGTCGCAACCTTGTTTCAACCTCGCCCGTCGAGCAAACTATCCTCAAATCGCCGTTTCTCTTTTCCCCTCATTTCGCCCGTCGTGCCACCTCTCTCCCATATCTCTCTGGTCCGAATTCGTACTTTGATCATTGTCCCGTGCCCGCCCTTGGCCCCATTGCCCGCTGTTTCGCCCGTTGCCTCGCCCGGTTCAGCTTATCCACTCCGCCTCGCCATGGCCGAATCACGATCATACTTCAACGCGGGTTAAAGCGCCGTCTTAAGACATATCCAACGTGCGGCGTACGATCCGCCCCAACTGCCTCTCGTTCTGCCGAAGAAGTGGTCATCAATTATTGACTCCAATAATCCATCGAAGGTGCTTCGTTCTGAGGAATTACTCGTGACAGGAACCGATGTCCTCAGTTTCGGAATCTTCGCTCTTTTGACTGGGTCTGAGACACTGCGCGGAAAACCGTCTGGTTTCATCCAGGTACGACTCACTTTTGCTACAAGGTGGTGTCTGGTGTCATTTTTGACTTCATAAGCCTCAGTTCGTGCGACGCGCAGTTACATTCGCCGAGGTTCTACGAGCGATTGTCGGCAAGATGTACAAGTCTCCAGAGTTTCTCGGCTGCCACGCTGGATAAGCGGAACTTATGGGGAGCCCTTAACACCAGGATTGACGCGATGGTCCGCTGGCTTCGACCCATTTTCGGGCCGCTTCTCTAGGTCGCGACGGACGCATATAATGCTTGGTACGCATTCTCGCCCTTCTTGCAGGTCCTGACTGCCACACCTGTAAGCATCCCAAAAGTAATCACGGTAGAAACTATGGCGGAGCGGGAGAGGAAGCGGAATCACTCCGGTATGGCGTTTGTCACAGTTTCATTCTACGACACTGAACATCCTGTCAATTAGTAATTATTTGATTTAGCCAGAGTCTTTCTTGCTACTCTCAAGGCGCTCCAGGTGTCTGAATCCGACGGCGATAAAGAGTCCAATTCATTTCAGGAGACCCTTCAACGCCAAATTGTTGTGTCTACTCCCGCAGTAAGAACCCTTGTTCATCTATTGTTTGAGAACGTTGAGCCCGACCTCACCGCCCTCGACCTCCTGCATCCCGCTATCCTTGCTCGTTACCAGTCGACCCCGGAGAGGGCCTTCGATCCCGATGTACATGTACGCCACCGCCTTCGAAAACCAGTGACTCGTGCTAACCCATACATAAGCGCTTCGCCATCTGGGCGATGTTAGAATGGGCGGACCAGGATGGGGCACTCTAAGATGAGCCTACCGGGGGGAATACGATTCAGCGCTCGCACGACAGCGACTCTGAGGTGACTGAGGATTCTTCTATCCCGGACCAGGACTCGTTGGAAAGTCGGCTGTGGATGCGCTGTTGCTGCTCTCGGGGGCCGAGGAAATTTTTCCCCAGCATAATCATTTGTTCGATGCTAACAAACCCCCAACGTCTTTAGCAGGTGCATCCGGAACGGGTAGGAACATCTGCGATTTTTTCCCCGAGTATCGTAAGTTGACTCTTTACCTCCCCAGTTGACTCGTATGAGTCCTGCCAATGACAAGAAGGGCAAGGGCAAGGTAGGCGCATCTTCATTCTTGTTATTGAACCTTTGAATTCAGTTTGAATATAGAACATCGCCGCCCCGAGGACTTCCGAGAAGCGCGCGCGCGTCTCCAAGTCACTCGAGGTGTGGAATTAACTATCAGTGTTCCCAATTTTGGCTAACTTGTTCGCAAGGCATCGCCTGTTTCGAACACCAAGTTCCAGTTGCGTCGGCCGCTGAAGCCGTGCAATCATTGAGCGAAGGTTTCTAGATCAGTCTCGATTTCTTTCATTTACTTCTCAGCAGCGTAGGCGAATGGTTTTATAGTTTTTTCTATCTTTCAATCACAGTTACAAGTGTTTTACCAGCCAATGTAATGTATCCCTACACGTTGTGTATCTTCGTCTGTCCGACTGTCGCAATAGATTTCAGAATCTCCGAGCTCGTGAAATTTTCCAACCAGAGAAATAGAACCGGTGTTTGCAGTGAAAGCCCGGGGGTTGTCATGGATATGCGACTCCGGTCAGCATAATTGCAAAATAATTTTGTTTGAACATGTCGCAACCGATTCCTATTCACACTGGCCAAGATCCCATATTCAACGTCGGCTTTCCCAACGCTGAACATTGTCGAGTCGTCCAGTATCCACCGACCAGAAGCTCAGCAAGGATACCTTCGACTTGCGTCAAGCCTCTACAGATTCAACGGACGTCTCGGCGAACCAGTAAATAAAAAATAACGCGTCCAACGATCGCCGCAGGACTCGCGTCCGAATGACGACTTTACGTCCACCGCGGAGGCGGTAAGGTACAGTTGGCACTTCGAAGGCTATCTGAACCACATATCCGCTGGAGGACGAAGCATTGGACACGAAGCATAACCGAACCAGAGCGGTTTCCTCTTTATTTGCGTTCACTGGCGAGTCTGTCGAAGTCGCAGTGATTTGAGTCGGAAATAAAATACATTGAATCACTGCGTTCCGACCCCCTGTAGACGCACCTGTGTCTACGTTGATTGACATGTGCCGACATGTGGCGATGTTCGGCTACGTCCGGCGATCTGCGTCTACGCTCTAATGTAGACCTATGTAGACGCACCTTTGCCGCGGTTGATTGATGTCCGGCTACGTTCGTTTACGTGAGGCTACATGCGGCTACATCGGCTAACATGCGGCTACGTACTAATGTGGACGGACTGTAGACATACTGCATCTACCTCATGTAGACATAGGGGTCCATCTACCTTTGGCTACAGGGGTAGACGGACCCTCTGTCTACATGGGGTGGGAACGCAGTGAATGTGCGCGTTGGATCGGCGTATCTCTACATGATATAAAACGATGATTATTACACAGATATGATATTTACCAGGCTTGTATAACATGTTTTTTCCCCTCATTGATCTTTGCGATTGAGTCGTGCGATATGTTTGCCACAAACTATTCGAATCATTATCCTCAACAATCTCCCAAGAAAAGAAAATTATACGACCTACCCATTCGAGTGCCTCGTTTATCCCCTCCCCAGTCATAGCAGATACACCCTGTGTGCATATCAAGTAGATCGCTAGACCTCCCTCTGGCAAGACGCCAAATTCGAACCCACCTTCAGAGCTATCTTCCCGCCCCTCACGAGCTCCGGGACGCTCAGTGCATCCTCGATTGTCCTCAATTCCACCGCACTCGGCAAATCAATCTTGTTTGCAAGTACGAGGACGGGATACGAATAATGGATGCCATCCAAGAGCCGTAGCAACTCCTCTTTGGCCTCTGGGAAGCGTGCTGGCGCCGCGGCATCAAGGAGAAAAATAAATGCGTGCGCGTGCCAGAAATCTGTGTTCGAATAAATGGTTGAGTCAAAACGCGCGGGAAGGTCTGGGCCATGAGATAGAACACTCACAGCGCCTCCACAAACATCGCACCCTCTCCATACCCCCGAACTCCCATATAGTGACACTATGTCGCCCGTACGGAATGGCTTCGATAGTGCAACCTATCCCATTCAATCAGGACACCCCACCTCGAATGAAAAATGGGAAGGAAAGCCGCACCTATGGTTGTTATCGTGGTCGGGAGAACGCCTCGAGGAAGCTCACGCCGTTTGAGACGGCTCACGAGGCTGGTTTTGCCCGCGTCGTCAAGACCAACCATTACGAGCACTTGACCAGCGTTTGAGACTTGAAAGCTATGGATTGTTGAAACGCGCTCACCGAAGGTCTTGGGGAGCCCCAAGAAGGAGGCGCTGGCCGCTGTTGTCGTTGAAATAACGGAGCCCATGCGGGCAGCGAGAGATGGCGGGAGTTCAGTGGAAATCGGAGAGCGCCACTCGGAGGGTCATATCTAGAACAGTCGGCGGGGGTAGCTGTGCGCTGTTGCGGAACACGACCAGAACACGTCGACATGCTATGTGTCGGCCATATTCGGGCGCCGGTTCAAGAGAAGGTTAGCCGAGGATGGCATCAGTCCCACGCTCACATTTCTTCTTCCACATTTCTGGGAATAGGATGGATTGTAAGTCCAGTATTCCCTTTGCAGCCGTTGGGTCTGATACTTGCTGGCATATAGTCATCTACTCCCTGGTAATGTGAATGCAAACTTGAGTTATTACCTTCACAGCATCACGGTGCCCTTCCAAATGACCAGACCCAACTGACAGCCTAGCAGGATAATTGTCATCGCCGAGTCCTTCCGACTTATTGGCTCTCTACATGGCTGCTGGCCGCAGCCGTGGAAGTTGGAAGCCCTACGCAGGAGGTGGCCGCTCAAGCTGCCACAAACGAAGATTTTGATGACATGCCAGAGCGGGCTCTGGAAATTACTATGAGGCTTGACTTGCCATCTCTTTCCGCACATTCTCATGCAGACGGCGTCAAATTCCCTTTTGGGAAAGAACCCTTAATTTGACCCTTAATATGGACACCCTTATTAACCCTGAATAAGAGGTAAGGGCTTAATTTCGGAGTACACCCTTATTAAGACCCTTATCTGCAACACTGCAGTCGAGACTCATACTTTCCGGATCTGGCAGGCCGCAATGGGCATTGGTTTCTTCGAGACCGTCTTCACTCAGCACAAACAGGTCAGTAAGAAGATGAATATCAAGTAATTGCTAGCTCAATTTTTGGTACCTTTTCTCGTAGTAAATGGTCAACTCGGGGTCCCGGCTCCAACAATGGTGATTCATGTCATATCGACTCCACGAACTCTCGAAGTCCGGACTCCCAGCCCCCGTTTCTGTTTAGTAAACGACAGGTGATCGTATTATTTTTAATCCTGATCCAAGCCATTGAAATGAATGAAATAGGTTTCATGCATTGTTCGGATGTTGTAGAATACGGACGGGACCTGCCTGCATCACCAAAAAATAGAACCGCACCGACAAGTGACTGTGCCTGGCGACAACCGCACCGTCCAGCGCTGGCTCTTACAGCACGGTATCCATGGATTTGGCGCCACTCTCGAGTCGAGGCCCCGAGGGTCAAACTATCAACTTTATTGTTTTGTTGCCTGAGGCTCCCCCCTCGAGAGAGTAATCGGGCGGCTGCGTCTGCTAATATGGACCGTCGCAAGTACGGCTGCGCTGCGGACAAGGCGCGATGAAACTCGATGCAACTGCTGGGGATGACACGCCCCGCGACACGCCGGAATTGTACGGAAAAATATCCCGTATATGTCAATCAACGCCAAGGGAGTCCACTGTCGTCCCCGCACCGCCAACTTGTCGTCACTTGAATAAAAGCGGCTGGTTTCCACGTCGATCGTGTCGAGCGGGGCCCTTCTCAACGTTGCTGGCTAGTTTCAGAGATCTGCAGACTCAGAAAAGAGTAATGTGGACCGGGGTAGAAAATACAATAGGCTGTGTGCCCAGAAACGCGCCGGTCAGTTCGATCCGATTCTGATATACGGGATCTCTGTTCAAACTGCGTTATACTGGTGAGCTAATGTTACCCTATGGTCCGAACTCTACAGAGCTTATAAAGCCAAGTTGCGAAATCCAGCGACCCATTCATTCTCTCTTCTCCCGGCTGCGCCACCTTTTCTTTCTTTCTCTCTGCTCCCCCTTTTTCACTTTCTTTGGTTGATCCATTATCACTGTATTTTAATTGTTCGTCATGCGTATTCCCTTCTCCCTCGTCTTCGCCCTCCTTTTATCGTTCGACACGTTTGCGGCCCCGGTACCCAATGCTCAGGCTGGTGATGAATTTGTGCGTCGCCTTCCTCTGAATGACAGCGCTGAATACGAAAACTGATTCGCATTCGCAGGCTCTGGAGGTGCGGAAAGCAAAGGCGGCTGCCAAGAAACCTGTAAAGGCGCCTGTGAAAGCCAAACCCGTGGCGGTATGACATATTTCCTAGTATTTCCATTCTTATATAAAGTTATTTCTTGAAGAAAAAGCCCGTTGCAAAGAAGCCGGGTGAGTTCTACGATCATGTTGTCTGATGTGTGGAAGCTTATTTCAATATAATGCGCAAAGTTGCGAAACCAGGTCCGTTGATTTATATTGTCGCCCCACGTCCACAGAAGTTTATTAGCCGCATCTGCGGATTCACAGCTGCAAAGAAGCCGGTCGCAAAGAAACCGGTGGCCAAACCTGCGGCTAAGCCTGCTGCGAAGAAACCAGTCGCCAAACCAGCGGCCAAGCCTGCCGCGAAGAAACCCGCAGCGAAACCAGCAGCCAAACCGGCGGCTAAGCCTGCTGCGAAGAAACCAGTCGCCAAACCGGCGGCCAAGCCTGCCGCGAAGAAACCCGCAGCGAAACCAGCGGCCAAACCAGCTGCCAAGCCCGCCGCAAAACCGGTTGCCAAGCCTGCTGCAAAGCCCGCCGCAAAGCCGGTCGCAAAGCCTGCGGCTGCTAAGAAAGTAAGCGTATTTTTTTGTTTAGATATCGTTCTGATTCGCATTCGTTTCCCAGCCCGCAGCCGCTCCTGCCAAGAAGCCTGCGGCAGCTCCCGCCAAGAAGGTTCGTCGACGAATTTCCCTTCCTTAAACATCGGTTGAACTAGGTTCACAGCCGACAACTGCCGCTCCTGCTAAGAAGGTTCGCCCAATTCATATGTTTTTGGTTTGACGTTTGACGAAATCCAGCCCCCAACTGCTGCTAAGAAACCAGCAGCAGCTCCCGCCAAGAAGGTTCGTCGAGGAAGTTCCCTTTGCTTTATGAAAAATAAGTCGAATTTGTTTCACAGCCGACCACCACTGCTGCTGAGAAGGTTCGCTCGGCTTCGTCTACTGTGCCTCATCTTTTGACATCGTCAAACTTCAGCCCGCAGCTGCTGCTAAGAAGCCTGCGGCAGCTCCCGCGAAAAAGGTTCGTCGAGGGATTTTCTTCATTACATTGGTTGAACTACTTGAACTACTCATAGCCGACAACTGCCGCCAAGAAGGTCCGCTTAATTCTTGCTCTATTTTGTACTTCATATTTTAACATCGTCAAACTTCAGCCCGCAGCTCCAGCTAAGAAGGTATGTCTCGCAACTTTCGTGTCTTCAACATCGGCTGATTTACATCCCCAGCCCACAACCACTGCCGCAGCCAAGAAGCCCGCAGTGTCTGCCAAGAAAGTATGACTAAAATTTCCTTTCCAATGACTTGAATATGCTGAACCAATTCGCCCGTAAAGGCTCTAACGAAGTCCGCCGCGAAGCCATCCGCGTCTGCCAAGCCCACGGCGTGCACTCTCGCGCAAGCGAAGGCGATCAAGGCGCGTGAGTTGGAGGAACTCGAAGAACGTGAACTCTACGCGCGCGTCGGAGTCAGCCATCCTAATGGAGCCGGAACGGTAACACTCTTTCACGGAACAAGTGCCGCAGGCGCAGCCTCGCTAGCCGCTGGCGTCGATCTTTCCAAAACTGTCGCGGTTGGAGACTTCAACCACAAACCCGGTATGAGAAAATTCTGGGTCGTTGACATGGATCTGAAGCGTCATCAGAGGTACCTGGCGGCTTTTATCTGACTGACAGTGTCGGGGTCGCGGCGCAATTCGCTTGCTTTGGAGTACTGGGCAAAGCCCCGACTTCAGTTGCCGTTGTCGGTGAGCTTGTTGAACACTTTACTTGGTATCACGAGATGACCCTTTCTTGCAGAGTACAAATGGACTGGAGCGGGGTGAGTTAATTATTCTCCGTATTTCGCTCGAACTCAATCTCTGTTTCAATAGGAAAAAAGTTTTCACATTCCCTGGGGAGACTCCCGACTGGCAAGCGGTAAGCGTTCACAAAAACTGTGGTGAACACCCACTGACTGACTTCCAGTTCCAACGCTTCAATGGGGACCAAAATCCTTCCTTTGCAGCAAAGGCCGCAGAGCTGTTCACGAACGACATGATTGCCGGGTACGACCTCATCTTCTTGGTCAAGCGTTTGAAAACACTGACGCTGGATTGTCTCACTAAGTCCACTGAATGGGGCCGCCGGCGAGTGTTTCCGTGGTGCTACTTTCCTCGTGGAACTAATATTCCTCTCCCAGACACCAAGTTGACCGACAGTGCCCAGCAATACGCCGTGATCAACCAGGCCGCCGCCACGAATAACCTGCAGTTAACGGCGGTTCATAGCAACATTCTCTGCAAGAACGTTCCCGTCGGCAACAAACTTACCGCTGCGCAATACGCACAGGGACAGGCCGGGAATGCGAAGTTCAAAACATTTGTGGCTAGCTTACAAAAACCCAGTGTGAAGGATAAAATCAAAGACAAATGTGTCGTTCAGTAGTCGAGGGATGTCTACATATTACAACTGTAGTAATGAAAACGCCGCGAATTTGAATTTGCAGATTGATGTTCACGTTCGAATTCGTCTGCTGGTGGGGTTCGACCCAGCCTCTATCAGCCGGCCAAGTCCTCCATTGTGAGCAGGGATGCGCCAAAGGCAGCAGCCCCGCCTCCACAGCCTTCACGGACCACGAACCATCGTCCAACTGTGATTCAGCCCAGAAATATATCATGCCTGTAGAGTATAGACAGACGAACATGTTCTGCGGTGAGCGTTCTCAGTCAACTGTGGTGAAAAGCTACTGATTTCCTCCCAGTTCCAACTCTTCAATGCGAATCCCAATACCGATAAGCCCGCCGAAGGTCCCTTTGCAGCAAAGGCTGCAGAGCTGTTCACGAACGACGACATGATTGCCGGGTACGACCTCATCTTCTTGGTCAAGCGTTGAAAACACTGACGCTGGATTGTCTCACTAAGTCCACTGAATGGGGCCGCCGGCGAGTGTTTCCGTGGTGCTACTTTCCTCGTGGAACTAATATTCCTCTCCCAGACACCAAGTTGACCGACAGTGCCCAGCAATACGCCGTGATCAACCAGGCCGCCGCCACGAATAACCTGCAGTTAACGGCGGTTCATAGCAACATTCTCTGCAAGAACGTTCCCGTCGGCAACAAACTTACCGCTGCGCAATATGCACAGGGACAGGGCGGGAATGCAAAGTTCAAGACCTTTGTGGCTAGCATACAAAAACCCAGTTTGAAGGATAAAGTCAAGGATAAAGTCAAAGACGCGTGTGTCGTTCAGTAGTCGAGGAATGTCTACATATGCAATGGTTGTGACGTACATGCAGCTGTTGTATCATTATTTGCCCCCGAAAGCCTTGAATTGAACGAGTGAAGCCAATGGTTGGCGCAACTTGCAGCAAACCATAGGACATCGGTATCCCATTCGGTGAAACGACTTTGCATTAACTGGTTGTTAGTGAGGTCGATTGAAATTAAACAACTCTCGGCGAGTGGATTTAACAAGTTACAAAGACGGAGAATACATGGTTATCGGTAAACAGGGTATGGAATCAAAGGCGGAGGGTTTTCGATAGGAGCAAAGGATCTGTAAACGCAATTAATTAGCAAGCAACCAGCCCATGGAAGAAAGACGCACTTGAGTGCTTGCATGTCGACCTGCATAACGTTAGTAAATATGCATCAAAAGATGGGGACCAAGATTTACGGGTGATTTGAAGGCAATGAAGCAATGCGAATCGTTGTGCGTGTCGACCGCCTCGCAGGCGTCGCAGAGATCCATGCCGCAGTACGCACAGCGGAACCAGACGCCTGGGATGCTTGACATGCAGCGGTCGCATAGGGCGGCGGGGTGCTGCAGCGTGGAGAGGTATGTGTGTGGGTCCATTCCCGGCGGGGGTCCCGCAGGTGATTTGTATCTGTGGGAACGGGGAGATCAGGACGAGCAGGGCGGGGATGAAGGAATGACCCACAGTCTCGGCAGGAAGGCGAAGGGCGATACTAGCGGGCGCTGGACTGGGCGCGGGAGCTTGAAAAATACGTGGCCCGGGTCGTGCATCGTGTACGAGTTTTCTTCGCACTTCGCACACTGACGCAAAACGCTCAGCGCGGAGACTACCTTGGCCAGAAAAGGAAACTCACCAGGCTGAAACCCTGCGGCTGCGATGGGCAATTCGCGCACTGGTAACGAACTCCGACGATATTCTACAGGCGCGCATAAGTTCCTTTATTGTACGTTGCAGCACCTGAAGACGTACGTTTCCGCATCCGTGGCAAAATGTGCGGTGGTCCTCATCCGGAGGGAGTCGCGATTCAATGACCGTCCGGGCATACGAAGAGACTACCGAGCTCGCTTTGGAGGGTTTCTGCGGCTGATGACCAACGCTTGCAGCATCTCGGCCTGCCATAGATGAATCGCTCTTCGACTCGCCGTTTGCACCTAGCTCCTTATCAGTATGTGGACGAGATAGTGAAATATGTCGACCGACTTCGTCCGTTTCCAGCGGATAAGGAATCTGGGAGCACGGTCAGATCTTTCAAGATGTGAGTAAGGGCAAGCCATCGGACCTTGATCAGGATATGTGACGAGTTGTGACCACCGTCCGCAGAATCGAGATTTCCCGGGAGCCCCGCCGACTCGCAGTTTGCGCAGATGTCGATGGAGTCGCAGATGGCGCAATGGAAGCGTGCGCCGACAATGTCGAGCAAGCAGCTGCGTAAACAAGTTAGACCTATAGACAGGGCCCGAGTAAGAGGATACTCACTGCGCGCATCTGACGCCGGGATGTGTTAATGCTGCGGAAGGAAAATGAGTGGAGTTGGGTGGATACGATAAACAAGCGTTGCGTACATTTCTCGCCCTCAGGTCCTATATCAGGAGGGACTGTTTCGAAGAACTCTGAGTCGTCATTAGACTGGACCTGAAGATCTGGTACAACGAAGAAAGCGTGCGACGGGTGAAGATCGTGTACTTGGCTGCGCGCGCCTTCGTCAGTATAAGTGCAGTATGTACATGTCGATACACGAACCTGTAGCACGCCCGACACAAATTAAACTTCTTACACGACACGCACTTGTAGCGATGGTGGTCCGTGACCGCCGCACACGTCGAGCACTGGTGGATCTCGTTTTCGTCTTGTTCTGGATGGGGAGAGGGACATGAGCTCGATCATGAATGAAAACAAATGCGACAAACGCACCGACATCCTCCCACCCGAAGTGGCCCCACACCTTCTCGTGATACGCATGCCGCGTCTGCCCCTTCTTCGGCGCCAGCCGCCGCCACTCCAGTGCGCGCTGTGCATCCAAGGGCGATGACGGGCTCATGCTCGGCGACGCAGAGCCCGGCGACAGCCCCGCCTCGACCGCATGCGTCACGCCGGCATGTTCCAGGCAGCCGGAGCACAGCTCATAGCCGGGGTCATCCCGCACATTCGAGGGCACGACGAGCGTCGCCTGTGAGCTGAACGCGCTGGGCCCCCGGCCAGGATGTTCCGGCAAGCGCGGGAGGGGCTTGAAGTGGCGCATGGAGCCGGTGAGGGACTCGGTGCTCCCGGCGCTCGAGAACGGACGCGACGAAGACGGAGTAGCGTCGTAGGAAGAATGCGGTCGCGGGGGGTAGGAGTACTCAGGCTCGTGAGGTGCTTGGAACGAACCGGGGTGCTGATGCCCGTAGGGATTGTTGGGGTGAGCATGGCCAGCTAAAGGGTCCAGGAAGCCCGCGTTCCCATGCTCGTGGTGAGTGCGTCCATGGTGGCTAATGCCCCCGACCCCGTTTCCGTACTCGTGAGTATGGAAGCTCCGGCCCTTTCCTTTGTTGGATTGGGATGCAGGTTTTTTCTCCCCACAGATCGAGCACACGTAGCGGATTGAGTCCAGCAGTACGCCACATTCGGAGCAGTCGGTAAGGGTCTCTGGGGCTGGAGGGTTGAGCGGCAGGAACTGGAGAAGTTCCCTCGGAATTGTGTCGGATGTGTATGGCTGATCGGGGGAGTGGCCGTTCGCCTCAGGCCGGAAAGGATCTTCAGAAGGTGGAGGTTTGGGTTTAGGGGCGGGGGCGGGGGCGGTTTGAGAATGAGCCGACTGAGAAGAGACTGCTTGCTGAGCCGCAAGCCAGTTGAGTTGCCTGGAGGATGGCCGGGGTTTCGGCTGAAGCTGAAACTGGTTCGTCCCATCATCGTAGTATCCTGAGTCACGGGCACGGGAGGACACGTAGGAGTCGCGGGTCTGCGATGCGGAAGAGGACGTGTACGTATAATAATACTTTCCTCGGGGATCCTGCTCCAATGCTAGCGCCCCTCCGAGCTCCGCCTCGTCCTCTTCCTCTTCCGGAATTGACGTGACGCCAGAAGAGACCGACGGCGCCGCTATCCCGATCATGGAACGGATAGCCCGCGCGTTTTGGTCCCGCAACCAGGCGGCACCTCGGTCGTTATCGTCTAGATTGTCGTGTTGGACGCTCGACGAATCGTCCGGTATTGACTCCTGGAACTTCAGACGCTCAAAAACGGCGGTCGGGTCTTCCGAACGGTCCGCGACAGTTTGATTCTGGTCATCCGAGAAAGGGTCGCTGGCGTTGGATTGAAAGCGCAATGTGGTGCTGGGACCCGCTTCAGGCTTCCCGGAGGACTGCGATAGTAGGTCCCAGGATTTCGCAGACCCCTGCGAGCCTCCTTCGTGAATAGGCTGTTCTGCGCGGGATATCGCGTCTCTGGAGCTGACGGTGATGGAGTCGTCGTCGAGGTCGACGGAAGGGGCGCCAAAGGAGAAGGACTGCTCGCTTCCATTGCGATTCTTGTACTCCTCCATGCTCGCCAGGGAGGAGGTATCCGACAGACTGGGGCCATCATAGTCCACTGTGACCGAAACCCGGAGGGTTATTTTGCTCCTGCTGAAGCTACGACCAGACAGGATAGACGCCGCGGAGGATAATGGCGGATCGTCCCCGCCAGCCTGGAAATAGTGGATGGCTTCAGTCAAATCTGAGTCCGTCGTGATGTCTGTCACTTCGCCGTCATCATCTTTGTAGGATATCGCATAGGAAGTGGCATAGAGAGAAAATGCCTGTTCGACCTGGATAACAATGTGAGATTCCAAGGATAACGTAGCACTAAGTGGACGGACCCGATGCCGCAAGACATCATAGCTGCAGTTACGCGCAGACCCAAATGTTATCCGCTTCTTCCACCGGTCGAAAGTGCACTTGACCACCAGCTCGCGATCCATCGACGCAGCTGCGCAGAAATACAGTCTGTGTAATACAGACGCCCAAATGTATAAGCCAGTTCGGGCTGTGCCGAGTCACGCACTGCGCAGACGCGCACACGTGATATCCGAGACTGGTCGCGTCGACTGCACAAGCGTTGGGGTTGCAACCAATATGGGTCGCCGTAGCACATGGGCGGAGAAGGGGGAAGCCAAACCGCAACCCCAAAATGATAAGTGCACTCACTCGGCATTTGGCCCGCAGTGAATCGTCAAGTTTCAACGAATTTCAAGACACTTGGAATTTGAAGGCTCCGGCCTCCTACAGCCTTTCAATTTAACTGCTGAGCAACAGGCATTCGCGTCGAGATACTCTATCTGGCTGAAAAGTCCCAAGATCAACAAGCATTGCCGTACACCCAAAGGGTCCTGAACGCCAGATATTTCGAGCAATTCAACAGTACAAATTCAATACAACGAGGTACGAGTTCAAATATATATTGAAGCATCCGTCTGCGAGAGATTGCAGTACAAACCACTTTCACGGTTTCGGGCTCGCAACAATTGTCGCAACCTCCGGAGAAACTTCTCGCACAACTTCCACCATCTCTGACCATATCTGCGCTTGAACCCTCAATCCCTCTTGCTCCGAGTCCAAGACGGAGGACTTCGAAATTTAGGCAATCCAAACATTCAGAGTGGAAGAGGACGTACTTTTGTACTTCACACGCATAGATATAAGCTCCCGGAGGAGTGGGCCGAAGCACCCCATACATCAAATTCAGAGCGCCCTTTGCGGCGGACCAGACGAAGAGTCCCATGATGTATCTGGCGGAAAATTTAGCCTAGGGAACTGAAGATGACGAAACACCTACAGAGCAATCGCCGAGAGTTCGAAGTCTCTTGTCAGCTCACTAGCGCAGAAACCTGGGGCGGCGATGCTAAATAAACAATGAAAGTGAGGAAGGCTGTTTTGGCAAGTTAGGGTCAAAGGCATCGCGTACTTTACGACGACGCCTTGTGCGTCAGGCAATTTCGCGATCTTGCGTGTAAAGAACACCTCAAGCAGTTTGGACGTAAAATATCGGTCCAGCATATCTTTGCAGGATCGATCTTTGTCGTTCATAGCCTCGAGGATCTTCGAGGCCCGTTCCTCAGAAAACTTCGCCATAAACATACCTAAGTGAGAAGGTGAACAAAGTGAATTACAGAGGTCTGCCATTAATAGCCGTTTCGCACCCTCTGAGCCCGTGATAGTCAAATGCGGCAGCAGTGCCATATCAGGAAGCGGGTGAGGGAGCTTCGTTGTGGCCTGGAGTAAGGGTAACAATAAAACACCCAGGAGACCGGTGGAAAGCGTGGACTTGTAGGCTGCAATCATCAATGAGCACCCATGCAGAGGACACAGCGGCGTAACTCACATTCTCTCCCACCCATCCGCGGTCGCCCCCCACTTTGGGGAGTTTACCTCGGCGTTGAGAATTGCGCCATCCAATCGCTTCAGTGTCGCATTCGCCCTTTCAGCGAACCTCCGGACGCTCGCGAAACTCGCCATATCGAGCTCCCAGACCTCGAGTGAGCCCGTGTAGCCCGTCTGCGCAATAATAGTCTCTTTTGCAGTCTCTCCCTTCTTCAAATCCCGCACGGCCAGAATGATCTGCGCGGGATTCAGCAAGGATTCAGTCTTCAGACGCGCAAGATGGATAGCGAGCGCAAGACCGATGCCGGTGTTGCTTCCTGTGATGAGGTAGGTGCGGCCGTCAGATCAGCGTGCGTATCTGGTAGATTCGCGAAGAGTTGGACGCGGACGAAAGTGCAGAGGAAACTGATTAGCTGTCCCATTGGTGAGGAGGAAGGCAAGGGATCGCTAGCCGGCAATCATGAGAGTGGCACTGTTGATTCGATGATTGCAGCTATGTTGAGTTCCTGCTTTCCAACTTCAATCCAAACAATCCAAGAGGTCCGCGATCTGCTAAACGCAAGCTAAACGAGCCCACTCTGATGGACACGTGCTGGTTGAGCACCTTCCATGATGGTAAGAGGCCGGCAAGCGGCGGGGCACAAACAGTTCATGGACACATTTTGTAAATTACAAAGAGCAGAGTGGTCCAGAAGACGCCGCTCGTCATCGACCTTCGGGGTCTAGGTCGTATATACCCGGCTGTACAAACGGGTACGGTCCAACTCTGTGTTTTTGGTGCAGCCGGCCAACAGCCGGCTGAATGACGGCTATGCTGCAGCTGGATTAGACCGTCATCTCTAAACTTCCGCGTGTCATCCGTTCATCCCCAGCCAAATCGCACCGCAAGCTCTGGGTGCTGCAGGTCAATCCCACCGCACAGCGGCTTTCAACTTTATTGGCGGATAGATTCCTCCGTGATGTCCCTTGCCTGTGTTTGCTGTAGGATTCTCCCACCATTCGCTCTGCCGTTGGACTCTACTGCGATCAGTATTTCATATGTTTGCAGCCAAATTTCACTGCGATTTCCGCCCTATTTTATCGCAGTGTAATCTGTCTGCCATTCCTTTGGCTCTCCCGCATGACTGCAGCTGGATCCTACCGCGCACGCTGATGTGGTGGGAGGCAGATCCCGCTGCGATATCCATTTTTCTATTGGCTGTAGAATTTGCTTGCTATTCTTGCTTCCGCAGATTCTAGTGCGAGAATACAGATTCAACTGTTCCCCTCCAAACTCAAAAGGTGACCAATGTGCCGCAGAGCATCGGTGTACGTGACCTATTCCGAGCTATGGATCCCCATCTTGAAAGCTACACGCGACAAGGATGCCCCAAAGTCAGGAAAATATTACTAGCTCTTCTCTTTGGTTCTATGGTTGTCAATGTCTCTATCTACAAGCTGTGATTCTCTTCAGAATGCACAAACTATTCCAACCCTTGCCTTGTATATTCCCTGAGGATTTTAGTTGATTTAGGCCACCACGGTCCACAGACTATCCTGGACACCCACCTCGGAAGAAATCTGATACGTGGGTCTCTAGTGATTTAATCTCCACCGGTTTCCTCGATCGGTTTCCTGTATGAAGTCTCTACACTTTGGCCTTTCGTGAATCTCTTCTGAACAATCCTTGTGGACGCCGTGCTGAACAGTAGTTGCGGAATGGCCAGATTTCCAAGTTTTATTAATTCTGACTCCATCTAAACGCCCCAGCGCGTCCGCCCCATTTTGTACCGGTTTTCCGAAGAATTGGTCCTGCTAGCGTGCGGAACAAGTGTCTGTTGGAGTTGACCGTTTGCATGAACTTTGATGTTGACACTACTTGGTTTAATTTCTCGATGTCTATTCATTGCGTCTCCTGGATTCCACTCCTTTTTTCTAGAACTGTCACTTTCCGTATTACCTATTGACATTATTTTTTTCTAAGTAATTCATGCGCTGAGTGGTTGTAAGTGTGGACGATAGCTACTCAGATCGGGCAACTTTCCGGCGTCATAGCTCAGCATCCTGTTTTCGAAATGACTTCAAATCTTGACACAGGCCTCTCCCGATGATATCGAGACGTTTCTGGAGCATTCAAAATGTATTTTTTTGAAAACTTGTATTTCCAACCTTTATGACCGGCAGATGCCCATCAAAATCTAGGAATATTGGAGGGCAGCCGCAGGGTACATATCAATACGGTCCCATGATTTCAGACTTCTTGAGGAAGAGGTGATAGAGGTATGATTTAATTGAGGCGATATTATCGCGGACTCATTGTTTTGAAGCATAGTTTGGCGATGTTTCAAGATATACATTAGGTTCCATTGCTTCTTTTCGCCACTTTTTCGACTCATACACACCTCAACCAAAAAATTTCACATAACCCCCACACCAATTCCAGAATCGCCGAAGCCTTCTGACGCGCTACGCAGGCGGGTATATCCACGAGTTCTTGGTACATTATGGACTACCTACGATGTGGTTTGCCAAAATTTAAACCAAAAGTTAACTTACGGCTTAGGCCAATTGCGGGCTTCTGTTACATCCCAACTTACGGCGGTGGTTATATTGACTTTGCTCTCTCAGGCGATATTGGGCATCTCAATGGCATCTCGCATGAGTAGTCTCAAATTTTGATTCAAATTGAACCGAAAGTCAGTTCAAGTTTGTCACTAAATATTCTGCATCTCCTATATAGTTACCCACAGAGATACACTCGTATATACACCGCAAATGTATTAGATGTGTGTCAAGCACTCACATTTAAACTACCGCATTCAAAGAACTGTGCAAGAAATATACTATTGAAGGATTCAAGTCGTTCAAAAGGCTGTCAGGTACATGCACACAACCTCTCAGTGAACACCCACATAGCAGCAGAGAAGACAAGAATTGCTTTGAGTGGCAGCGGCTCAGATGAAAAGCAGTGGGAAGTATTGAGAGAGTCCAGGGGGAGCGAAAACTAGGGGGATAGCTGCGGCAAGCCTGCAGGCTGATCTGACCGCCAGATAGAATAGAACAGGAGGCAGTTGAAATAATTGTGAGAACCTTTTTGGGGCAGCGTGGCGAAATTTGACTGCCAGGCTTGCACGCAGTAGGAAGCAACTGCGAGCTTGGAGGACACGGGCAGATTTGTCTGCTCGGTAACAAATCACATGCGGCAGTAGGATATAACCGCCAGAACATATTTGCAACGGCGCGGGAGGATCTGACTGCCAACTTTGCATGAAGCGGGAGAGTTCAAACTGCAGCCGGCCTTGCAGGCAAATACTACTCCTTGGGCGCGCAGGAGGATAAGACTGCAAGAACATATTGGAGGTACTGCGGGGAAATCTGACTGTCTCTCTTGCAGTAGCAGTAGAATATAACCGCAACCAGCCATCTAAAATGCTGCGGGAAAATTCAACCACTCAGCAAAAAGGGCAGTAGTAAGTGTCTGCAGAAACCCACTTGACATCTGGCAGGGAAATTTGACTGCCTGGTAACAGGTAGCAGTAGAATCCAACCGCGAGAAGCCACCCAAAGATGAAGCAGGCAGATCCGACTGCCAGAGAAGAGAGACCATCTGGCAGTCAGATACCGCCGCAACGTATCAGGAGTAAATATATCTTCGCCGGCCCCCGGGAAAGACGAGGTGAGAACGAAGAGACTGAACAGTTCGAAAGGAACACACCTCATTTTTGACAGGCATCGAAGTGTGCATCCGGAACGAGAGCACAGGAAGCGCGACAGAACCGGTGAGCACTAGAGGGGGTCTGTCGCGGGACAATTTGACAGCCAGTCGGCAGTAGGAATCCTAGGATATGACGGCATGGAGTTTCATGAGGCGAAGTCCTGTGGGCAGTAGGGACACACTGCGACGCAGCAGGCTGTGTCCGAAATTCCAGCAGGCTGAAGCACATTTCTGAGCAAGGTTGTATGTGTTTGTACCGCCGGACATCATACAGTTATCTGACCTTCGGTCGACTCCTCGCGGCGGCTCGTAATTACCTCTGACCACGGGCTTTGATACCACGTCAGCTTGATTGTCAAATCTTGTCACGCTTTTGACGGCATTCTTGCACATCTAGTGCACAACAGTACTACGTACTGTTTGTGAATATCCGGTCGTTAGGTCACCAACAGCCACACTCTCACACGCAGCGTGACAACAAGCTGTGACGCGTCCCCACCCGGCTGTGACACGTCCCGCCTAGACTCCGACGGGCTCAGTCGCTCCTTGAACCTGATAAGGACAGCAAACACATCATACTGCTCCTGGACCCTTTGAAAACCACATCCTGATCCCCGTAACCACGCCGCCGTGAGCCGCCAAACAACCACCAATCTCAGTGTAAATAGTGTCAATAACACCTCTTCATTGCACATAAATGACCCATGTACTTCCCCATACCCCCAAAATTCTGGTTTTCAATATGTTTCGATGTCATGGCATTCCGGTGGCTGCACCTCCCAATCCCTCCTTTCCTCCTCCGAGCCGCGGCCAGAAGCGGCCTGCATTGAGCCCTCCAAATTCGCCCAGCCGCAGAGCCAACAAAGAGAACAAAGGGATACCCGCAATCGACTCGCACGCAGTGCGCCCACCGAAGATTTGGAAGCCTATTTTGAGGTTACCACATGCCCCAGACCTCCAGGAAAATTCTTGTGTATAATGGAACATGTAAAGATGACATAGAAATATTTTCGTAATTTTCTGCTCAATGCACGGCGCATACAATCCAAGTGAACACGTCGCAGCTTCGCGTGTGAGAGTGTGGCTGTTGGTGACCTAACGACCGGATATGGAAGGTGCTCAACCAGCACGTGCCCATCAGAGTCACTTAGCAGATCACGGACCTCTTGAAACAACCTATTAGTCTCAATCACCCAATTTTCCTTGAAGTTCCTCAGTGAATTGTGGCAACGAAGCACGAGTCACTCTTGCTCATGTTCATGTTTTTGGAGAACAAATACTGAACAAGTGTTCTCATTAGGGCGTTTCACGCATTCCGATTTCAGCCCCAACTTGACCCCGATTTCGACCCCAACTTGGCCCCAACTTGACCAAGTTGGGGTCAAAGTCGGGACTCAAGTTGGGGACTGATGTGTGAATGCCCATCAGTCCGAGATCAACTTGAGTTGGCATCCAGTTGGCATTCTCGCGTATCCAAGGTGCGTTAAGCGAAGTTGGGGCACGAAATCGGGTGCCAAGTTGGGGTCAAGTTGGATGTCAGATCGTGGGGTTAAGCACAATTTGACATCCAACTTCGAAATCGGCCTAATTTCAGGTTCCAACTTCGTCTTGAGTTGGGGTCCAAGTTGGGGCTCAAATCGGGCCTCAAGTTGGGATGTGTGAAACGCCCTATTACAACCATTCAAGACCTAAGTTGAATACAACTATGTAGACCCTCCTCGATTACTGGATGACACAGCTCCCGCCAATCTTGGACTTGGGCTTTTGTAAGCTGGCCACAAGTGTGCTGAACTTTGCATTCGTGGCCTGTCCCTGGTTGTACTGTGTAGCGGAGAGCTTGTTGCCGACGGGCACGTTCTTGCACAGAATATTCCTATGGACCGTCTTTAGCTGCAGGTTATTGGTGGCGGCAGCCTGCTTGATCACGGCGTATTGCTGGAAGCTGTCGGTCAACTTGGTGTCTGCCGGTGGGGGGAAATATTAGTTCAACGAAAATCAGCAGTACAGAAACACTCGCCACTGGGCCCATTCAGTGGTCTGTGACACAACTCAGCGTCAGCGTTCGCAACGCTCGACCAAACGATGAGATCGTACCCGACAATCATGTCGTTCGTGAACAGCTCTGCGGCCTTTGCTGCAAAGGGACCTCCGGCGGGCTTATCGGTATTGGCATTCCCATTGAATTGTTGGAACTGGAAGGAAATCAATCGGTGATCACCACAGTTTTTTTTTGTGAACGCTCACCGCAAGCCAATCAGAAGTCTCCCCAGGGAATGTGAAAACTTTTTGCCTGTTACACACAACAGAGTGAGTTCGATCGAAGCACGGAAAATAATCAACTCACCCCGCTCCAGTCCATTTGAACTCTGCAAAACAAAATGTCATCCCGCGATACCAAGTAAAAGGTTCAACAAGCTCACCAACAACGTCAGTCGAAGCCGGGCTTTTACCCGGTATCCCGTAGCAGGCGAATTGCGCCGCGGCCACGACACTGTCAGTAAGATAAAAGCCACCGGCCACCTCTGAAGACGCTTAATACCCCTGTGACCAACACAGAGTTCTCTCGCACGTACCGGGTTTGTGGTTGAAATCTCCAGTCCCGCGAGTCTTGGAAAGATCGACGCCAGCAGCTAGCGCGGCTGCGTTTGCGGCAGTCGTTCCGTGGAAGAGGGACACGGTTCCGGCCCCGCTGGGATGCGTGACCTTGGGGCCGAGGCGCGCCTCCAGCTCCTGGAGCCCACGTTCTTCGAGTTCTTCCACTTCGCGTGCCTTGACCTGCGCGAGAGTGCACGCCGAGGGCTGGGCCGACGCGGCCGGTTTCACGGCTGACTTGGTCGGAGCTTTTGCGGGTGGCTTGGTTGCAGGCTACACCATGTTCAAGTTACTTATGTCCAAATGAAGGAAAGGTTAGCCATACTTTCTTAGCAGGCGCTGCAGGCTTCTTCGCTGGTGCAGCGGTTGTGGGCTGGGCAAATTCAACCGATGTTCAAAACTCAAAGGTTCTGCGACGCACCTTCTTAGCTGGAGCTACAGTTGTCGGCTATAAAACAGCAAGTTCAACTAATGTTTGATTAACGGAGATTTCTGGACGAACCTTCTTGGCGGGAGCTGCGGCAGGTTTCTTAACAGGAGCGGCTGCAGGCTGGAAAACGAATCCGAATTAGAGCAAGGTCCGAACAAGAGGGAGAACGTTTGACGGACTTTCTTGACAGCTGCGGGCTGTGGACCATATTTAAATGTTGAAAAGAAAAAGGAAAGTCCGGCTTACTTTCTTAGCGGCCACAGGCTTCGCAACCGGTTTGGCGATGGGCTTTGCAGCTGGTTTGACCGCTGGTTTAGCGACGGGTTTCTTCGCAACGGGCTTCTTCTTGAAGCAACAAAGGTTGGATGAGGATTCAGAAGGGAAATAGCATTGACAAGAAACTGACGCACCGCTACGGCCTTGCGCACCTCCAGAGCCTGCCAATGCTAGTCAGTCTTTGGGCGTCGCGGTTTTAATCGCTCAAAGGCGACGCACGAGCTCATCGCCAGCCTGGGGGTTGGGTACCGGGGCCGCAAACGTGTCGAGTGATAAAAGGAGGGCAACGACGAAGGGGAGGGGAATACGCATGTCGAATGATTAAATAAAGTAATAATGGATCAACCAAATGCGAGAAGAAAAAACGAGGGAGCAGAGAAAGAGAGAAAAAACAAAGAAAAAAGTGGCGCAGCCGGGTGAAGAGAATGGGTAGCTTGACTTCTCGACTTTGCTTATAAGTAAGTGCTGAGTGAGCCCTTCGGATCACCGTCCAATGTGATCTCGGTCTCCAGCGGAGGCGGCCTCGGGGGTGCGGTCGAGAGTATTAGGTGTTCATGGACTTGGCAGTGGTTGTGGGCCGGTGAAAGTTTCGGGATGTCTCCAGGTTTCGAATCGGCCGGTGCAGGTTTCAACTTCCGCTGCTGTTGTAGTTGTCGCTGAGTAGCGGCGCAGGCGACAGAAAAGGTCTGGCTTGCGATGCATCTCGACAATGCATGAGACGTGATCGAATGAGTCAATGACGCTCGGGGACTCCTCCGAGTTGAGCCCGGAGCAGGTATCCGTACGCCATTATGGGAGTTGCTCCGAATTGGACTGAATTTTCTTGGTCACCTTCCTAGTAACAAGTTGCCTCTAACGTCGAGACAAATCAATTGCCTTCCATTTGGCGCGAATTTCTGCCCATTTTCGGTCCACAAATACTTGACTCTGAGCCAGTCAGTCAACCACCATGCCGCGGAACCAGCGCACCGAGATTGAGTTGGTCCTCGCTGCCCTCCAAGGTCCGTCAGGCTCCTTGAGCTGTTCAAACCTCAGCATCCTCTTTTGCGTTAAGAAAAAATGTCAGCCTAAAGGAAAACGCGAGCGTCACCGGGCGGCTGCTATCGTTGCACAAAGTGCGTCCCGTCCTATACTGTAGAAAGCAGAATCAAATCTAATCTGATTCTCTCCAGTCGAGCGTGAATATGAGAAAGGGTCCAAAAATATCACGAGGAGATCGTAATTTCTGTTATCATCCTGCCAGCGCAGTGAAGGTTGAAGGGAGGAGCCGAGATCGGCATGATGGCGTTGAAGGCCAGCCTGACCAAACACTCATCCTCCGTCTTCCAAACTTGGTCTTTAGCGGTGTCCGCCCGCAAGAAGCCTGTTCCTACATTCAGGACACCAAAAGCTGTATTCGTAAGCAATCCATATGCCTTTGTCTCTTATCTTGACGGTGTATTCCAGCAACGATGTCTACAACACCCAAGGCAGAGGAAATTGTCTTTGTGCACACCGTCCCGGTCCCCGCCACCGCCTCGGCCTCCCATTCGTTGTCCCCCGAATCCGAGCCGCCGTCGCGCTCGTTCTCGCCGTCCGAGCAGCCTGGCGGGTCCGCCGCGATCGGTGTCAGCGAGGACGAAGGCGACTCGACCACCATCTCGCGCGGCGGAACTCCCCCAATGACCCACTTTCACGAATTCCGCGACTCGGACGACAGCGTCACCTGCCGCTGGGAGAGCTGCGGCATCGTCTACACCCACCTCCCCACTCTCATCGACCACATCCACTCCGGTCAGTCTTTAGCCTCTGCTTCGGACGAGTCTGACTTGCGGCAGTGCATATCGGCGTGCACAAGTCCAACTACACCTGTGAATGGGACTCGTGCCAGCGCCGCGGTCTCCCGCAGACCTCCCGTTTTCGCGCTCATCTCCCACATACGCTCCCATACCGGCGAGAAACCGTTCACATGTGCCCGTCCTGGTGTGTGCTCCCTTCTCACTCCGCGGTATTTGATGTACGGGGTCCCAACCAAAGATTTCCGAATGCGTTCCCAAAACCAACGGTTTCGGGAACATTTATCGGGACCCCGGACATCGAATTCTTTTTGCTTCTTCTCTCGACTAACTATCCTGTCAGAATGCGACAAATCTTTCACCCGCTCCGACGCCCTCGCAAAACACATGCGCCTCCAGCACAACATCTCCCCGCCCCTCCCCGGGCGCGGCGGCTCTCGCAAACGCCGGCGCGGCCCCGGCACCGAACCCGACGCCGTCCTCTCCCTCGGCCCCGCAAACCCCCCACACCCCGCCCCCCGCCCCGCCCCCGCCCGCCGCCCCGCCCCAAAGCTCCTTCAGCACCTTCAAAGTCGACCCCCCCGCGGCCCCGCCCGACGCCGACGCGGGCGACGTCGCCGCCGCCGCCGCCGCCGCCAGCGCCGCGGCGGGCATGGGCGGCACGACGAGCATCCTCGACGTGCGCGACTTCGAGGAGCACCCGCCGCGCCCCGCGCGCCAGACGCGCCCGCTCTCGCCGCTCTCCGCCGGCATGCGCACGCCCCCGCGCGGCGAGGCCGGCGGCGGCGACGACGACGACGAGATGCCGCCGTCCGCGGAGACGCTCCCGCCCGCGCTGCGCGCGCGGTACGACCCCGCGGCGGGGCTCGTGCTGGGGCGCACGCCCGCGATGGCGATTGTACCTCGTGATGAAGGCGAAGCACCGCTACGCGGCGCAGCAGCACGAGCGGCTGCTGGAGGAGCTGCGCGTCGTGCGCGCGCAGCTCAAGGTGGAGAAGGACGAGAAGGAGCTGATGCTGGACGACTTGCTCAGGGGGTGTTTTGGGTGCGTGTGCGCGCGCGTTCTTTTGCTCGTTCTTGCTCATCATCGTTCTGCACAGCGCGCAAGCCGAGCACCTCATCCAGCCGGTGCCCCTCCCTCCCAGCATGCTCAACGCCGTCCAGCCCATCCCGCTCACGAACAACTCGACGTCGAATCTGAACGCGACGCACATGGCGAATGGGAATAGTTACTATCGGACGAGGCCGGAGGTTGGCTAGGTTGGCGAGTTGAGACGGGAGGGAGGGAGGGAGGGGAAAGGTGCTTTGCCTGTGCTCTGCGTAATAAGTATTATTGTTACTTGTATCAGTTATTCTGTCTTGTGCGGTGTCAGTACTGAGTTGCACAGAACGGTCAAGGGAGGGTATAGTAATATTCTGGAACCTAGGACTCCATTAGTTGATGCTTGTATAGTAAATCGTCCTCGAGAAAGGAAAGTCTGATCGGTCAGGACGCGCCCATCTGCGCCGTCGTCCGGTCGTGCGCATACGCGCGCGTGTGCGTAAACGCCGTACACCGCGGCCCGCCCCCGTCCCCCAGACGCATGAACCGCGCCATCGCGTCGGGCGGGACGTCGTGCCGCCCCGCCAGCGCCATGTTCAGCGCCTTGATGCGCGCGATCCCAGTGCCATTCCCACTGCCCGCGGTGCCTCGCCCGGCCGCGACGCGCGCCTCGAGCGCCTCGAGCACGCCCGCGAGCGGATACGCGCTGAACGTGAGCTCCTCCAGCGCGGGCAGCAGCGCGCCGCGCCCCAGCGCGCGCAGCACGCCCGCGTCCCACTCCGCCGGCGGCGCCGCGCGCGCGCCGGCCCATAGGTACAGGTGGAACTGCGTGAGGGACGGCATGCCGTGCAGGATCGCGGCGAGGTCCGCGGGCGCGAGGGTGTAGTGCAGGATGGCGAGGCGGCGGAGCGCGAAGCGCGAGCGCGCGAGGAGGCCGAAGTACGCAGGCTGCGACCAGGGGCACTGGGGGAGGAGGCCGGCCTCGAGGGGGCGGAGCTCGAGGTCGGTGAGCGCGGGGAGGACGAGCGGGCGGAGGAAGGGCGCGTAGTCGGTGGTCTGGGGGGGAGAACTCGACCATGAGGGAGCGGAGGGCGGGGAGGACGCAGGCGGGGAGGCGCGCGAGGGCGGAGGCGAGGGGGGCGTCGATCTGGATGACGGAGAAGCTGCATTCGAGGAGGGAGTGGCTCTCGCGGAGGATGGCGTGCATCGCGAGCGGGGGGATGTAGGTGGCGATGAAGTGTAGACCAGTGAGCTGGCCCCAGGGGAGGCCCAGGACCTGGGGGTCGAGGCTGCAGAGGTCGGTGGAGAATAGCACGCGCCGGAGACACGGGGCGGAGCGGAAGACGTCGAGCGGTTCGTCCGACGTATGGCAGAAGGGCATGGTGAAGCCGAGCGTCTCAAGATAGAGCACTTCGAGGCGTTCGATGGAGCCCGCGGGAAGGGTGAAGAATTCGTCGATGGACGACTCCAAGAAACGAAGGTCGACCTCGCGACAGCGCGTAACGTACGGTGCGACGAGGTAGGTGATAGGATCTACATTCTCCGCTATCAGGCGGTTCTCCGTCCACCGAGAACTGGAGTTGCGGATTGAAATGAGGGTATTTTCGCTGCGCGAGATCCAAAGTTTCGCGAATTCCAGCAGTTTTACGGGCTTGGGCCCCCGGAAATCGAGGAAGATATTGTTCCAAAGATTCGGAATGCTCAGTATAATTTGCCGCCAAGATCTGCAGGTGCCCGCCAGCGCCAAAGCCGGCTCTTTTGGAGACGGAGGCAGGATAATCGGGGTTCCAACACAATTGACGAATATTATGGCCAGCACTTCCGGGGGAAGCTTTTTGTGGGGCGCCAGAGCAATTTGGTAGGACTGAATCTGCGCAGCGACAAGGGTATGATCGTGGTCCGCGACCTGGAGGCTAGCCACTGCCTTCCCAAGCAGATCTGTGACCTGCACGACCTGCGTTCCGCTCAGAGGCGCATTCGTCCGCCAGATTAGGTGGTCAACCTTCAGGCTCCTTACCCTCCTGGATCTAACCAGAGTTTGAATAAGGCTTCTTGGTGCGAATTGAACCACAACTCACCTTGTCGGATGGACCATCCTAGCGGCTCGAGAACGAATCGCCTTGGCCCCGCGCTTTAAACGATTCTTGACGATGAGCTGGTTCGAGTCAGCGACTACGTGCCCATGTTGCCTGGACACCCACACGCACCCATACTGCTTCCAGCTGTTCCAGATTGCACGGGTTAGCGCGATCAGCAAGGCGAAACAAGCGGAGTGAATGGTTGTGGCTCAGAGTTACTCACCCGAGTGGGCGGATCAGTCGCCGGTGACAAGCGGGCCAATTGGATCTTGCGCACAACCACCACATTGGTCCACAATGTCTTCTCACCTGCGTCTGAGATCTGAGCCCTGGCATGGCGTGGCGTGCTCCACAAGTATTAATTCTCAGGTCATCATGTCTCATGGCTCATCGTATGCATCTCATCAACACTTGGCAACAGCAAATTCTTCTGCTTGCTTAAAAATTGAAGCTTTGAAGGGCTTTATGAGGCTCCTTTTGGCATAAATGTTACCCACGACTGGATCAGAGCACTGGCTGCGCCCAATCTTCACAACGCTACCTGAGGCTGTTCGTCGTCTCCGACAAGTCCGATGACCCTGACCCCAGCAACGTTCCTGGCTCACTCTCGCTCATTTTTGGGCAAGGCTGGTGACGATCATCATCATACGATGCAGGCCCATTCATGACGTGAATTATCCACTCAAGACGCCGCTGATCCTCGTAATGTCGCGATCGTGAATCATTCACTCCGCGCTTACTTATGCGAGATTACTATCAGTTGCTCATAGGTTTGGCACCCGAATCATCCTCCCACTTCTTGATTCACTTGTGGCGAAATGAGCAAGCCAGAGTGATTGAACTTGATCTGATTCAGCCGAGGCCCTTTTGCCCCGGAGTGACAACTGCGACCACGAATCGACGGGAAGCTCCCTGAATCTCCGGGTTCAGTAAGCGATGTCCTTGCCGTTGTCTCAAACAGTCTGAACCGCCCCAGATTCCACCGGAGGGACAGCCTCACCGGCGCCGCTTCGCGAGCCCCCGCGAGCCCCAAGGTGCAACAGTGGCGGTGGGATCGTCGTTTCCTTATTCGTGCTTTCAATTATGCCGTATAGATCCATATCGGCTTGCCCCTTCAAGCTCTCGCCGTTCCACTTGCAGCTGAGTTTGAGACCACGCAAAACAGAAATACATTGGCAACCCCCCCCAAAAAAAATTATTATTATTATACAAGCAGGTCACGAAACGCATCCTGGAACCGAGACAAAAATGATTCCATAAAATCACTCTCGATACTGTGCTCTCCCCACGTCAGAGCAATATTTAAAGCCCCTGTCGGATCGCAAACGACGTTCATCTTGAATGCAGCGCCAACCACCACGTCGCACTGTGCGAACACTGTGTTCACGATATTCCACGTACCCTCTACCGCAGGCGCGTCGAATCGCCCGAGGTTAGACAGGACGAATCCACTAGCGCGTTTCTTCCCGAGATGGCCGCGGAAAAACGGTACGTACTGCCCCAACAGAAACCTGAGCATCCCGATATTCTCGCGCGCCTTGCTCTTCTGCGTCCGTAGTTTCGCGGCATACCGCGCCGCGGCGGGCCAGCTGAAGCGGGGGTCCGCCGGCGGATATGTGCGGTGTGCGGATACGTAGTCGCATATCGCGTCTTTGGGAATTCCTGCGGCCCCGCGCAGGGAGATGGCGACGGTGGAGGAGATGGCGTCGTAGCGGGGATCGCCCGCGAGCATGCGGGACAGCGTGGCGACGGTGAGGACGTAGAACGCGGCAGTTACGGTGGTGCGATGGGTCTGGCACATCGTGCAGAAGGCCGTAACCTCCTGTGCGGGAAAGGACATCAACCGCACGTTGGTTCTGAGGCTACCATTGACACCCATCGGCACAGGGTTTCCTGACCAGGCTGTGCGATCGCTGGACAAGTATTTTGGAGCGAACAGTCTGTAGACTTCGTCGAAGATTGTGCAAAGCGAGGGAAGAACGCTGGTGACGTCCTCGATTGGAGGAGAAAGAAGGACCGTGTTGGGAGTTTGAACCAACGGTGAAGCATCGCCAGCTGGGACATCTCGGAGAGCGCGCAGGAGCGAAGCATGGAAGGCAATAGTGCTCAAGCCATCGCCAATGATATGATAAATGGCGAGGATAACAGTATTGTCGCCCAGCACCTGAATGCGCCAAAGAGGTAAATCTGCATCAGTGTCGAAGCCCTCTGCGAGTTGGCTCTCCAAGGCATCCCGGAGGCTGTCGTTATCCCGGAACTGGACGATTCGGGATAAATCAATAGTGTGAAGTCTGGTAAAAGCGGCGATCGAGCTGGACTCGTTCGCAAGTCCCACACAGAGGGGAGGGTGTGTTTTTATGACCTGCCTGAGAGCAGGGAAGAGAATATCCTTTGTGAGTGGCCTGCGATCCTCCGTGGAATATTTCGCAGATGCAGCGACGCAGCTATCGAGTCCCAAAAATTGCGGGTTGCATGATAGCGTTCGAGGAGACCTGCACTGAGTCAATTACGGGCACAAGACCACCAGACTTTGAGAGGACCAACCGATGCGTCTGATACGAGTGTCTGCAGCCATATCAGCCTTGTTGATTTGAGATACGCTGAGCGTCTGTATATAGACGAATAAGAGATCGAATTCACACACCCACATCCGAACAGCCGTACATCCGCGCAGCCGCGAATATGTACAATGTTAATCGCCGCATACCGGAGTCCACATCGTTAACGTTGAGGTTCCGTTGGAAGAATACTATCAGGCCATGAGGGCAAACCAACGAGCGTTGACGGCAAGAATCGAGGTCAAAGAAATCGACGTGTTCATGTTTGATTTCGGCCCTAATTGTACGCCGATCTTCAGGGGTCTCTTGACGGCAGAAAAGCCCGAAATCCAGGCTGGAGGAATGTACGCAGACGCTTGACATCCAGACCGAACTAGCAGCACTTTGGTTTGGTCCGTTTGGAAGAGATCCGCCGGCCGGTTGTAATTCACGAATTTGGAATCACTCTGAATCGGTGTTGGACTCTTCGGCCCCTGAGATTTGCTTGGGCCTGGGATAAAGTGACCTGGTTTGACAAGCTCGGGAATGGTCCATTTAAAGGTGTGGGACTCAGACGCGTAGCCCAAGTACACAAGGAGGTTGCAAGCAGGAGCATTCGGACCAATCGGATCATAATCGAGTCAGTTTCGAGTTGCCTGCCGGCTTCCCCAGACGCGCCATGACAGTGTTCTGCTCCTCCTGGGGACTTCAAGCAGTGGCTTACCGGTAATACCCTTGAAGCCATGTGGCTGCGTTCCCGCTCCACGAGGCGTGTGCCCTCACCCTCACGATCCTTCCTCATGGCCCCATACTTACTCAGGCTCAGCAGAATTTCTTCAAGTTAGGCCGCCTGAATTCATCGACCGTGGAGCTGTACTGGCTCTACCGATACTCATTCTCAGAGACGGCCGGCTATAGGTTGTGTCCTAAATTTCATAATGGGTTTGTTAAAGCAACCAGCCCTGGCATTTTCAAGGACGACTCGACGGCCACACACGCGGTATGATCAACATTTCGCGTTGACGCAAGCGTTCCCACTGCTTGCAATTGCGCGGATTCTGTTATTAATATCATTCCCTGTAACAATCTCCCCAGCAATGCAAATCGCCAGAACAGGCTCAGGTGCTCTAAGCACATCGCGTTGTCGAACTTTTGCAGTGAATCACGTACTCAAAAGAACCAAAAAAATCAATGCTATGCTCTCCGACAGGAGGATGCAGGGACCGTGCGCGCTGTGCGTATTCGTGGTTCCTCATTTCACCCTCGGATCATTCTGCGCTCACACTTGTTTCCTCAGACCTCATCTACCTATATGCGAGACAAAGACATAAAAAGGTATTCGACATACGTACCGAGCGCTACTTAAATGTGCGTATCCACAAATCCTTCGTCGAGCGAAAATTCAATGACGCGTTGGCAGGCTCGCCTCTGAAAAGGTTTGTCTTCCTTGAATTTGGCTCGAATAGAGTGATTGGAACTTTCCTATCGAATTCACCGTTCTCGACTTCAAGCTCTTGCATTCCCTCCAAATTCCATTTGGAAGCGACTTGGCTGAAAGAACCTTGCAAAAAGTACATTGTCTGCACTGTCAACGGTGGCATTGTCCGAATTTCATCATCCACCCCCTGTCGAGCAGGTCACTGTAAAGTGAAAGAATCTTGGCCGTCCTCTATACTGTACACCATGCTGTCCCCCTCTGAATCAGTGTCCAAGTCGACCGATACGCCGCTTGACGCTCCTCCCGCGTACGATGGCGCTGGTGCTTCCAGTACCACACAACCACCGATTATAGAAAAGATCTCTGCCACTCAGCCTCCGACCTTTCCGACCTCTCCTTCTACGTCGACCGAAAAATTCGGGGCACAATCTCGCGTGCTGCCAAAATACACTTGGACCAACCTCCTAGGCCTTGGGTCGCCACAGCGGCCCGCCGCGAAGGAGGTCAGTCAGACCGTCTCCGGCCTCATACACGACCTCGTACGGGACCAGAACCTCGACTCCAGCGGTTCGTGTGGCGGTATCCTCGAGACCTGCAGCGAAGCATGTGCTGCACAGGCGATCAACATGCCCGACGTGCTGCAGCAGCATTACATCGAGGGCCATACCCCGCTATATTGGGCCATCGTTAAGCGTACGATAGATGTTTCCGAGCCACCGCCGGCCTCATTCGAACTCCCGCCGCTGATCCACGCATTGCTCACATATTCCGCGCCCCTCGAGAGGTCGACGCGCAGGGATATACGCCTCGCGTGTCTTCACAACGGTGATCAGTGGCTGTATCAGGCGCTGCGACTGTGTCCCGAGTTCCAGGCATTGTCACACAAGACGCAGCTGTTATTGGGTGTGCAGGTCCCGCCGGACACAGTCGTCGTTGGGACCCCCGCGCGTCATGACGCGCCGTTCACGGTGGAATTTGAATTTGCAGTCCCAGGAAGTGTGCCTGGAATTCATATCGCACGGTGAGCCCGCTCTCTTTTCCCACCTTCTCTCTTCTCCCGTCCGCTGACTTTGACCAAGCACGAATGTGGCAGATCTCCTTCTTTGTGGCCTACAACACAAATAATATAGAGGATGGTCGATGGGCCGTGCGCCTCGGTGTGACTGAGGACAGTCCTTCCACCTTTGTGCAGGCTGCGTACGTGCTGGAGGAACACATACCAGATACCCTCGACAGGAGCGTCAGGCTCGAGCTCGGGCTGAAAGGCGAGCAGCATGTCGCGCTGCCGGACGCGATCCAATACCCGTGAGTATTTTTTGTGTGGCTGCTGCGCACGTTGCTGACTGACAACGCCGAACAGACAGAGCCTGTTCCTCACGGCTGACGGGACCCTCCGCGGAAAGCTCACGGTGCAGATAACGAGGTAATGAGTGCGGACGTGAATCTTTGTCTACAATCATCGTGTGTAGGTATTTCTAAATTTCTTTGACCTCCTACTGCCGTATAATCCGGGCTGGCCCCCATACTTCTTCGAAGACCTCCGTCTCAGACTCGAATCAAAACGGGATTAGTATTCATGCGATGCAGTCTTTTAGCGAGATGTTTCGCCGAGGCTGCGAACATTGACCAAATCGTGAACCGTGAGATTTGTGTGAGATATTTGGTCCATGATTCGTTTGAGCACGTGTTGTTATATGATTTGGCGTTGAGTTCCCGATTCGGATTAGGCCTTTCGGACATGCGGTGATGCTGGCAGTGGTTGGTCTTGCCCACCAACGACGTTTCAGCCAGCTTGTCTACCGTCGCGTCTTCACGTCGACGCGAATGGCCGTCTCTCGGCCGGTAGATTGGAAGGCTGCAGCGCCCGAACCCCTGCCCGGAACCACAACCTTCGCTGCTCAAGCTTCTCTTCCCCTACTTCCGGTGCCCGAGCTGCAGCAGACATTGACGCGCCTTAAAGATTCACTGAGGCCTTTGGCTTGGTCCGACGACGAGCTAACCGCCGTTGAGGCTAAGATCACCGAATTTGGAACGGGCAAGGGGCTGGAACTTCACCAACGCTTGCTCGACCGAGCCAAGCATCACAGACACTGGCTGGAGGAATGGTGGGATAACACGGCTTATCTGGGGTACAGAGAATCTGTCGTTGTGAACGTCTCGTACTACTGTGAGTTCGATATGGCTCCAGCGATTAATGCGGCGTAACACTCACTGGCAGATAGATGGATTCGATTCTCATCCTCCTCTCAACTACCGTGCGCCGCTTTCGGTCTTACGTGCAGCCTACCTTGCTCGCGCCACGATGCTTTTCAGGGAACAATACAAGCTCGGGCTTCTCAAACCTGACGCCACTAAAGAAGGGCCAATATGCATGGACAGCTACCGCTGGATGTTCGATTGCTGTCGCGTTCCCGGCCCTGAAGGGCTCGACTGGTGCGTTACATACGCTAAGCCTGGCGACACCGGCGACTCTGGCCACATCGTCGTGTTCCGCAACAATCGCCCGTGGAAGGTGCAAACCGCCGTGAATGGGCGCATTTTGAGCACTGAGGAGCTACAAACGTGCGTCTTCGACTGCTTAATTATCCTGTCGTGCGTATATGCTCATGCTCATTGTGCGGCAGCTCAATCCAATACATCGTAGATAACTCCGACGGCGAATACCCTGGGGTCGGTGTCCTAGCTACCAACAATCGAGACGTCTGGGCTAAGGACTACACTGAGCTTGCATCCTCCCCCCACAATGCCACCATCCTCCAAGATATCCAATCGGCCGCATTTATTATCAGCCTCGACTCTTCTTCCCCGATAACACCCAAGCACCACAGCCGCGCCCTCTGGCACGGCGACGTATCAAACGGCAATCCCATCGGTCTGCAAAACCGTTGGGTCGACAAAGCCGTCCACTACATCGTGTTCGACAACGGGGCTGCCGGGATCATGGGCGAGCACTCCGCCATGGATGGCACACCTATCGTGCGCCTCGTGGACGATGTCCTCTCAGCAATTGCACGTTCACCGTCAGAACGTGGCGAGCTCTCTGGCAGGGTCGCTAGCCACCTCCGGTTCGTGACGCCGCCCA
This sequence comes from Mycena olivaceomarginata, assembly GCA_029378375.1. Classification (NCBI taxonomy): domain Eukaryota; kingdom Fungi; phylum Basidiomycota; class Agaricomycetes; order Agaricales; family Mycenaceae; genus Mycena; species Mycena olivaceomarginata. Next base: position 37,358 of record JARKIC010001823.1, on the reverse strand, counting down.
TTCCGCTCGACTGGCAGCTCTCACCCGACACCGTCAAGGCTATCGACGCGGCAAACGCCGCTGCGGTCCAGCTGATCGGGACGCAGGAGATGGGGTTTATTCTTACCAAGTACGGCAAGAGCGAGATCAAGCGCTTCGGGGTATCGCCCGACTCGTGGGCGCAGATGATTGTGCAGCTCGCATACCGGCGACTGTTGGGCGACGCGGAGCGGGTGGGTGGCACATACGAGGCGGCGTCGACGCGGCGATTTTTCAAGGGACGCACGGAGGCTATCCGCGTCGTGTCGGCCGAGTCCGACGCATGGGCGGCGAGCATGGATGCGCCGGACGTTGCGCCGGAGGAGAAGAAGCGACTGTTTCAGGCGGCAGTTGCGAAGCATGGCAAGGTGGCCCGAGCGGCGGGGAACGGGGAAGGAATTGACCGCTATCTGTTGGGTGAGTCTCATAGCTGGTTAGTCTGCTCAAATACTAGATGCGCGTAGGTCTGAAGAAGCTGCTTCAGCCGGGTGAGGAGGTCCCCGCTCTGTTCACAGACCCTCTGTTCGTCCGGTCGAGCTATTGGGTCGTCAGCACATCCGCCGTCTTTTCCAAGCACTTTCCAGTGTACGGATGGGGCGAGGTGGGTCTTGCCTGCGACTACCCTCTTCTTGAATTGAATTCTTGCCTAGGTTGTTCCAGACGGGTTTGGCGTCGCGTATATGACGGGCTTTGACGGTACGTATATCACTTCGTATCCTCGAATGATCATCAACTTGCTTCTCCAGACCGCCTACAGTATACGATATCATCGAGGAAGGAAATGCCGAACGCGCGGTTCTGTGAGGAGATTTCACGTGCGGCGGAGGACCTTCACGACTTGCACGTTCATCTTTTAAGAAGGCGACGCAAGTCTACCTCCCAAGGCCCAGCAGATACCTCAAGTTCCGATGCCTGATGCTGTCGATGTATGTAGATGTATGTAGATGTGATGTAGAGGTCTCTGGAATTTTATCATGTATATTTAGCATTTCCAGGCGTGCTCGGTAAAATCTCGCTGAAGTCAGCTCCACGGCGGCCCGCGTGTGCCGCTCTTCTAAGTTACTAAAATGGGAGGCGGCTCCCTTTACCACCGATGCCTTCCACCACTCCTGGAATCGCGATCCTAGGCGCTGGGATTTTCGCTAAAGAGGGTGAGACGCGATCCGCCAATCCAGATTCTCCCATCCCAAACGATCCGTAGCGCATCTTCCGGCACTTTTGGCACTGGGCAGCGCCGCGCCTCCGTTGCACGCAGTGTACTCGCGCTCTGAGAAGACCTCACACGAATTCGCCGATGCGGCCACCGTGGCGGGGCTCCCGACACCTGCGATCTACCACGATGGCGATCCCGCCAACGATTTAGACGCGATCCTCGCACGGTCCGACATCACCACCGTCATCGTCGTCCTCCCGATTACCCTCCAACCGTCGATCATCCGCAAGGCGCTCGCCGCAGGTAAACATGTACTGAGCGAGAAACCTGTCGCGCCCGACGTCGCAGGTGGAATCAGCCTCATCAACGAGTACAACGAGAAATACAAAAAGAATTTGGTTTGGCGCGTTGCAGAGAATTTCGAGGCGGAGCCGGGGTTCCGCAGTGTGGGCGAACTAATTGCGTCTGGTAAAATTGGGAAGATTGCTTTCTTCAAGGCGACGGTTATGAATTACATCGATGTGGACAACAAGTACTATAAGACACCCTGGCGCACAGTTCCCGATGTGCGTATCGCAGTCCTTGCGCTTTTCTGCCTGTTGACAGTCGCGTTCGTGTAGTACCAAGGCGGATTTTTGGTAAGCTCGCTGATTCGGCGCGAGGTTGTGAACTTATAATAATTTATTTCTGTAGCTTGACGGAGGTGTTGTATGTTTTCGATTTACTTTCGCTTTGCATATAAGCTGAACTCCATCTTCAGCACACAGTCGCAGCCCTGCGGACTATGCTCCCTGAACCATTAACCCACCTCTCGAGCTTCGCTTCCTTAAACCACGACCATCTGAAACCGCACGACACCATTCACGCCGTCGTCAAGGCGGGCTCCCACTTTCACGGCATCGTCGAGCTCTCATTCGCGGGCCCCACCAAATCCACCCCATCTTCGGACCTCTTCGTCATCACGGGCTCGGAGGGTTGGATCACCGTGAACTTCGCCAAGGTCGAGGGGGCGGGACAGGTGCTCCGCATCCGCATCAAGCGTGCGGTGAAGGTCGAGGGAAAGCCGACTGAGGAGGTGGAAGAAGTTGTCGATGTACCGGCGAAGGGGGTTGAGGCGGAGTTTGCGAGTTTCTTCGACGCGGTTGGCGGGAAAGAGACGCTGGATATCGGGGATCCGCTCGCTGCTCTGGACGATGTGGCGTTCATCCAGGCGGGGCTGAACAGTGGAGGGGAACTAGTTGATTTGGGCAAGCTGGTCTCCGAGGGAAAGTGAAAGCCATATTTATGCTGTATGTACTGCAAATTTGTAATTGTGCATGTTCGAATTTATGAGCTGCGTTCGAGCGAGTCTTCAAGTCCATAAACTACAGATATAGCGATAGAATTTGAGACGCAGTCATTACGATCTACGTAGGATAGGATATATTACATGGGACGAATAACAGACTTGCACTACGCAAGCGGCAACAATAGGGCGTTTCACACATCCCAACTTGAGGCCCGATTTGAGCCCCAACTTGGACCCCAACTCAAGACGAAGTTGGAACCTGAAATTAGGCCGATTTTGAAGTTGGATGTCAAATCGTGCTTAACCCCACGATCTGACATCCAACTTGACCCCAACTTGGCACCCGATTTCGTGCCCCAACTTCGCTTAACGCACCTTGGATACGCGAGGTAGGTAGGTAGGTATGATTACACGGCCGGTCCCGCTGAGAATGCCAACTTGATGCCAACTCAGGTTGATCTCGGACTCAAGGGTGTGCCGGGCCGAGAAGCCGAGACCTAGGGCAGGGAGGGTGGGTCGACCAGATGGCCAATAATAATAAAAAATGACCTCTTATAATTTTGCCCAAAACTCATCTAGAGGACATCCAATTAAGCTATAAAACACCTCCGTGCTCCTCGAGCTTGTACAAAGCCCGAATCAAGTCTAAACGAAGCTGCATCACCTAGATCCGACCCTTTAGGAAGTGTTCCGTCATCGAGTTGGCACTGCTTGGCAGCGGCAACTAGCAAATCATTGCTATTTTTGACCAAATACATGGCTCATTCCGAGGTGATACTAATCGAGCTGCGGAGGGTCAGCCGGGCAAGAGGCGTCGCAGAGGGTGAGGAGACGGTATCGCGTACATTGCTATTGGAAATGTTGTGCCGATATTATCAAACCATTTCCGGACATTCAAGTCGTCCAGAGCACAAGAGAACCCTTGAAGTCGACTTGGTACTAGTGATTTCGAGTTGCCGGAATAGTGTTATGGCTGAAAATGAGTGTTGAAGAGTCCCGAACCAAGAAGCGGATCAAAAATTACCTTATTTGGACGTCACGTGGTAGGGTGGTTCAGAGCAAGGGGTTGCTAATAAAAAAAAAACGGCCCTAGGTATTTTTTTTTCATTTCAGAATCCCCTTGCTCGGACTGATGGGCATTCACACATCAGTCCTCAACTTGAGTCCCGACTTCGACCCCAACTTGGTCAAGTTGGGGCCAAGTTGGGGCCGAAATCGGGGTCAAGTTGGGGCTGAAATCGGAATGCGTGAAACGCCCTAATGTTTTGATAGCTGACCTACCCCTCCCCCACTACGCCATTCCCATAAAAGGAAATCCCCCCGCCCCCCAGCCATAGCCATACTGGTTCGCACCTCTGGAAGTGCTACTCTAGTCTAGCTGTTATGTATGCGCTTTGGTGCAATGATTGCATCATTAGTACGATGATGTGTAAGTGTTCGATTCTTTTGGGGCGCAATCCTTTTTTTTCTTACTTTCTTCTGTTCCTTCCCCGCCCCGACTGCCTATATCTGTTGTATGTCGCCCGGGATGTAATCCACTATATATATCAATTGCTTTATTTCACTGCAACTCTCAATGGCCAGTACAGTGCACACAGCTCAGTCCAGCCTGCACAATAATGGCAAGGCCTTGCCCTACCTTAAAGCTGTGATTTCTTGTTTTTTCCAGCTGAAACTGAATTTTAGGCTACATCCTGTTTACTACCTCTGTGCCAGAACATTCAGCCTGTAGAATTTGGCTCAGGGGAGGACTTCCAGGCAAGGAGGATGCAAAGAGAATCCAAGGGTTTACAAACCAGTGGGGTATCTACAACAAGTATCCTAGCTTTATAGACAATGAAGATATCACATGTATGTGGAATATGAAATATGTGGGTCAGAAGTTGAAATAAACTACGGCGCAGCAACAACGGTGAAATAGTGATATTCAAATGATCGGAATAACGTGTGGGTCAAGCTTGTATTTCCAACACACCCCCGCAAGCTTGAGCGCAAAAAAACATGGGAATACACCCCCGGAATGAAGAAGAAGTCAACTGCAAAAATTTCGTCCTGCACATCACTGACAACGCGACCCAGTGTGCACGATTTCAAGATTGGAATGAGAATCTCCATTGCTTCTCCAAGGCGAATGGGAAAAGTTGATCGTCATCAACCAGCAACATTATCTGCCTCTCCAACAATCACTGTAGATGGAGTCCCAGATAAAACCGTCGGAAAGAGGTCGGCAGGTGGAAGTGTGCGTGTCATCCGCCGTCGCGGGATAATCAACAGGTGGGTTTGTCCAGATTTGACGGGATAATCAGCGAGGTGGATTCATCCGAATTTAACGGGATAATCAACGGGCGTGTTCTCCGAATACAATGGTATACATGGCGGGGTTTTCGTCCGAATGCAACGGGAATGTCGGCCTCCGAGAGCGCAACAAAAAGTCGGACCTCCCAGGATAAACAGGTGTTCAACTGAACGGCAAAACAACGGTTGCCTGCAGCGCAACCGCGAGAAAATGGGTCGTCCGAAGCGGTGATCGTCGGGATAAAGTGAACAGGATTTGGTGAGGTCAAGGGTGTCTCCCAAAAAATCTCTGGGTGGTCTGAGCACCTCAGGGTCAACACTACTGGTGTATTGGGGGCAGGCCCACCAGCAGGCTAGCACTGGTTTGTGTAGAATTTGGCTCAGGGGAGGACTTCCAGGCAAGGAGGATGCAAAGAGAATCCAAGGGTTTACAAACCAGTGGGGTATCTACAACAAGTATCCTAGCTTTATAGACAATGAAGATATCACATGTATGTGGAATATGAAATATGTGGGTCAGAAGTTGAAATAAACTACGGCGCAGCAACAACGGTGAAATAGTGATATTCAAATGATCGGAATAACGTGTGGGTCAAGCTTGTATTTCCAACACAGCCCCCTTCATCTATTCCAGTAATTTTGTTATAAATGCCCTAGAACATGTATTGACAGAGGAAAAACAGACTCAAAACATCAAATAATTTATTTGAGATCCTCCATCCCCTCTCAGAGGGCAAATATACTGATAGACAGTCTGAGGAGTCCGCAGGGCTCGTCCATTTGTTGTTTGATGGCACCTTCCTTTTTGGGAAGGCGTAGTGGGGGAGGCCAAGGACATTTTGTTTTGATGTCCCCTCCTGCGCGAGCACCACGGTCTACTCCATACGCCAGTCAATTCCATTCAAGAAATCCACGGCGCCGGACATGTAAGACACTCGGACACATACCGCGTGAACACCTAAGGGCGGTCCGCCCAAATTATGTAAAAGGCCTCTTAGGGGATTTATCTTGTACGGCAATAAATCCCCTAAAAGGCCTACATCCGCCCGGAAGTATACGTCATGTCCCCATTTGGGAAACATGTGCACCTGGCAGCCCCGCCCTGCCCCACCCTCGGATGGTCGTGCCTGCCTCCGGATCCTGTGCCAGTACCTACCTCTCGCACCACCATACCCCGTCTGATATTTGGCTTTTCTTTAGGTTCAATTTGGCGCGAAATTTAACTCATGGAACAATGGATCGGACACATCGGCTCGTCCGCTGTACAGCTGGTTATTGCTCAAATTTTCATACTTGGATACTACAGTTTGGACATTTATATTCAATATCATACCTCCCCCCCCCTTCTGGGTCCAATTTGGCCAAATTCTGACAAGCAAAACATGGTGGCAGACACATCTGCCAGCTGATTGTGTGCCTCGGCCTTGGTTGAATCTTTTGGCTTTGGTGCAGGGGTTTGAGCTTTTGTTTTTTATGTGATTTTCTCTTTTATTCCTAAGCCCCATCTCACTGACTTCGACCTGGACAATGCAACAGCAGATACATCTGCCTGCAAATTGTATGCTTCCACACTGCTTCAATTTACTTACTTGAGCACTGCAGTTGAACCGGCCATTTCACATCTAACAATCCCATTGCTTCCGGACTTAATTTAACAAGGTTTTGGCTTTTGGAAGATAATGACAGACACATCCACCACTTGCTTGGATTACTAGCGGTGGTTTAAATTCTCCTCCATTTGGAACTTGTGTCCCCTTCAGTTCCGTCACCTACATAATATTCCCCTTGTTGGTGCATAGTGTTTCTTCCACATAATTATGTACTCTTATACTCCCATGTGCATACTGTAATTTAATCCCGACTCACTTTGGCATGATTGAAAATGGTTCTTTTCAACCATACCACAGAGGTACAGTGGTACAGGATTTCGGACCTTGCTTTGCCTTTCAGCAGTGCATTCAACCATCTTTTATTCACATCCTTGGAAAATTGGCTGGTTATCAAGTGAGTATGGTTGACTATTTTCGTTGGACCAATCCATTCATCTGCCGGATACGTGGCTAGTGCATGCTCCCAGCCAATTTCAAAGAATGTGTTCGCTGTTGATGTTCATCAAAAGGAGGCAGATACATCCGCCTGCTGCAGTGGATGTCCACCAGGCAGTCCTAACCCCTTGAACTCTTGGCAGTTTTTTCTCCCTGGAACAATTTCACCACTCTCATATGGTAACATGGACTGGACAGCTTCGGTTTGATGACCGGGCGGTACTCGGACCGCGTTTGGCAAGTGATAGGCGATATTCCTCGACGCATTTGTGTGCTGGGACCCCAGAAACCACCCTGCAAGTAAGTGTGTGCATCGCGTATGTTGTATTTGTGTTACGTTTCTCTAGATCTGTTCCCAGCGTCGCCTTCATCTTCATCGCAGTCCCGGGCCACAAACAGACCCAAGGCAGGCTGTTGTTGAGCGCCTCATACACCCAGGCCCTATGGACTACCGCTGGCACTACACGAACTCAATGCCAGATCACCGACACCATCCCACTTGACGGTCGAGGACCTCCATGGTGACGCCATTGGTGTCGTCAAGCTTCCAGATCTGCGGTATGCTAAAGGCGCCAACCTGATCTTTGCCGGTAAGCAGCTCGAGGATGGCCGCACCCTCAGCGACCACAAGATTGAGAAAGATTCCTGATGCTCTGTCTGTGTGGTGCCAAGAAGCGCAAAAAGAAGACCTATAACATCCGTTTTTCTCATGCAGCTGTTTTCTCCATGCTGACAACACATCCTCCCTCAGGCCTCAGACCCCGAGAAGACCAAGCGCAAGCGCAAGAAGGTCAAGATGGCCATCTGGAAGTACTACATATGTACCTCGGACAGCTCTGCGCTGTGAGTACCTGATGGCCAAGTGGTGGTGCCGGTATCTTTGTAGGTTTCCTCTGCGTGATAATTTTTATCTTTATTCTCACCACCCTTTTGAGATGGGCTTCCACACCAACCGTTACTGCGGTAAGTGCGGTCTCACCTACACCTTCACTGCTGACTCCAAGCCCCCGGTTTAAGCAATGCCTGTAGAATGCACTCTCGAACCCATGTCATGCTTCGTGAATGCATGTGTCTTTGTGATCAAGTCATCTTACTCGGTGCTTGTACGTGGGACCTCGACATGCAACAAACTGGGTAAAGCCAAAACCGATTAAATTGGGAGTTTTTTAATTGATTTATTGTAGGAGGCGCGCCGCAGCGTATATAGCACTCTAGACACACAGATTGCGAAGGATCCCGAAAACTTGATGTTATCGCATGACCCACTGCATCACCAATACGGCGACTCGAAGCGCCTACAGTGTGCACCTATCAAGGGAGTCGAACACGGGGCAGCGGGTGGGGGCCCTGAGGTTAGGTAGGAAACTGCCGCTGACGACCTCTAGAAATATTTTCTGCTGCATGCATCTTGTACATGGCTCGTTTTTTTCTTTCTCTGTTCGTAATTTACTTAGAAGTACCAATAATCTGGCATTGTCTGTGAAGATTTTCGTGGAATTTGGAAGTTCATTATGATAATGTGTTTAAGAAAACAGGACCGAAGTAATGTAAGTCTATGAGTCGTATCGAAGGTCGTAAGAGTCGTCAGGTTGTGAGGTATCGTAAGAGTCGTCAGGTCGTAAGGTGTTCATAAGAGTTGTCAGGGCATGAAATATCACCGGTTTTCAGGAAAGCCGAGAATGGGACAGACAAGACACTAGAGCCGTGTGCTAGTTTGGTTTTCTTTGGCGGCTGCAGGGTTCGTCTTCATCACTGGGTTCGGCCTTGCGCTTGCCGTTCGTGGGGGTCACTGGCCTGTTGGCCGTACTGATGGACATATCCACCTCCACATCAAAGTCGTCGGCAATCTGAAAGTATTCGCAGAATTTGTTGCATTTATGGGTGGTAGGAAACTCTTTACAGCTGGATGGCATGTTTCCAGATGCAAAAATATCGCCCAGTGACCTTGAACTTCGGTATGAGCAAACATTTGAGAAATATTGAGAAAGAGATATACGGGTGCGAGATGACCTGAGGGTCGGTCAAGAGAGTATTACCTCCTGGAATACATCTTCAGTGGCCTGCAAGCACATCAAATCGGAATACATCTCACCTTGATAATCGGAAACAAATGCTAATAGCCCATGTGTGCGCTTATACTGCTAGTGTTGAGTAAAAGCAAGGTGTTTGGTACCGGAGCTTGATTATTAATATATTTTCGGAACCGGCCCTCTCGAGACTCCTCAATGGTCCAGGCAATGTGTCGCAATGCTGGGGTCGTTGAACCCCAGTTGCCAATAATATTCAACAAGAGGTACCAAGTCCTCCTCGTCAGCTAGAAGACAGGATTCAGTTGCAATACAATGGGGAGTATTGTGACCCACGGCATGGGAGGTGCTGGTTTGACCTCTTCGCAATCTTCGCTGGTATTTCCAGGTCAGAGTCCAGATTGTTTGGACTCCCTGAGGACTCCGGAGTTTTACGCTTGCGTTTTTTCCCCATGACTCGGAGCAGCTATGAATATGGGCACCGGAGAGGCTGTTTAGATATGGTATGTTGTGGCGAAAATTGTTCGCACTGCTTGTTCTTGTCACAAACTGGTGTGTGATATCTATCCTCCGAACTGCCCACCTTGAGCATCTTCCTCTCAGAATCTCAGGACCCAATGCGAGAATTTCCTCAGGAATTAATCGACAAAACAATTGATCAGTTGGTGTCAGAGGAAACCACCGGTGACAGCAATGTTGATTTATGGACTTGCTCGCTCGTCGCGAAGTGCTGGACATCTCAGGCCCAGAAAAAAGGCTTTGAATCGGTTATTTCGCAAACTCTGGCAACATCGAAAAAGCTGCTTGCCTTGGTTTCAGCGAGTCCACACAACGGAGCTTACATTAAATTCCTTCGCTTGCAGGTTGACTCCTTTGACGTTGGTACTCAAACTGGGGAGCTCGCTACCTTGGCTGCAATCATTGGAAATCTTTGTCGCCTCGAAGTACTGGAATTATCAGTGGTTGTGCACCGTGAACCATTCAATCATTCACGTTCACTGCATGCACATATCGTGTCCCGGGGACATTTGGTTCATTCCTACTTATTCCCGCCTGCTTTGATTTGTTCCTTGCAGAATGGCATCTGTAAGCGAAATAAATCTCTGTACGGATATTGACTGACATGCAAGCGGCTCGAGGCCAAATAATCAAGCTCGCCCTCCAGAACTGGGAATTTCCAAATATCGGCTCCCTGATAAAAGTTATCGGAAGCGCTGCACATCTCAAGGTTTTGACCTTGAATTGTTGTTCTTTCTTGTCATCAGAGGGGCCAACACTGCCCTTCGAGCAACTTGCCTTCAAGGCAATTGATATACTCGAGTTCCGGCATTCACAGCTGATGCGGGACACGCTTCGATGGGTTGCAGAAGCGTCACTTACACTGACCACCCTAAAAATCGAGTCCGACGATCAGCAATACCTGACATGCATTCCAGACAATAGATTGGGTCTGTCGGTGGAGAAATTTTCCCTCGTCATTGAATCATGTGGGTTCCCGTTCTTCTTGCAATTTTCTCGCTCTTGACCACACACCCAGCCGATGAGGGCTCTTTTCCGCGACTGCAAGGACTCTTAGTTTTTCCATTGGTTCACCTCGAAATCGGTGTGCAGACGAATACCGGGGATGATCTTAAAGTGATGCTACAAGACCTCAGCTTTGCGGTATCATCTGCTTTCCAGTCCCCAGGATCTACATCGCAGTTTTATTTGAGTGTTTGGTCAGACGCTGAGGAATGGGAGACCATATGGGGAACAATCGACGAGGTTGTGAAGGTGGAGAGTGTTGCCACTTCTATGAAAATTCAACGTTGATACATCAACACGGAGGAGCGAAGCTTGGAATATGTCTTGTCCATCTGAATTGTGAGTGTTACTTGATGCCCGTTGATTCAAGTACTGACTTTGTCCAAGTGCAGATCCAAACGGGTGTCTAGAGATATCGAAAGTCGAAAGTAGGACGATGGATGTGGCGTGGTAACAGAGATCAATTGAAACTTGGTGATTCAAAGTCGATAGGAATGAGGAGACAGCGGTACCACCAAAATCACCCGGGGTTCTGTCGCCTCGCGACGTCGGGTTATGGGCCTGACAGAAGCTCGGTCGGGCTGGCAAAAAGTGTATACAGACCCGAGGCAACAGCGGAGGGCAATCCGAAGATCACACGCGCTTTATCCAAGCGTGTTGCGACACGTCTTATCCCGATAGCTGACAGCAGTATCATTAATGTATATAGACAAGCACTACCTGAGGTCCTCGCCCCTAGTTGACACCCGGGGATCAAATTCTGGCTGATAAAACCGAAAACGCAAGCTGTCCAGTCCATGTTGCCATACTCTCAGGGATATTGTTTTACTTGACATGCACTCATCAAATGGGCAGATGCATCTGCTCTTGGCATAGTCACATACTGGACCTTCGATGTGCGACCTATTTGAACTCTTCTAAATGGTCATAATTGCCACCAGCACTGTTTTACACTCCCAACTCAATTGCTCTACTTGACATGCACTTGTTGAATAGGCAGATTTGTCTGACTTTGATGGGCAGATGTATCTGCTCTCAGCTCAACAACAGGCACCAGACCCCTGACTCTTTTGAAGCATGACCTATTTGAACTTTTATAATCTCGACCATTAATAATTGCCTCCAGCACCATTTACACTCCCAATTCAATTGCTTTACTTGACATGCACTGGTCAAATGGGCGGATGCATCTGGCTTTAACAGGTGGATGCAAGTCGTTAGTAGGAGGGTAATGGCCCAAAATTAAAGGCAGTTACCGAAATCCATGGTATGCAGCTGAGAATATATGATCAGTGTCTGATCTGCTTGGCGGATACATCTGCCGGCCCAGTGAATGCATCTGCGAGCAGTGTTTACTGAACCATTTGGGAGCAGAATATGGCACAAGCTGCATGGGTGATACATAGTATCTGAACTAGCATGACAAATATGTTATTTAGCTGCACATTGGGGCTAGGTTTGAATTTCGATGTTCTCTCTCAATTCTGAGTCTTGAAAATATGGGTCCAAGCTTTGAAAACCCCAGTCAATGGATAGCTCAATACAAACTAAAGGGTTCAGAGAACATAGATGAAGAAACCCAGGGTTAATTTTTCATTCAAAAGTATTGAACATGTATGTTCAGTAATTTGGCCCAGTTTCAACTGTAGAACTTGACGACCTTTTGGTTTATAAAAGAGAAAAATCAGAATTAAATTAGACTTGATCCGGAATGTGTTCAAAATGATATTCCATACCAAAAAGCCCCGAGACTACAAGATATAAGGCCAGTAGAAAAAGAATGCAGTAGACCGATTTTTATTCAGCTGCTGATTGGTTGATCAATGAGGTAAACCGCTACCGGCATGACATCAAATCTGGCGGACATATCTGACACTCACAGCGGATGTCTGCCAGATACATCTGCCATGTGACGGACATCTGCTATCAAGGCCGCCAGGTTCACAATATATCTGAGCTGACCGTGTGAAGGGGAAACCACAGCCAGATACATCTGCCCACACAACAGATGTGCCTGACTGTGACGAGGAGGTGGGAGACAACGAAATGTACCATTCACACTATAGCTGTTGAATTTTGATGATTGAGGCAAATTCTGTGCTGTTAGTATCCTCCTCGCTTGTTGACAGGCATTCAGCACATATTAGACATATGGATGAGCTCAACCAACATATTCAACTATACTTACTTGAGAACGAGAACGAAACAAATTTTTGGAGATGCAAATTCTGTGGACTACAGTTCTGGGGGGAAAAGAAGTCGCACAGCTGCCGGTCCTTCAAGCGAACAACAGATGTATCCGCCGCCATCTTCCAGGAATCGAAAATTGGCCAAATTGAATCATGATGTAAAATGCAAAGAGCCCGGTTGAACTATAGTACCAAAGCTGTGAAACCAAGGCAAGGTGAGCCGTACAAACAATTGGCGGATTATGGGTGGATGTGTCCGGCAGTGCATTGTAGAAGTAAAAATAAGGGAGATTGGGTCTAGAAGCGAATAATAGCATTAGAAGAAAGTGAAATATTAGTTCGATGAAAGGGGGAGGAGGTGGGGAATGCAGACATTTAATTTCCAACAACTATCAGATGCAAACATTTGGCGAATATAAATGTCGCCGAATTCCACGCTGGAATCAGGTTAGAAATGGGCCTGTATGAAAGGAGGATGTTAGATCAAAGATAATCATTCAAACAATAGCACCAGTGCTGGGAAATTCAACCAATATCTGCAGAATCATGCCAGATGGGCGGATGTATTTGTTGCTGCATTCCACAGCCAGAATCAGGTTAATAGGAATGGGCCTACAGGAGAGGAGGATGTTAAATGAAAGATAATCATTCAAACCGCAGCAACAGTGCCGGGAATTTTAACCATATCTGCCAAATGATGAGCAACGGATGTATCCGTCACCACATTCCACAAGCCAGAATCAGATAAGAAATGGGGCTAGATGGAAGGAAGATTTTATATGAAAAGACAATGATTCAACCCATCTGCCAGACAGAGCAAGAAAATTTAAACCAATATCCAGATGCACAAGAGACTGGCAGATGTATCCAACGTGTTGTTCCCCAGGTTGAATCTGTGTCAAATCAAACCAAGTTAGAAGCAGATATTGGATAGAAATGGTGCCGTGAAGCAGCTAGCAGGGAGAGGCTAAGGGTAGGTACACCAAGCAGGGGACGGGGTGGTGGTATCCCCCAGTGTGTGTTTACAAAAGGGAACATAGCAAGGTGCGAGAGGTACTGGCACAAGATCCGGTGGCGGGCACGGCCATCCGAGGGCAGGGCAGGGCGGGGCGATGGCATCCGCCAGGTGCACATGTTTCCCAAATGGAGACATGACACATATGACGTACCACTTCCGTCGGGCGGAGGTAGGCCTCTTAGGGGATTTACGTTCATACAACATAAATCCCCTAAGAGGCCTTTTACGTAATTTGGGCGGACCTCCCTTAGGTGTTGCTTAGGTGCGCGTGAAGAGCCACCAGGAGACGAGGGTCCGGAAGCGGGAGGGAAAGTGTACCAGCGTGTTTCAATCTGCGCTTTTGTGCTGGTTCTTGCGTGTGGTCGATGAGCGTGATGCGGTTCTTCAAGCCCTCGAAACCGAGCGCTCTCCCAGGATGGGCGAACACGACATCGTACGTGTTGGGCTGTGGTAGTATTGGGTCGACATCGTAGCCGAGGCGAAATTTAAAAAAAATAGCGCACCTTAGCGTCTGCGGTGGGCTCCAAGGCGAGCTTGAGGCGATGAAAGGCGGCATGGAGGGGGTGGATCAGGGAGACGATGTTGAGGAGATCATGGACTCCAGAGGCGGACGCGGTGCCATCGCTCGTAAGACGCTCGAAGACGTCCTGAAGCCCGAACATGTTGAGAATATCTGGGGCTCCTCCTACAAGTCCAGTCGTGTCTTCTTTCGTTTTCAACTGTCGCATGCTCCACCACTACATCTATTAACTTAGCTGGCATGACCTGCGAAGAATTACAATACATCGGACTAGCCGTCCCTCCGTTCGGTCACCGTTTTCCGTTTCACGCACGATCCGTCTTTCTGCACGCCGTTGCACTGCCAGTGTCCGAATGCCGTTTGTCTTAGTGTGCGAGCTGTCCGCCATTACTCCATATTCTCAGAGGGTACATAATTGCACGAATTTTACTTTCCATCCCAATAGACACCTTCCGAGCCTACCTCGCGTTTCCCGCCTATTGTTTTTTTGGAACCTGAAACATCCTGCCTAGCGTTCCTCCCTGCCGCACTTCATCTCTCCTCTTCATACCCACGTTGGTTCGGTGCTAATATATATTTTTCTATTCATTGCGTTTCCCGCTGATGTCCTTCAACATCAGCGCCTGGATTATCTCACCCGCAAATTATCAAAGGCTTCAAGTTGTACCTCCGGCGTCAACCATGCTGTCCGATGGTCAGAGCATGTACGCCCACTCTTTTCCGTATCAACGATATTCAAATCACTGAGCGCAGACTTCAGGACGCTTTTAATGCACTGCAGGAGTGTAATCTAGCTGTTCAAGGCAGAAGCTCAAACCCTGCCAATCCGACTTCGTTCTTTGCACTCATCTCTGGTTTGACACGCGGTATTCTTGCAACCTTGTAACCGAGACCGTCTTCGAGCTTAACGCGTTGCGGACAATTCTAAACCAGGTTCATTGTCGAAGGCTTACCGCCCCAGCTCCACTGAAGGCGTTTTTAACTAAGCCAGATCTTCAACGAATTTCACTGGCCCTATTATAATGGAATGTGGCACCACATTCTGGAATTAGAAAAATAGAACCATTTTACACTACTATAGGCTTTATGGTTCTCGCTGGTGTAAGTAAATGAAAGGAACGCGAAAATAAGGGCAGTCACGGTCACACACGTGAATCAGCATGGCCGGCTGATGCCGGCGGAGTTTGAGCTTATGCTGAGACCGGGGCTAGTGCGCCGAGAAGGGGTCAGTGTGTATCCCTGGCGCTTATCGATCTTTGCTGTCGTCCATGTTCTTGAGGACCCAGCATATACTATCCGAGCCAGAAAATGCTTCGTTTGGATGCGGATGTTCTCTTGCACATCTTTACTGTCTCCGATATTCACACCATCCTTTCCCTTTCCCAGGTACGTCCAAGCTCTTATCAGTTGCTATAGATCCTCTAACGGTGTCGGATTTTCATGCCTGCAGGTGAACAAATACCTCTGGGGAATTTCCAGGACAAAGCAACTATGGATCTCAGTCATCCGGGATCTGGGATCACGCCAGATGCTTGACCGAGCGGTAGACGAGGTTCTGGAGGAAACGTCCACAGAAGCCCTTATTGCTGAGGCTAAGCGCACGGTAGTCGGTCCACATACGTGGTCCAAGACCTCTGTGTCGCCACCAACAATTTCGCGCCAGGTCATCATCCCTTTTGACGCACAACAACGGAACCCATACGCTGAGTTCCTACCTGGCGGAAGGCACATCCTATTCTACACTTGGTACTCGGAAAATGACCTCCAAGCCACGGTTGTGGTACTTTGGGATGTTCATCTTGCGCGGCAAATCTGGCGTCAGGCTTGCCTGGGCCATGTAATCTCGATGAGATTCGATTTTTGTGCAAAATATGAAGTTATCATATGCCTTCTGTCCCAGTACGTCTTTCCTGATCATATCCGATCCATTCAAAACATAATTATGACCGTCAGTGACACGGACGACTACCACATCTCCCTTCTGAAAGTCGACATATCAACTGGCGTCTCGCGTGATCTCATCCACTTGTCCGTTCACGCAATTTCTCCAACGTCACAACTCCAAATTTCTGGAGATTATGTCGTATGGCACTCTCTCGTGCAGCTGTCAGAGACTGTCAGGCAGAGTGTAGTCGTCTTGATCAAGATTAGCATCCGGAAATTTATCGTGCTCGGTACTTCGGATACAAAGGTATTACCATTCACTCTTCTCAAACATTTATACTCACAGCTCTCTGAAGACAACCGCCGTTGGTCTTTTCCCCACACACATCATAATCGCTTACCCATTGTCTGGCATTTCATCCGCTGCCAATCTCAACCTCTATGCCATCTCTTCGCTGGGACACCTTTGGTGTTCGCTCCGGAAATTTAGCCTTGATCACCGTAGCGATCTTCGCGGTATTCCCTCGTTCAGTTTCAATGCCGTTGGCAACGATGGTATTCGGGTTGATCCTTACATCAAGATGTTCCTTTCCGAGAGCCCAGTGCACGAAGCGACCTACGAATTGGTCGTCATGGTTGTAGATAACCTTCCGAATCCTCCAACCTCCTTATTGGGACGCATACGGAATCGACTTTCTAAGAAGCACGCTCCCTCGGACATCTGGAAGAAGACGGTGTCGCGGTACAACATTAGACTACCTGTCGCGACCGCCTCGCCGCTAAATCTCCCACAGCCCACCTTGATATCTGTCCTCCGACACACGACGTTCTGCCCGTTTGCGGATGGGCCCTTGTACGTGTACTGCCACGACGGGTACTATCACCCGAACGGCATATCTCACTCGGGAAAGATTGTCGTCTACCGACTGGACAAATTGGGAATGGGATATCCGCTTATGCTGCCCGTAGATGATATGAACACTCCCTTACAGGTGAAGATCTCAGATAGAGGTGCGGTTATGGCCTACTTTGAGTCGCGTGTTGTAGTTTCCTATTACTTATAATATTTGCTGAATTGTTGGTTGAATAATGCCTCTCGTGTGAGTGCTCTTACTGGACGGAATACGGACCGCCTCAGTTTGCCAAGCTCCAAATTTTTGAGCTCCTGGTTCACTTTGGTCCGATCTCTTCGCATATATTCCTAGGACCGCTTTAGGTTCCAGGTCTCCGTAAAAAATAATGCATTCAAATGACCATATATAGACCAGTCACCTGACTCCGGCAACTGCCGCATCTCCTGCGCTCCCAAATTTTTAAAACATTAAAATGCATAGGCTCGTGACCAACCGCTTCTCACGTGGCTGCGCTTATCACGTTGCGGCTGGGACATCATGTTGCCATTTTGGCAGATGCCGCAAAATGAGGTTTTGGACTTGGATTTTCGACCTTTCGTACCTTCAGAAAAGTTATAAAAAGTCATATAGGCAAAGATGAACAATTTTCAATTCTAAGTAGAATGAGACTAACTTGTTCTTTCTTTTGGCCAAAAACGGGTTGTGCCCAATGGATTCAAAGTTGAAAATAAACCAACTTTCTCTCAAAAACTTAGGTCTTCGCGAGCTTGGTTCAGAAGATACG
Source organism: Mycena olivaceomarginata (assembly GCA_029378375.1). NCBI lineage: Eukaryota > Fungi > Basidiomycota > Agaricomycetes > Agaricales > Mycenaceae > Mycena > Mycena olivaceomarginata. Next base: position 19,759 of record JARKIC010001823.1, on the reverse strand, counting down.
GGAAGCTGAATGTTGGCTGAAGGTGAGGTGAAAATCACAAGTCCGAAATCACATTTGATGGCATCTGCCAAAATCATGACATATCTTGCCCTCGTGATCAGTGCATGTGAAATGAACTGGTTGCGAGTCTATAAAATGCATTTCTCGATCGTGGATTACCAATCCGGTGACTGCCGCATCTCCTACACTCCACAAGATCTGGGTGTTAGGATTGCCACGGATTTTGCCACAATCCAATGCCACCGGCAAGCGGCATCGGGCAAGCGGCACACTTCGGTGGAGTTTGAATACACTGTCCCGCAAATGCATCATAGATACTAGTGACACACATTGTGTCTCTCTTTCCTCCTCCCACCGTCCTGCCGTGTTCCTCCTCCCTGAACAACGACATTGTCCTACTGGACCTCAACCCCCCACCCACGGCGGCCAACCTCCCTTCGACGTCTCTGTCAACCTCCTCAGCGTCTACTCTGGCATCAAACTCTTCGCGCACTACGCCTTGCTTCCCTTGCCCGCCAAATTGTCCCCCGGCAGTGCGATCGTCGTGACCGCCTCCGCCGCACCCCGCCGTCCTGCAGTACTGCGCCACCTGCAGTACACTACGACCAAGCATGCAGTAGTCCGGCACACGCGCGTACTGTAACAAGATGACAGATATTATTAATATGGAATAAAATTTGGTTCTCCCCCTTTCCTCGTCGCTGTCAGTCAGAGCTCTGCAGACGCAGTGTGTTGCGCAAGGCCAAACAGATATTGAACCCAGGGTGCTACGCAACGTCGGCGCAGATGCTGATCGCGCCGCTGGTGGGGCACATCGCGCCAAATGCGCTCCCAACGGTGTTCGGGCTATCGGGGTACAGCAGTGCAGGGACGGTCATGGTGACGAACCCTGATGGCACGCCTGCTAGCGCGTCGAAGGTCTCGCCTGAGAGCCTTGGCGGTGGGGTCCGCCCGTATGCGCTGACGGGGCACATCCACAGTGTGAGGGCAGGTGTGCTGGCTGGAGGTGGTTGACGAGCGGTGGGGCGGCCGGGCGCGGTAACGGTGACAGATGAGGAGCGCGAGCACGAGGGGGTGAAGGCACTGGGGTCGATGCTGGTGGGATGCGGAGGAGGACAACAATGGTGCCGAGGGTGAGGAGGCGCGGGCAGGCAAGCACAAAGAGCCGAGTGCGCTGGTGGGGACATCGCGGGAGGACCGCATGGGGCAGGCGGCGCATGGTGGAGGCATCTGGGACAATGTGGATGCCGTGAGCAAAAATGCGAGACTTGTAGATGTTCCAGCGGTGTGTTTGAAACCTACCTACTGAGACCTTGTCTCCTGTTCTGCCGGCGAAAGCTTGGTGTCAGAGAGAGCTCATACATCGCCTTTTAGACAGTCCCAGAGCTTGGGGACACGGTCGTAGTGTCCACTGCATCGGAAACAAAAGTCTGTATGCTGAGCAGGAGGTGGATATTGATGCGGTGTCTGTCGGGATGAAGTGGGGCTGGCAGAGTAGGATATCGTCCTTGAGGACAGAAAAAAGGCGGATTGCCGTGGAGATCTGCATAAATGAGAGGTCTTGGAGGTCGGTGTCGCGTCGGAGGGCGGTAGTATATGCGCGGGTCGCGCTGGAAGCCGTATGGATGCCGTTGATGGCAATTTGATGGCCTTGCCTTGTTTGTTTGGTGAATTGCCGCCAACAATGCCGCCACGGTTCCCATCAATCCCATTTCCCGGATGCTCTCCGCTCCTCAAAACATTAAAATCCATTTCTCGATCGTGGATTACCAATCTGGTAACTACCGTCTCCCCACCCTCCAATTCTCGATCGTAGATTATAGTCCGTTGTATTGCAGACTACAATCTGGCACGTTCCAGAAATGGGACCACACCAGGCTATAATATTATCCTGATTCTTATCCAACCCGGTAACTACCATCTACAAAACCAAACGGCGCTCCGCACAAACCTGAGACCGAGTGACCCCAAAACTATGTAACAGGCTGATGCCGTCCCGTTTTAATAGTCTGATGTAGGGGAGTCGGCACGGACGAAAATAATACCAATCCAAGTATGTGGGCATTTATTTATCCTGCCTTATTCACCATCTAATGATGATTTAGCGCCAGGAAATATGGTTCCACCATGCCTTCAGAACCTCACCGACATGGAGGAGATGTTAATTGCGCGCACCAAAACTGTAATGCAGGTCCGATGGACCAAAGGCTGCCAGCCTTGTTAGAAGGACCATATTGTGACTCTCCCCCAAAATATTGCCGAAATTGCGACAAATCTTCCGCGGGTACCAGACGACGTCAACATTGTTATTATTCACCATGAAGACGTTGATATGACCCACCATGTTGACTACATTGTCCACCACAACAAGGTTCAGGTGGCTCTCAAGTACAAAATTGTGCATATGCCGATCTTGGGACACCTGATGAAGAAGCCCTAAGTCAACTACCCGAGAAAGGCACCGTGGTGAATCAAATACCCACCTGCCATTGCAGTCCCGAAATCTGCCGGTCCTACGGAGGCTGCAGGTACAGGTGGAGACAATAATGATGGCAGTGTATATGTTGGTGGCATTCTGGATCTTGGTAATCAGACCCGCAAAGAGTTAGTCGAAATGCGTGCGAGTGCAGGTGCAGTCCTTAGAGAACCTCTTTATCAGCAAACAATTGTGAGTCACTCTGTCAGCTCAAGAACTGAGTATAACTTACCTGGATTAACTCAGATTGCTGCCCTTGCCGTGGATTCCGACCCAATCTACGAACGTACCCCAGGCTATATGACGAGCACCTTCCCTACACTGTTCCCTGACGGGTTGGGAGATTTCTACGCCAACTGGCTCTGCAAAGTAGACCTCGGTGACTATTTTGCGCACTTGATAAAATTTGAAAGTGGCCTATTTGCCCGCCATCGTCGATTCCCCTGGTTTGTGTTCAATACATTGCAGCACCAAAGAACACATACCCAAGCAAAAATATTTGTGAAACAAAACCACGAAGCAGGCCAAATGACTGCAGAAGAGCTTAAAGGTGTTGTTGGAAGAGGGTGACCACAGCATTGCTAGAAAGATGACCAGATATGGCGCCAAACTTCGTGGAACCTGGGCTTACTGGCATACACGGTGGAACGAACTCATTGACATGATTCGTGTCAAAGGGGCACCACACTTCTTCACCCTCAGCGTGGCAGATCTCCAAATGGCCAGATCTACACTGTTTTATGCCGCAGGAAATTCCTGTAGCTGAAGGGGACAGCATAGCTGCACAAAGACAACGGAGATTGGCTCTGGAACGAAATCCGCACATCGCAGCTTTGTACCTTGATCAGCGTGTCCAAATATTCATGAAGCACATCGTTGGGGCGATTTTCGACGTCAAGCACTCCTGGTATCAATATGCGTGGCAGGAACGCAGTAGTGGACATGTGCACGGCTTTGTATGGCTGAAGAACACGCCAAATGCGGAGGAAATCGACTGGAATCTCCTCAAAGCCAATGGGGTTATTCCGGAGGAGCAACGCCAAAAGATAGACGAATTCAAGCAGTTCTGGGACAAGATAATCACTGCGATGAACCCGTTTCCAAAGGAGGACAAAAACACACCTTTAGTAGGCCAACACCCGTGTTAATCTCGAACGGGCTGGCCTTGCCAACACAAAACAGGAATTATCTGACCTTTTGAATTGGGATCAACACCATACAAAATGTGCACTGGGTTACTGCCAAGTGAAGCTGAAGACACCTGGCCAGGAGGAGCCACAAGTTTGCTGTCGTTTCGATTATTCCATGGAATGTTGTCGCACGGCGGGAATCGGAAATGACAGTAAAACTCGTGTTCATGTTGAGCCACGAAGAAATGACCCCCTGCTTAACAATTACAGCACCACAATGAGCCTTGCATGGAGGGCGAACATCGACATCAAGCCGGTCATGAGCAAGGATGCTGCACTAAAGTGTGTAAGAACACCGTCAGAATTTCGCGAAACTGACATGTTTTACCAGTTATATCACAAAATACACGACGAAGGCCGAGCAACAGGCACCGGGCTTTCCTGAGATTCTGGCGGAGTTGTCAAGCAGATGGCAGATAATGGAACAGCACAATTGGTGTGCCGAAAGCTCCTGAACAAAATGCTCGGCGGACGAACATACTCCACCCAAGAAACGGCTCATCTTCTCGGAATTCCATTAGTCCGGACATCTGCTTCATTCCAGACCTTGATGCTGGATGAAGAGGAGGGTATGCGAGAGCTTGAAGATGCCAATGACGAAGAGAATTCTGCGATGGACAACATCAACATGGATCAGGGTTCGCGGAGAGTGACGGGTGACTCATGGTTTTAAAGGTACGGCTTCAAAAAAAAATTGACCCATGATACAGATACATGAGACGCCCAGAGAGTATGAAACATCTCTCTCTTCATGAAGTCTTCCAACAATACACCTGGCGAAGCAATGAGTGGCGCAAACACCAAAGAATGACAGATGTTGTTGTGAGGAGTTTTCCGAGGTACTCACCTAACCCGGAGAACGACTTATGGGAGAAGTACTGTCAGCTTCACCACCCCTTCCGAAATCTCGCGCGAATGATAAGTCCTGGGCCGAAGTATTTGCTGAATGTCGTTCAAGCGGGCACATCCGTCCCAAAAATACCTTGAGGTGTTGAGAGGACGAAAACAGGGTTCCCCAAGAGGATGAAGACGACGATAAAGATATAGTATTACGAGCAGACAAGTATGTCACTGCCTACACAAAAATTCTGGCTGGGGAAAGAGTCCCTCAGATACTGTTTAACATCGACAGATCCGCCGGCTGTGGTAAAACGTACCTGATCCACGCAATTTGCCAACAACTTCGCGCGATGGCCACTGCTGCCCATGGAAAGCCCGACCCCATTCAAGTTCTAGCGCCATCCGGTGTTGCTGCCTTCAATATCCGTGGAAGAACAGCTCATTCAGCTCTTGGTTTCACAGTTAATTGCGCATTTGTCCCACTCACTGGGCCACGACTAGCTACAATACAAGAACAGTGGCAGGGCATGCATTTCATCATAATCGACGAGAAATCCATGCTTGGCTTGCAAATTCTAGCTCAGATTGACTCTAGACTACGTCCCCGAAATGCCAATAAAGTGTTGGCAGGTTTTCATCTATTACCTCCAGTGGGCAACCGGCCATTGTACGCGTCACCATCCACTGATACCACAAAAAATGGTGGTCTCAAATTTTCTGTCCGCGTAATGTATGGCTCCAGACCGTAGCGCCTTCGTAGCTAGATGTGAATCTGAATGTCTTATTGTGAGGGTACATGGATCAGGAACACTCGGTCCCAGGGGTGCGCGGAGCGCCGTTCGAATTTGCTGTTCTGTTTTGTAGTACAGAACAGGGGAGCCCAGCCACCCATGCCACAGCCACAGTCTGTTGCTGCGGGATTGCGTGAGGATTCATATTCCTCGGGAAAGGGAGATATTGACGTGATCTTGATGAGGATACTCTGAATCGTCGGTCGGCTTGATCTTTTGCAGCACCGACTCATTGAGGATATAACACGTTTCGACATCTTGAATGGTGGCCCTTGCCTCCGCTTAAAGTGTCTTGACAGCCTTATGCTTCTCAAACGAGTTCGAGTCAATTGAGTTTGTTACGACAGCGATAGCAATCGTGGGCAAGGACCTGAGTGAGGTTTGAGAATGATGGCCAAAGTTAATGCTCTGGAATTCGAAGGACGTCTGCTCCTCGCGTTTTGATGATCAGGCCTTGAGCCGTCGATCGCATCTGTAAGCATATCTTCCAATTGGTCCATGGAGGGACGCGAAGGGTGATCGGAGGGAGGGCCGTATGAACTATTCTGGCCGTGTCAGTGAGTATCCGGAACATCGAATGACACAACGCACAGGAGCATATCAAATGGTCGATATATATTTTCGGCCTAGATCGTCTATTAGTATAGTGTTCTCTGCAGACACGGACACAGCTTCGTTCACAAGGTTGGCAATGGGCGGCCTGGTGTCCAGAATTGAGTATGAGGGAATGAGATTTACTGGAATTATCCCAATGTGCTGCATGTGTATCCTGCAGGTCTAAATAATGGGGGTAGTAGAATAATGTGCCAGTATGTTGTATGTGTATTTGGCTAATCGCTGTATGATGAAAAAATTCTGTGTCTGTATGAGATATTGTATAAAGTTGTCCATGGATGGCCACCGCCGAGGGATCATGGGCAGTGTTGTATAGATGTTGGTGAGGAAGCGATGCCTCAACTCAACAAGGGCGGGCGTGCTGCAAGCTAGTAGTGCGTGGCCCTCGCTCTCCACTTCCCAGAAGCATAGGTGGCATGGCCTTGCGTGTCTGGGGACGGGGGGCCTAAGCCGTTCCTGGTAGCGCAGCAGTTCAACCCCCAGGGAGTGGGAGGAAAGAAGGATGCATGTAAGGGCTTTCCGATGTGCTGGGACAGGGACACAGAGGCAGAGCCGAAGCTTCATAGATGAGGGCTGGAAGCTCCCGTCAGCAGCACACTCCATTTGCCCTTGTATGAGAGGCAGCCAACCCCACATGGACACAATTTGCTCTCCAATCCAGGTAGAGCAAGAGGCAGTGAGGTGTCGTTTAAGGTCGGTAATACCGTCCAGGGTAAGAGAGTCCATGGACAAAAGGATGGGGACAGGGAGGTGAGACAGCACATAGCAGAGATTCGAGAGCTAGCATGAAAGGCCATCCTGAGTGAGCTGTACGGAGTCTCAGTAGGCGACGCCAGCGAGGTGGATTGGTGCAAGCGACATCAGATGAGCTAGATAACTGATGGCGAGGGATAGTTGCCTGTAGCGCAGGAAGATGATACCAGTCTCGGAAAAAAGGACTGCGAGCACAGAGCGTCTGTGAAGGCCAAGGAGTCAGCGCAGAAATTTGTTCTGGACGTCCTCTAGTTTTGACACATGAGCGTGAGTGACATCCAGGGCCACTTCGCATCCGAAGGTGAGGTGGGGGTCGATTCAAGCCATTCGCCATACTCCAACACTACTCTTCCTCTGAATGGGTAGCTTCTGCGGTATCGAGAGGCTAATGAAAAAGAGAAGGCGTTGAATGCGAGCATGTGGAAGGTGCAGGGGATCAATATTGAGTGTATTGTACGCCGTATACAGAGGTGAGAGTACACTTCAGTCCTCGCATCATCGTTGGTATTTTAACAACCACATAGTTCATTGGACAAGTCCACAAGGACACCATCATCGGTCTCAAGGCAACACTTCATTGCTACCACCATAATGTATACAATGACCCCCAGCGTGTAAGTCCGAATAGTGCCCTCGTCCAGTGATTCACTAACTCTGGGCAGGAATATAACATCATTGTGCATCACTTAGAGGTGATGGGTGTTACCTACCTGCGCAACCTCGGGTTCATACAGGCAGCCGCAGATATGGATGGGCTGGTACCTGACGTGTCCATCAATTCCCTGAGTAATGTCGAGCAGGTGGGGTGTTCTCAGTCCGAGATTAGAGTGTTTGCGGTGGAGCCACCCAGCACCACCAGGTGGCTCTTCTGGCATGTGGTGCCGGGTGGCTACATCAGTTGATGGCTGTTAAGGCAGCTGGTCCTTATAGCATGTATTGAGTGTCTAATGCCATACTGTTTGTCTACCTACATATGCAGGAGGCCGTTCTTGAGTTCCGGCTTCACTTTACTGCCCTTCTAAAGCTATCACTTAAGAAGAGGATAAAAACATCAATAACATGGCTTGTTGTAGTAATTTCCGGTGCTTATGTGTATATGGGCACCATCTGTATATGCATAGTGCTCTTAGAGGGTTAAAAATAGGTTCTCCCAAACAGCCACCAGCTGGGGTAGCCACCCGGCACCGCATGCCGGAAGAGCCACCTGGTGGCACCAGGTGGCTCCACCGCAAATGCTCTATTATGGCCGAAGAAGAGGACGGTAGGGCACAGTATTTCAGTCATTTATCTCTTGAATAAGGGCAGGGCGGGATACGACGAGGGAGAGAAGGAGGACATTAGTGTAGTCACATTCCGAGGCCTTCCAGTGATACACCGTAGGTAGCAAGGCAGAGTATGTAGTAACAGGAACATTAGATCTACCTGCGTACAATGTCCAAGGAATTGAGTGCAGGATGACTCCAGTGAGCCCATCAGCGACAGAAGAATTGTGTGACAAGTGTCCGTAGCCAGGGGAAAACAGCATCCAATGCGATGCTGTTTTTCAAAGCAGGAAGAACCAGAGGTACAGCAATATTGCCCTGAACATCCTGATACATTTACTTGAATGAAGGTACAGTGTAGAAGGAGTGTAGATCTGGAGGATGCCATGGCCAGCTTGGTAAACAACATAAGTGCTAGCTCAGTCGGGGGAATAACAACTCGATTGCTATCTACCTGATAAACAATGTAAGTTCTAGCTAAATGAGCCGTAAGTAAAGAAGCTAACGGAAGATAGGAAGAGATACGTACCTCAGTCGGGGGAATAACGACTGAGGTACAATATCGTAACAACAAGGTATTTAAGAGAGTTAGGCAATCAGTAGGTAAGGAGGTAGAGGTGAAATAGGATGATCGGGCATGAAACAAGAGGGAATACGGTGCTAACGGGTGACACTCGCAAGAGCGCTGCCCAGACTATAGGGCCAGCTGAGCCATTTGTTAACATGGCTATCATCTGGGTCCTCTTCCAACTCATCTTCATCCTCTTCTAAGTCTTTGTCCATCTCTCTTATATTCAAGCAGTGGCCTGTCTTTGCTACATTGCACTCCAAGCATTGAATGAATTTTGCTTCGTCAAAGCCCTGCAGGGTTTGTTAGAGCTTGGCATTTCCCTCGAGTCTCTCTGCCACATCCTCTCGAAGTCGGCATCAATGTTCACTTTGACTTGCCACTGCATGAATTGTCCACATCTACTTTGATTCATGTCCAAATAACTTTGCCACTGTCACTAGGGGCAAGGGCCATGACTGTGGGTTCATGGCCTTTGCATGGCATAGCTCCGGCACTTACCATGGCATTTGCCATTTCTCCGAGCTTATTCCCTTTGTTCTATTGTTAGACTGCCGCGCTGCTGTGTTTGTTCCCAAATCGGTGACATTGTGTTCAGTATTGAAAGCTTACTGGACTATAGCAGATCTTGCAGTCATTAAAACCTGTTGCAAACCTGCTATTTGTCTCTAGAGCTGCTAGTACTGGCCTGTTGCATCGCACACACATATTTGTTGTAATAGATGAAGATATTCATATCCCCACTCATAGTAGCTACAGTACAGCATATGTTATCCCTGCACTGCGGCACAGCAGCGGAGGAGGCAGGAAAAATAGAGCAGATACCGCACAAAAAGTTCATGTCCCAAAGTCGACAATGTGGAGGAGGAAACAGGTCTTTCAAACTCCACTCCTTTGTGACCTCCAAAAATTGAACACTTCCTCAAAGCATCAATAAAATATTCAGGGCATGTATATCAAATATTATTTGTGGAAATCATGACTTCTATCCTTCTTATCACAGTGTGTTGTAGTTCGCAGCAGAGTTGAGTATTCTCGCCAGTTTTTGGGTGATCTTGGTAGATCCCACAGAACATGCTGCCAATTAGCTGGCAGCAACAATCAAGTCCCTTTGTTCTCATAGACGCCAACTGACCAACGCCATGGCAAATGCCATGGCAAGTGTCGGACGTAGGCCATGAACCCGCGGCCGTGGGACTTGCCCACAGTGTGTGCAATGAGGTCCAATGGTGGTTTAGAGTGAGCCTGACAAGTTATGAGTAACTACCTGACTGCATAATTTGCCCTGGCACCTACCTTGAGCCATTGCAAAACATGGTAGAAACTCCCTTGGACATAGAAAATCCCGTGGACAAGCCCTCGAGGGGTATGAATCCCAGAGTGGAACAAACTCACCGAGTTTTTGCGGAAGTTCATGGCTTGAGTGCAGAGAACATCTGACAAGTGGACCCCATCCCAGATAAGTATTCTCAGATGGTAAGAACTTGCGCCTGAAACTATTGTTCTAATTCAACCCGTAAAATGCCAAACATTAACTTACCACAAAAAATCATCTGCATCAATTCACTGAATAACATCAAGGAACCCACAGGCCATGTTGGTGATCAGGTGAGGCATGTTGGCGGGGTAAAGTTCCAACGCAAGGGCAAGTATGGTGATTGTTCCGGCAATAAGTTGTTTTCGTGTTCTTCCACCTAGAAGTGAATGCAGAGCAGAAAGGACCATTATATCATCCCAAGATACACCCAATAGAAGCCGTACATGGTATAACTTTAACGGACTGTGAAATTCTGGGGATTTGTAACCCTGAAGCAGCCACCTGGCCTGCAAGAGGCGAGCAAATTCAGGAAACTGGGCCACAAACTGATGATAGTCTGCCAGTGATACCGATGATGAGCTAGACATCTTGGTCTGGAGTGTTGTGAGGTCTCCGAGCATGCTACGCATCGCTCTTCGCCTCATGGCCCCTGCGAACTATCTGCACGAGTAACGGGACGAGGGACGTACGCGACGGATCTTCCTAAACGGGATTCCACGTTACTGGAAGCAGCTTCCGAGCGAGACCAATGTTCTCCCCACCATCCACATCGTCTTCCTCGTCATTCGACCTCGCTCCTGTACCATCGTCACCTGGATACGACCATTACGACCAGGGACTCTCGACGCCTTCCCGTACCACACAGACTGCGTTCATATGACCTTTTTTATCGTTGAAAAATATGCAGGCGAGAAACAGGGTTTGAGGACAGTATTTTAGAGAACGAGAGCTGAGGTTTTACACTGTATGAGGTTGGGGTCTAAGGTTGAAGTCTGAGGTTTGAGTGTTTTTTGAGGTTTGAGGTCAAGGTTTTGGTGCATTACCAGGGTCTGAGGTAGCAAAATAGACATATTGAGGTTGAGGTCTAAGGTTATTAGCCCTGGTCTATATCAGTTTTACTCAGGTTGAGGTTGGAGGTCGAGGCTCAGATCAGGTGATTTCCCAATTTGGAAAAGCCATCAATAAACCATGGTTGACCATGGTTCGGCTATGATCTACCATGATTCGGCTATGATCTACCATGATTCGGCTATGATGACCATAGTTAACCATGGTAAACCATGGTTCGGCTATGATCAACTATGGTTCGGCTATGATCAACTATGGTTTGGCTGTGGTCAACCATGGTTGACCATGGTCGACCATGGAATCCTTCATCGAATCGTCACTAATAGCAGGTCGGACTATATAAAGAGCAACTTCATGCCCAGTATTCTCTTTGCCCATTCGTTTCACTGCTCAACTCGACCATCCAACTCAGCCATTTTCTCTCCCAGCTAACATTCCACACAGGTAAGTTCAGAATGTTCACCCTCCTGTTCACTGCTTATTCGAGTTTACACTAGCTCTTGCACTCCAGGGCTCTGGAGCCCCTTGCCCAGCACTGTTGGAAGAGGTGATCCCCTGACTGAGCAAACTCATCTCCTTCGATCAGATCGACTCACCTGCCTTTCGCAGTAAGGCTCTCTGCTGGGCAACCACAGGAAGCCCCCATGTCGAGTTCGACGATCAGCACCATATAGTCATCCACTTTGTCGGGCCTGACGACCTGGGATACGATACATTGCTTGCCCAACTCTCGTACATGAAACTCGGGCTGATTTCATTTTGCACATGCTTCAGGGTTGCTCGCATCCCTCTCATCTATCTTGTTGACCTATGTAGTCGTACTTATCCTGCTCGTGATCATGAGGGCAACAACACTGAGCCTTTCACCCTCCAGCAAGCTATTGACCACTGGCTTTTGGTCGAAATTTTGGCAGGAATTGGAGGACATTCGAGACTTTAGATAACTGCTACTCTAGTTTTTTCTTGATACCTGGTTTGTCAGTAGTCTGCCACTCCTTGCTCAACAGTTCCTTTACACATGCCATAACTGTACATATTGAATCTTGGACTCGAGTCCTAACTACTTACCAAATATACTTCTTGCTGTTTATGTATTTCCCTGCCCTCCCGAAAGTTATCTATTCTCCTGCCAATTATGACTACCAGTTGTCGGTGTAGCCTAGAAAACATGGTACCAAAGTAGAGACCTGGGACTGCTAGGATGGTCACCACTGTTCCATCCCGTTGAGCGTGGTGAGAAACACTGCCCCACTGTACCATTGACGGATGGTCCACTGGACAGCCGGCTTTGGTACCGTCTGTCGGCTGCGACAGACGGTGACAATCCCCAGGTCCAACTTGGACGATACTTTTGTGTCACTGAACATAACTGAGCTTGATGCCACTGCAGTTGGGAAGATGGCTTTGAATTCCATGATGGTCTAATGGTTAGATTGCCTGCGTTAACACTGGTAAAGGTTGACATGGGGAAACGAGCTGGTGACCGTTCAATCCCCCGACATGGTAAAAAAATCAATCAATTAATGTTATGTATGTGCTCGTTATATGATCAGCTTGGTTTGCTTCAAGCTCGCTGCTTTTATTTTTATTACCAGACACCATGAGATTGGGAGACTTTGTACTCAAATAATGCTGTTTTGATATACTACCACAAGAACTCAAACCTTGGTAGGCATTTTCAAGCATACATTTGTATTTATCTACTCACCACCTTCACCTGCCCCTGTATGCGACTCCACCAGAGTAGGCATTTTCAAGCATACATTTGTATTTATCTACTCACCACTTTCGCCTGCCCCTGCGTGCAACTCCACCAAAAGACCCTGCTGTGCTTTTTCAAAGGCTGCTTTGATGCGAGATGCAAAACATATAGTGGCTGCACGGGTGTGGGCACCACAGAGGCGGGTTGTGCCATGCAAATTCTTGGGGCAAAAAAACAATAAGAGTTCCCACCGACATCTCGACTTTGACCTTCAGTGTCACATCAACAAAGTTAGCACCACCAGATACAGGGTCTGGGTCAAGTGAAACTGTGTGTGGCGACTGCCTGGATTGCTGGCGGGTGGTCACACCAGCCCATAGCTGGGACAGCTGCCGCTTGAGTTGGTTCCGGTGGATCCACCTTGCAGTCTACAGTCCATGACAGGCAAAACTCGGCAAAGCAGTCATCCCTGTGTGCTGAACTGTAATTACAAGGTCAGAAAAACATATGCTCTAGCAGCAGTATACACATATGCAGAATAATCTTGGGACATGATGAATTCGGAAGGGCCACACTCGAAATTGGGGAATACGAGTTCCTTGCCTTGAAATGTCAGCCGGTAGCCTAGCCCTCAAGAACAGGTATCAGGACTAAAACAGATAACAGGTATAAATCTCACCTGGCTCAACATTCTGTGTTGCCATAGTGGGCATCCTGGCATTTTCCAGCCATACTGCCCTTGCCCAGCGCCTCCTCACCGCAGACCCGCGTATTCCAAGTTGACGCCGGGGAAGGCCAGGCTGGGGAGTCGCACGGACAATTACTAGTCTTATAGCAATCACGACCCTTTTGGGAAGACACCGACTGATTACGCAATTGCGTGGCTGTGCCACCAGGCGTTCTTTCCTTTGTACCGCAGCCGGAAGGCACTAGATAAATCAGAGAATATTCATGTGCATACAGGAGGTATATATAATCATTTCCTACTGCGACAGTCAAGCCATACGGGGGGCCAATACCTCAATACGAGATCAGCCTGAAATTTGATCAAAAAATTTGCCTTGGCAAGTTGATCACATATCGTCGCAAGCACTAGATGAGCTGCTTAGAGATGAGTGAAGACCCTGACTATTTTCGAGTTTTCTATGTCTCCAAATATTTCTAGATTTGTCACTACAAAGTATGCACCGCAACGCGGTGTTCAAAAATCAGTCCGTGTCTTCCTGATGGGGTCGTGATTACTAACAGACCATATACAAATACTTACTTGTTCGTCATCTGTTTCTGGTCTGTAACAGAGACTAGGACAATTACGGACAATTATTTTATTTTATTTTTATTTTATTCGTTCAGCAGTACAACCGGGAATCTCTCTGTATACTAAAAGACATTAGGATAACTATAGACCATACAGTGGGGGAGAAAAAAGAAAAATAAAGGGGTATCGACAAGCTGCGAAACAGAAAGGCCGAGGTGACGAGCGTGATGTGACTGTGCTTGATTTCCGACTCCATGTCCGAAACCGAAAAAAATTTGTTCCAGGCTGAGGGCTCTTGGCTCCACTCATCTACAAGAGGGAGTAGTTTCGATGCTGAAGCGGCTGCGGCCATTATCGGCGACTTCTTTAAGGTAACCACTGTCTTTTTGTCTCTGGATTAAGGCTCACGACATTGCCAATACTTAGATGCGGGCGGACGAATTGGCGCTGTTCATGACAGCAGTTTCGACGTCCAACGAATGCTTGACCGACCCCCTGATTTGGGAGACGTCAACGACGTGCCTGACCGCCGAGGAGTGAAGCAATGGGCCTGGAGAAACGCACACCTCGCAAGAAAGGAAGTCCTCATGCCCGTGAACAACCGGACGCGGGTCTGGATACCCCGTTTGATGTTGCCTCTGATTATAACAGACAAGACATGCCTTCGCTTCGCTCCGGCATAGGTGTGGACTCTGCAGCATGTCAATCATAACCAATCACTCATTGTTCCGAAATTGCCATAGACGGGATGCAGATCCGTCCAATACTTGCAACCTCCCGAACAAACGTGGAGAATGGATCTGTTTGTTTGAGGTGGATTGAAATAATCCGTGAAATCTTTGTAGATCTGGGCAAAACTGAAGTGCAGCGAGAGTGCATTCACAAAATCAATTTATTGACGCAACATACTCCATACACATACTCCAGTGCCAAGAAGGTCACAGTACAATGTGAGAACCCACCACATTCGTCAGCTGCAGTTGATTGATATAGAACTTGGCACTGATCCATAAACGAATAACGGCCAGAGAAAAAATGGAAAGTCGCACGAGAAGACATGCATCTTACCAGGCAACAGGTAGATTCGAGGACAACATTGCTATTAACTCCCTCGCATGGAATGCGAGTACACATGCAAGTATTGGAGTACTTACTCGCTCGCAGGGGTTCCGAAATGAAAGTGCAGCAGGGGCGGAGGTAAGGGTGTCCGATGCAGGCATTCCATGATACGCGGACACATCTAGACTATCAATAATAGGTTAATCTTCATGTAGCAGAGGAAGGAATGTGAGGTGATGCACAGAAACACATCTCGTTCCATGCTAGAAGTCGAAAACGTCATTGGAAATATTTGACGGTCATTGGATGCGTAAAAAACCTGCTCAAATAGCGTGACACAGGGCGAGAAGGTCGGGAGTTGAGGGAATGGATGCAGGCCGGACCAAAGCTTGGTAGAAATATGTCAGTACCAAAACCCGATGTGCATCATGACGCATACCATGCGAAAATCTAATCCAAGGTTCATCAGAGACGTCTCCGAGACGCCTCTGGAGGCCATGCGGTGCTTGTTGGACAGTGGGAGTTGAATTGAACGTCGAGGTCAATGTCAATGCGACACGCCTTGCGGGGCTGGGGCGGCAGTGTTGAAAGAAAATCCAATTTTGATAAAGAACTCTCCAGGGCGTAACATCTCTCTCGCCGCTCGCATAAGCCCGAAAATTATGTATGAAGGTTGGTAAGGTGCTAGTTCAAAGAGAAAATTAACGCCGAATCAGAAGGAAAGGTCACGATGAGGAACAACATACCGGTAACGCGAGGGTTCCTCGCAGAAGTGTGAAAAATCAAATACAAATTCCCTGTGCAGCCCAACGCACCACAAAGGCGCGGGTAGATGATTGTGAGACATCGGGGGATGAACGAAACTTGATGGCATGAGTTGTGCTTGCGTCAATAGGAAACCTAAATTCAGTGTAACTGAAGTGGAAACTTCAGATACATGCGTGCTGCATGCAGAACCATTCATACCTCCAGGCAAAAATATGCTGGACTCGCAGAGATCTGAACAACCAAGGGCATGAATGTAAGCCTCGAGCATCCAAATTCAAGGACACTCACAAGGAGCGGGATGCGGGAGTCAACGTAGAAATATTGCTGGGAAGCCGGTGCGAAAGCAATGCCAGAGCCCAAGGAGATGAGAACCTACCGCATTGAGAAAGAGGAAAGGGAGGCGGACTGAAATGCACGAAATAACTCACATTTATCAGTGCTAGCCGTATTGACCTTTGAATACTTGGGCGCCGTCTTGTGTGCTCAGCACCTAGTACCAGGTGGTTAGTCGATTAAGAAGAAGGTTGGAGCAGGAAGAACGGCGCAACTCGATACAGCGCAGTGTGGGGAGATGATGGGGGTTAGCCGCCGCTCGTGGACTCTTTGTTGGCTAGGAGGTATCAATGTTAGCTGCAGAGGAAGCAGGGACTGCCTCGGAATGCAATTGGACGGATGATGCAAAGAAGCCAAACGATACTGGGGGAGATGATGGCGGTGAGAATCAAAGAGAGAGGTCGAAGGAGACCCTTCATTTTGAACGGTTGTTGAGCGGCTGATCGGCGAGGTCGAGTACGTCCAGTTCTCTGGATCGAAGCTAATTTCTGGTGCCCGGGTTAGCAGGAGAACCCCGAAAATAAAATCGGTAATAGGATGCACATACGGAAGCTTCCGGCAAGGAGTGGAAAAAATGGAAGAACACAAACAGGTGCATACGAAATCAGGGCATCTGCTTGAGATACGAGTCAAGTAATAATAATACGAGTAATATATATCGCATAGCAACGAAAAAATCGAGGAGCTGACACCGGCGACGTGGAATTCAGAAGGCAGAGATTACGTGGGATGGAGCAGAAGAACCAGGGGCAACACATCGCTTGCCTTTTGAGCGGAGCTTGAGGGCTTGATCGGCAACCTCGAATTTAACCAAGCGCCTGGGCGTCTGGGCTAGTTACTGATAGAGACGGTCAGCTGAGAAAATGAATGGGGTAATTTCGGCGGCACAAACAGGTACAATGCGCATCACCACATCTGCTTAAGATACGAGTAATATCTTGCTGCATGTGTCCCAACCGTCTCCTGTGCCGATAGTGGAGCGTTCATCTCGCCGCACGCAAAACCTGATAAACGATGTGTGTTTCTTATTTTTTTTTTGGGTGCACAAATACAGTTCAGCTGAGTTGATCTTGTCCCAGCACTTTTGCACCAGATCAGACTGGGTGGAGATGACATTATTTTTAATAGAAGTGTTCATAATGTCCGTATTGAACGACTTTGGGTTGACGTCACTGCCCAGGTTGGTGCGACCTGGGCCGAGCATTTCACTGCCCTCGAAATCCGATATGGGCTTGATATCAACAATGTCGCCCACATTTGGCTTCTGCATTTCCTCTTCCTTGGCACTATAAACACCCAACTTGCCTTTTTTGCTGAGGCATGGAACCAGCACCGAATCCAGATCCGTAATTCGACCAACTGCTCACCAACCGACATGTTTGTTTTTGATATGTATTGTTAATGGTGTCCGTCGGCTCCCCCCCGAAGAAGAGAATCTCAACGAGGAGCAATTAGAGGTGTATGGAATTGACTGGCAGGGTCTCCGCGATAATGGTGTGCTTCAGTCGCAGGCCCAAAATAACTCAATGGGAGAGGGCTCGAGCTCTTGGGTAGGCCGGACTGGACCTCCTCCTGATCTTAGTCAAGTTGCTGTTCAGCCACCAACTGGTACTCTCACCGAGGAGGAAGTCACCGAGTTGTATAGTTCATTTTCACATCTGTTTGGCAGTGCTGAAGACCCTGATATTATATTGCTGTGGACCCAAGCCCTCGCTCATGTTCGTGTATTATATCCTGATGTATTTTAACTGTAGTATACTTCGCCAAAATGACAGTAATTGATGCCTAGAATTGGCAAAATGAATCGCAAAAATTATAGTAGATCCAGGGAGACCATGGTAAACCATGGTTTACGATGCCAGTTGATCTTAGCCGAAGAAAATTGCAAAATGAAATGATATCATTGGCTAAGGAATCATGGTTTTGATTCCTTCCAACCATGGTCAACCATGGTCAACCATGGTAGACCATGGTAAACTATGGTTGATCTTAGCCGATGAAAATTGATCGAACTGGAATGATATCATTGGCTGAGGGATCATGGTTTTGATCCCTTCCAACCATGGTTGACCATCATAAACCATGGTTTACCATGGTCTACCATGGTCAACCATGGTTAATTATCAAATAAAGCCCTTCTTAACCTCATACCACAACCTCCATGCTCAACCTCGTTCTGCAATCCCCAACTCTCGTGCTCAACCTCGACCTCCGTTCTGGACCTTAACTTAGGATCACGTGACCTGACATTCCCGACCTCGTACACCGTCTCAACCTCAGACCTATATATACAACCTATGCAAACACTGCAACCTTCGTCCTCAACCTGGTCTTAGATACTCGTCCTCCATACTCGTCCTAAAACCTCATATTTTTCAATGAAAAAAGCTTTTATACGTTCGTCGTTACTCGGTGTCCACCAACAGGATACGACCGCTCCCCTGCCATCTACGTCTCCGTTCGCGGACGCTCTCTCGCACCGGACGGACCTACCGCGTGCCTGATACCGACCCATCGGACGAGGCAGAGGATATCCCGACACGGCCCGTCCCCCACTTCACACGACGCATCAACTAGCCGAGGGGAGACAACCCGTCTCTCCCCCTTCCTGAGCACTCGAGGACCCGCCGACACTACCACCAGGCCGTTCCTGGAGCTCTAGACGTATTCCAAGGCCGTTTGGCCTCACTGTGCCTCGTGCACACCCAGAGATGATTGGCCTCCTTAGCAGAGGCGCCTGTTCTCCTGCCGTATATGCACCCCGAAAACGCCTCATAACGTCCCCTGCCCCCTGGAAACACCTGCATCCCACATGGCACCTCTGGAAACGTGGGAAGTTGTCGAGGAGGTATAAAAGGGAGCGCATTTAGTAGGAGTAGTCAGTACCTTCCGGCCTGCAGAAGTAGCTTTCAGGGTGTTTTCCCCACTCTCTGTACCGTTCTCAGCTCAATCTAAGGGGTACTCCCAGCCTTCCCGACCCCGTACCTCTCGTGCACCCTCCTTCTTGCCCACTGCCGGAGGCAGGCCACACATCTTACATTCGCTCGTTCATCGGCGTCTCACCTCTCACACCTCCGTCAGCAGGGTCCCTCCTCACCGGACCCGGTGTCACCATCCCAGGCTTCCTCGATTAGGATCACTGTTCTCGCGAGCCTCACTCTGTAGAAAAACAGGCCCGGAGAGAAGCCATCACATACAAATCGCTGTCCATAGCCAACGAGACTGACCGTCTCGCCGTTGACCGAACGACGTCGGTGTCATCGTCTGTGCAACACACATCGCATCTCCAGTGCTGGTTCTAAGGGGAAGAGCGCACGAAGGAAAGCAGGCAGGGCAACGCATTTAGGGTTCCAGTACTCTCGTACGGGGAACCAGGTTTAGGCATTCACACCTTCTTTACCGTTTTCACTAACAACAGGTCTGCCGCACACGTCCACACCTAGGAGACGAACGGTCTCCATGATCCACCGTTCACACACACACCCATCGCTCATACAAGGCCGATTCGCGCACCGACCTTCCGCTCTATCATTCGACTATACCTCCCTCTAGAGGACGAACATAGTCGAATTCGAATCACATATCTTTCGATACCGACACTGCAGTCCTTATCACAGCGTGCAAAGCGACTACAGGGATAAGGAAAGGATTTTGGTGAAAATATCCTGTCCAGTGACCATGCTGGACATGGCTTGATAGGAGTTTTCCCACTCAAACATGAAATGGTAGCATCCCCAGCGACCAATTAAATCCCCTGG
>JARKIC010001822.1:0-93641 GCA_029378375.1 Mycena olivaceomarginata | reverse complement strand
GTGTAGTCGGCAGTGTACAGCGTCCAGCGATGCGTACCCGGCTAGACAGTTACAGTTACAGTTACAGGAATAGTGAGCTCGAGCGATAATACGCAGGGAGGGCCGTCGGGGAGTCGGAGTCGGAGTAGGGTTCTGTATATGTGCGATTGCCGTAGTTACGGGCGCCACTAATCCTGGTCCTGGACCCTGGACGAGTCTTCAGTGGCAGAAGACGGAGACGGAGACGGATATACATAGGTCCCGAGAGCGAGACAGCGCCAGAGGAAGGGCGGATAAGTATATATGTCTTGTATCTCCGCACCCGGGCCCGCTTGGTTGCTCCAGGGACGCACGCACGGTACCGGAGACAGGACCCAGTGGACTAGGGTGGGGGTGGAAGCAACGGCCTTAGAGACAGACATAGATCTAGAGCGGGTCCAGTTAGATGTGGATGTGGATGTGGATGCAGATGTAAGTGGTGAGTACATGGGTGTGGGACCTGGCCGAGAGCCCGAATACATGACGAAGCACGGCAGAAGCGCGGCGCCAACCGGACGCGTAGGCCGAGACAGGTTGCAGCATTCAACCGCTCCGGCGGCGGATGCACGTACTAGTAGTAGGACAGACAGACATAGAGATAGACAGAGACCCTCGGACAGATCACATATAGTAGGCTACTCCAACCAAGTGCAGCCTAAGCTTGATGTGGTTGCAGACGCCGCCTGTCGTGATTTCCGAGGCGGAGTCGAAGACAGAAGAAGATGGACTCGCGTATATCAAAGTGGTACGATCTGGAGCCGCGCGCGGTGGAGTCGCAGACAGACAGACATACGTAGAACCCCAGAGTCTCCACTGAGCGCTCACTCCAAGCCTCCAAACATATCGGCGTGGGTGGGCTACAGTAGTGTACAGCACAGTTCCGAGGCTGGCTCCACGTTGAGGCTGAGTAGGCACCCGCAGTGGACCGAGATCCGTGTCGCGCGAAATTGAAACAGCAATAATACTTAGACTGTGCATCCATCACCTTGACAGCAATTGACTGGGGCAAGGGCAAACAGTTAACGTTCCGGGGCGTAAGGCACTCGGTGCGTCATTGTGTGCAAAATTAATTATTTTCATTGCCCTGGCCTGCGTTGTGTCGGGCGTTGAATTTAGCAGCCACCAGGCAATATTGAGGGGACGATTAAGGGGAGACGTGTCGCTGGCATGGATAGCAGTTATATTAGTTGAAAGAATTATGAAAACAAACGTGGGTAGTTTATTTGAAGGGAAGCTGATGATGTCATGGGTGCCGCTCCTCTCCACCAAGCACACTGTAAAACAACATACAAATGAACTGACCCCCGACACCATGGGCACCATACCACACTTCCAATATGCCCTCAAAGGACGACCGTTTCCGTGAGTCGTCTTTCTTTCTTGCATTGTGCGGTGTGTATCCTTGCGCGCCCTCCTATGCTTTCTCAAAGAACCCATCCGGGGCAACTGTCCTTGGGGGTCAAAGAAACTGCCAATATGACAGCCCACGCGTAGACGGAATCAGGATACACCGACGCACCACGCACGCGATTCAGCGGGGATCTTACTCGCATTTTCATATTTCCAGGTACCATGAAACGCCCCGACCCCCCCACACCGCAACTCCTCCTTCTCAAAGCGCCACGCCCTCCTTCGACTCCCCCCGCGAGATCCCCTGCCGCCGCCCTCGCCCAACGCCATGCGCGCGCCACCCACGGGAGTCGCTGCATCTGGCGAGTACCCGGTGTTCGCAGACGACAGGACTGGGAGCTCATCGCCCCCCGGGAGCTCCAAGCTGCAGAAGAGCAGACCCAACCCGCGGCGCTCAAGTCGCCCTTACCCCCGTCCTCGTCCAAATCCCCCCTACCTTCACCCTTGCCCAGTGCCACCGCCCCACCGCCACTTACAGCCCCCGCCTCCCCGCCCTCCCCCAAAGCCCCCAAAGGCACCACCGCAAAACTAAACAGCAGCAAGACCCCGCCTCGACGATCCTGCCCTTCTCCCGCCCGTACTCCCTCCCCGGGGCCCAGTCGTACTCCGGCCGCCCGTCCGCCTCGTCCTCAAACCACGGCTCGGGCGCGCAAGTACAGGCAGACACCCGCGGCCCGACCCCCGTCGACCGCTCGTCCTCCGCGAGCCTCCCCCTCCCGATGCAGGTGCCCTTCTCCGCGCTCCCCAAGCGCGGCGTGGAGAGAAAACCGAACCTGCCGTCGCCCGTGCAGGAACGGACCGAGCAGCAGCTGCAGTTGAGGCCGCAGCTGCCGCCCAAGTCCGACAGCGCGGGGAGTGCGGGGAGCGACGGGAGCTCGGGGAGCCTGCCGAGTGCGCCGCCCTCGGCCGCGGGGGTCGCCGCCGCGTCCGGCCGCGCGGAGCCTCGCGCCCGATCCGCAAGTTCACTGCGCGTGCCCTCACCCGCGTCCGCGCGGCCGAACTCGTCCCCGCACCCCTCCACCACGGGCACGTCACCCGCAGCAAGCGCAAGCGCACCCCGCCCGTCCTCCTCCCCCGCCCCCGCCCCCTCCGCCCTCTCCTCCTCCACCTCCTCCGCCTCCTCGATACCCAGACCATACTCCTCCTCCGGCGCAGCCCCCATGCCCCCGCAGACCTCTTCATGGCCGGGAGCGTCGCGTCGTACCGCCCCCCGCGCACGACGTTCACGCCCATCCCGCCCGATCCGCCGACGAGCCCCCTCGCGGGCGCGACGGCGATCAACCGCAGCGGGTCCCTGGGGCGCTTCCCGCCGCCCGAGCCGCCCGTGATCCTCCCCACCGCGCCCGACGCGCCGCCGGACGCGATCCCGCCGAACTCGCGCGCGAACAGCGGCGCGACGCTCACGAACCGGGCGGGCAGCACGGCGACGAGCTCGTCCTCCAGCACCGGGGGGAGCGGGGCGAGTGGAAGTGCGAGTGGGACGCGGAGCCGGGCGTCGTACGAGCCGTTCCTGAACCACGCGCCGCCGCCGGTGGACAGCTGGATCGAGGTGGAGACGACGCAGGGGGAGTATCGGTTGATTGTGAGGTTGCCGGGGTTAAGAGGGATGGGATGTGAGTGTTTTTTTTTTTCCTAGCTTGCTTCCTTGCTTCCTTCCTTCATCCACACTTCGCTTTTCGTTTTTGTTTTTTCACATATGACGTCTGCGCGCAGAACCCTCGCGACGAAAAAACGCCGCATCCTGCACCTCGTCGCGGACTCGTGGGACGACTCGGGCGCGACCGCGGGGCGCGCGGGGGGCGGGGGCGGGGGGCACTTTGAGCGCCGGATCTCGTTCGGGTACGACGCGGACCTGGCGCAGGTGCGCGCGGAGTTTGACGGGGAGATATTGAGGGTGATTATTCCGCGGAAGGCGATGGGGATGGGGATGGGGGTGCGGGCGTGAGCGTGAGGTGTTCCGCCGAAGAAAAAGGGAGGGCGGGGGGAGGAGAAGAGATATTTATCGACGATATACGGCACCCGCATACCGACCGGCCCAGACCAGACTCATATGTACACCACACGCACCAGCAACACGTACGCACCGCACCAACCAACCAACCAACCAACCTGCATCCGCATCCGCATCGCCATGCATACCCTGCGCTGTATCCACCACCTGCGGCTGCGTGTCGGCGCGCTCGCCTACGCGGCGGCACATGCAACGCAACGCAGCCGCGTAATCACGACCTCGCGAGGACGTGCGCGCCCTTCCCGCCCCGTCCCGTTCGTCCCGTCCTTCCTGCCCTCTCGGCGCATCGCGTCGCATGGGCTCGGACACGGACACGGACGGAGCGGGGCAGCGCGCGCGCACGCCTCAATGACCAGCCCCAGACTCACCGCACGGACGAACGCCCCGTTGTATTTTATCATCTCAATATCCCCCGTCTTCATATCGATTCCCGATTCGTTTCGAACAGTGCCCGACGCGTCCCGGCCCGCCCGCGTTCCAGCTTCGGCGGAGGCGCTCTCGAGACTGACTTTTTTCTTTTCTCGCATTGAAGCTCTAACGAACGCCTGTCTGCCTCGGACGCTCAATATCTACCGCCTCCTCCTCTCTCCTTTCCGTTTCTCTGCTCCCCCGAATCCGAATCCAAATCCAAATCCGATGCCATGCTACTCGAACTGCCCAATGCTCTTGATTATTGTTTTACTTACGTCTTCTGCGCTACCTTTTTATCCTCTCATCGATACCGGCCCGAACCGAATATACCGCACCTAAGTACATAGCACCTATCTACCTACCTATGGTTTTTGTATAGCTGTATAATTGCCACCACGCACGCGCGTCGCGTCGCGTCGCGAATTGAAATGAAATGAAGAATTTTAAAGATGAATCAATCAAGGCTTAGGAGGACTGCGAGAAAACGGAAGTATGCAGCGTGCAGCGTGCGGCAGGCAACATCTCTGAGACACGTTGCACGGAAACGCGACGATGAAAAAGAAGAAAAAAACGGAAACGAAACGTGGCGCGATGAACATTGAAAAATCTGGGATCGTGACATCATGACGCGTGGGATCGTGCGCGGTTGTGGAGCTCCACCCGACGATCCCTCGTCATCGCTTCGGAACTCGGTACGGTTGAACATCCGGTTTACATGAGAATTTGGGGCGCGACGCGTTGGCCTTGGAGCAAATTTTCGGGGCTGGACGGATTTACATCTAGTTCATGCTTGGCGCTTCAAGTTCTCCGTGGAGGTGTCTCGAGCTCGGGCCTCGAGCCGATTTTTTGCATGTGGATAGAGTCGGTGGCTTCGGCGTGGCGTTTCGATTTTTTTTTCGAATCTTCGGGACGCCGCGGCCTTGAGTTGGGTTCAAAATCGAGGAGACGATGCGAGAGGCTGAATTTAGTATAATGATTTAACTTGCCCGTTTAGTACTTGCTCGTTTTCCCTGCGTTACGCGGCGTTGGTTGGATAATTCATGGAGCGCCTTCCATTGATAATTCGAACGATCCTGCAACTCAAGCCTTCATATTGAAAAGGACATACCGGTACTACGGGATGAGAACATCGATATGGAGGCATTGGATTTTTCTTCATTGCAGTATAGGGTTTTCGCCAGAACTGGAGTGGGCCTAGGCTTGGAAGTTGGGTGTTTCATTTGAGTGTTTCGAGATTTCGAGTCCAGGAGCCGCGGTTGAATAGGTGGAACATCTGCGAGCCTTCCACGAGGCACGAGAAAGGCGCGTGTTTGTCATAAGGTCTAGGGATTGCCCAAAACCATATAGGTCTGTGATTGTGGCCGGTTCCTAGCGCGAATTGTAGATGTTGTAACCAAGAGGGTGCGAACTTATAATCACCCGCGAAGTTACTTCCACTCCTTGGAGAGTAGACTGTAAAGCGCCCACGTTTTTCCTTCGAGTTAGGGAGATTTGGACGCGGGAGACATTCCAGTCACACAAATGGTAAGTTGACCCTAAGGCAGATCACTCTTCAAGCTTCAAATCAGATATCCAGTTGGACCAAGACGAAAAATGGCTCTGACCTGGGGATATTCCAGTCACACAAATGGTAAGTTGACCCTAAGGCGGATCGCTCTTCAAGCTTCAAGCTTCAAGTCAGATATCCAACCAAGACGAAAAAATGGCTCTGACCTGGGGATAAGAGTCTTCTTCGTGTAGTGCAGTCAAAATGAGATTTAAAATTTGCCCGAGGCAGAAACATGGCGCATCGAACGACATTCCAGGAGAGTGTCACCGTAAATCAGCTCTTTATTCATTACAATGTAAACAAACCACTTTCGAGTTTGCGCTCCGAGGAACGGAGCAAAGTTCGGTCTCGGCCGTGTCGGGGTGGCGACGAAGGGCAGAATGTACCCAAGCGCTCCGCTGCGCTGTAAATCCCCCGTGGAGTGGAACTCGGCTGCAGCCGCCGGCGTAAGGGACACCACGAAAAACCGATTTGAAGGTTGTTGGCGGGGATCCGGACGACGTTGTAGGAATCCCAAAGGATACCGAGAGCTCGCGATTCTGAAAACCAGGTGTTTCCGAAATTCTGAGGGCGCGGCGGCTTTGGAATGGGGCACCTCAAGAGCAGGGTCCTAAGTATCGAGCTCGGTGTTTCACCGAGGCGAGCTCGTTGTGGGAGAGAAGAACCATTGTTGAAGAACCCAAAGTGTTTCCGTGGTCGTCACTGATCAGCGAAATCTGATCTACTTTGATGTCAATCATTCGCGCCTTGTTCTTCACCAGTCTCCACCATGCTTCAATCTCAGTGAATTTCTGCCTGGGTGTCTATCGATGGCATCGAACCTCCCAAATACGGTGTCGAAATATCAGAGGACCAGACATCTGTCACCTGTTGGATTCCCTCAGAGCTGGGGAAGGTACATCATAATTGTTGGAGTCGACACCTACATACACACTTACGAAGAACAGGACATGCCGCATACTCTGTGTAGTTGTCCGATTGACCTAGTTTTCGGTTATGTTGTATTTGGGAGTACTACGGAGGGCAGGACATACCGGGATTTTCAATGTGGCCTTTACTTCAAATATATGCTTGCTATCATTTGGAACCATTGTCATAATGTACACTATATCAAATATACAAGTTGTATTGAAAATCCCGGTATTTGGTGCCCTCCAGAATACATGTGAGTTCATCGTATCAAAAATTTAGCCCAATCGAACAAATATAGCTCATACTACAGCCATCCTACTCAAAACTTAGATATTTTCCCAATCAGGCAATTTGATTCGCCATTAAAGAATCTGAGGAGACCATGCCCTCCGGAATGGAAATGCGAATTCAACGGTCATACTTTCAAGGGAAACAGTTGGGAATTGAGCTTACAGCGGCCATCCTGGTGGAAACATCAAAATTTGATAAAAAATGAGCTGTGCCCTAAGTTCCGCAAACTGCTGTAAATAAATATTTTTATTTTTATTTCACATTTGGCCAAACATACATCCCCCATCCCGGTAACATAAAAGGTAAGTACAAATCACATATGTGGAATTCCCTGTGTTCTCATTTCAAAGGCATTCAAATTGTAATCACGTCTGCCACTCTTTTTTCATCGTCTGACATGTTCTCCAGGTCTTCAGTGTCACCCTGATCATCCTTGACCTTGTCTGCGATGCCTGCGGGTGCATTTAGCTGTGCCAACTTTGCTAAGTTCTCCCTGTGCTGGAGCTGTATTTCCTGGCCCAGGCCAGCAATCCTACAATCAACATTTTCCACTTGTTTGACTTGTGATGAGCGTTCAAAGAGTGGCCTTGCAGTATCCCAGAGCTCCATTGCTTTTGGCAGGTCCCCACAGCTCTTGGATATGTCCCCCAGTCTCAGCATGCATTCCGCTCTGCTGTGGTGAACATCCATGTAGGTGAACCCCTCAAGGGCAGCAGTGAACAAATTGATAGCACTGCTCTTGTCTCCTTGAGTAAGGAACAGGTCTCCAAAAAATTGTATGGCTTTATGAACTCCAAGGTTATCCCTGGACTCGAGGGAATGCACCAGAAATATAGTAGTCCATCTGACTGTTGAATGGAAAGCACCCCATTGACTGACATTGGCTAACCATTCAAGACAGAAGGAGTTGATTTCACTGTCCAAGTTCAATTTCAGGTAACGTTCAAACAGTGTTTGTGCTGTCAGCAGATGCTTATTCCTTGCACTCAGTGCTGCAAGCACAATATCACAAACTGTCACCCATGCCCTCCGGCTAGAGGTCTCAAAAATTGGCCGTGCCTGATCAATATTCTTTTGTATGATATCTGTTGGGACATCCATTGACAACTCTATTTCAGCGACATTGGCCAACATGGTTGCGTGCACAAAGGCATTCTGATCCACAGAGGTGATCTGAAGCATCTTAATATAAATATCCCGGGCCTCACTGTATTCTGATTTGCACTTGTGGACTTCAGCTTGGGTATTCATGACACCGTAATTTGCCTGACTAACAGATAATCCACAAAGATTAAGTAGACCTCTTGCCTTGATACATAAAGAGATGCTTTTCTTGTAGTCACCAATTAACTTCCAGAATATGGCTTCTAGACGGGCAGCGGCTGCCTCACAATACAAATCTCCAGATGCTCTTGCCAATCTCTGACTCTGGTGTGCATGCAGTTGAACTTTGCAATGTTCACCATGTAGATACTCTAACCATGCCAGGCGGTACAATGCCTGAGCTTGTCCTTGAATGTACCCGGTTGAAATACCCAATGATATAGCTCTTTTGCATATATTGGCAGCCTCCACAAGATCACGCTTAATTTCAGAATAATAGCGCTCTGTGCTGAAATAAAAGTTGCCTGGAAGTTCATGTCAGCTATAATACATGAGTATTGATCATTTTACATACATTTCAGTGCTGGGTTATCAATATGTTCACAATATTCCAACCCTTGAGAAATCAGAGCTTCTTGATCATTGATGAGGTAGTATGGCAAGTGCAGCAACTCATTGATTACATAAAGCTGAAGTTGCTGATCTCCAAGATGTGGAAGTAGGTCCTTCATCTCACTAATGAGAAGAGTACTCCCCTGGTTGGTGGTCCAGTAGAATCGGTTGAATCGGTTCAAATGGCATACACCACGAATGTTATCCAAAAGGTCTGAGTGCTTTTCCTGGAGCCCCCACCTAAGCAGATTTTGAATGTTGGCAATGTTGGATGCTATATGCTTGACTGTGCTGGCACCTGACTCCTCAGTTCCTACATACTGGACAAAGAAGTGGAGCAAGTCCTGGAAATGTTTGAGAAGTGCATGGACAAACTGATCTTCAGGGCACTGATGTTGCTGGATATATTCTCTGATGGGCATCAACACTTTGAGCTGTTTATTTTCATCTCTGTAAGCAAGAGCAGTAGACATCAATACTGCTTTGCATTTGAGGGGATGTTTGAGTGGCAGTTTGCTTTGTACTAGATCCACATCCGAAAGGCCGTCTGGCAGCATTCCCAAGAGGCTCAGGAGCTCTTGGGATTGTGGAAGGGATTTCATTCTGGAACTTGACAAAGATAGTGAGATAGATAGATCCAGGTTGGATCTTTTGTCAAATCCCTCCGAGAGCATGGAGGTCTTCTCCTTCTTCCACCGCAGTAGCACATTTGGGCAGCCCTCCGAGTCAACAAGGTGGGCAAGGAGATTAATTGCAAGTGGCATGTTGTCTGTGAGGGAGAGGATTTTGTCAACCTCGTCCAGGTCATGTTTGTCATCTGCAATATCGGTGAATGTAAGACGTGCAGCTTCCTGATCTAAAGGTTTCAAAGGCAACAGAAATGGCCGTGTCCATTGCAACCTTTGCTGGTCTTTCTGCCCCACGCATAGTGATCCGATATGGTATGAAAAAATCATTGGAACACACACCCATCCACTCACCATCAATGCCAGATGGTTGATGTCTGTCAGGAGTGACAGCAATTCTTCAATATCACCCCGAGATTCTGTGGACTCCCACAGCATCTCAAGTTCATCCAAAATGAGGAGACTTGGGGGACTGTTGGAGAGATTTTTGAGCACTGCTTGGATAGGATCTTTTCCCGCCTTGAGTCCAATATGAGTGCCAATGAGGTTAACAAGTTCCAGTTTGGTTGTTGCGGAGTTGCAACCAACGAAGAACCTATTTTGTTGGTACATGGCTGTAATGGTTGGATGGTGCAGTAACACCCTGGCAAGAGAGCTTTTCCCCATGCCACCTGTACCTAAAATGGCAATCCTCGGGGTTTTGGCCTTGAAAAAGTCAAGTATATCCGAAACTTCCGAGTCACGGCCATGGAAGATCTTTGGCTCGGATGGTAGCATGGAGATGGAGTTGGAGCTTGAAGTCAAAATTTGAGCTATGACACAGGTCCCCTGGGATGTTACATACCTACTGTAGGACTGAGAATAGGGTCTGCTTATCTATGAAAAGATTAATGTGAATCTAGTGAAACAACTGCATTCTTCACCATGGACCCCTCGTTCTGAAACAGTGTTCTCAGATAGAATTTCAATCATATCAAGCACTTCTTGATGTCGCTTCTGTGCCTCCTTCTCCATATCTGCAAGACTTAGTGAAATCATGGCTGATTCAATCTGTAACCAACATTCATCAGTCAATTGTGGTGGCCCAGTAAGATGGTAAACCTGAAAGAACTCAAGGCCTTGTTGCAATCCAACCTTGCACTCTTTCAGTAGTGCACTTGATTCACTCTGGTGGAAGAAAGCTCTGATTTTGCTGCCTTTCTGGTGGGCCTCAACGAAGTTATGTATTTTGTGAAGGATTCTGACACAGTGGTCAGTGCGCCGAATGTTCGTAAGGCAAGAAAAGTACTGTGTGAATTTTCCAATATGGTCCAGTACATTTGGAGGCAGTTCTGCACCCGTTTCCGACTTCATATAAAGAATAATGATGACAGTGAGAAATTTGCGGGTTTGCTCCAGGAGCTCGACACAGTCATCTTTGTTTTGTTTCACTGTCTGCCGGGACAAGTTTAGATTTGTGTCTCCCACAGATTCGGACTCACTTCAATGTTTTTCAAGACAGCTTGAGTCGTGTTCACAATAGCACCTAAGAAGGGGGTGTCGAGGGTATCCGCTAGGACTTCCAAGGTATTTGCAGTTATAGTTAAGCTTGTGGTCACCGCGTTCAGTCGGACCTGAATGGCAGCTGGCTGGGACATTTTGAGCGAGATAGCGTCTTTTCAATGCACTGGCCTTTTATGCTCCGACGCATGGGAAATCCCAATGTGTTTGGTTTCTGGATCTGCCACCACTGCCGGTATCCTTCCATTCATCAAGTCCTCAGTGTTCTTTCTTCGTGTCAACTTAGGTACATCCCTCCAGCAGTTGGTGGTGAATTACCTGGATGGCGCTCAAATCAACCGCGTTCAGTCAGACCCGAATGGCAGCTGGCTGGGGCATTTTAAGCGGGATAGTGTCCTTTCAATGCACTTGCTTTCTATGGGAAATCCCAATGTGATCGGTTCCTGGATCATCTGCCACCGCTGTCATGTCATTGTCAGTCCTTCCATTCATCTACAGATCTAGAATGGAAGTCCTCACAGCTTTCTTTCTTCGTGTCGCTTTAGGTACATCGCTCAATGGCACTGAAATTCTCCAAGCACTCATTTTCCGAAGAGACACTGTCTGTCAGATTGCGAAACTGGCACACAAAATTTTCGCTATCTTCGGGGAGGAGCCGATGGTCTGGCCTGCAGGCGTGTAAGTTTTTGTTCGGTAATTCTTTCTGGCTGGTATTTAGTTGCCCGAGATCTACCGCCTCTTTGAAGGTGAGCTCGTTGAGGGTGGTTGGATATCGGCGTAGTCCAGTACATTATTTATTTGGGCCGATGTACTGCAGTCTACATCCTGGCACGTTCCGAAATGGGACCACGCTGGGCTTGAAATTTATCCAGAGTCTTATTCAGCTGTTGTTGGTGAATTACCTGGATACCGTTCAAATCAAGCAAAATTAAACCCTGAACAGTAGAGATAGATGTGTCGATCTGCAAAGGTGTTGGTGTAGACTCACCAATTCGGTACTTTTCCGCATGTGTCGGATCCCAGCTATTTCGGAGTGCTTTCCGTTCCATCCATGCGTTCAGCGGAGCTTCTGCGGAAACACTCGGGAAATGATTTCACCCGAGTGTGATTCGTTCCGAAGGAAATATCGCCAATACTGTGTAATATATAATCCCCTCCCATTAGAAGGTGACATCCATTGCATAAACCCTCTCATTTAGAAGGGTGCATTGTAGATATATTAGAAGTGCCCTTGGTCAGCAGAAAGTATGATAAATAATTGCTCGCAGGCCATCGCGACTCCATTGCATCACACGCTCGTCGCCGTGCAGGACAGCGAGTAGAAATATCCGCATTTAGACAACATCGATCAAAGCCTCTTATCGCTGTCAGCGCCGACATCGACGAAATATCCCCCAAAAAATAAAATAAAAATGAGATGCATAGATATAGATATATTATGTTACATGTGGTGAAATACGTAGTGACTGGAGCCGAATAACGAGCGTGAAACACATTTTCCCTCAATGGACAGCCGGCAGTTTTCATCATGCGCGCATACACGCAGGTCGCTGCCGTTCACGATGTGTGTTTGGCTGGCCCACGGGAGTTTTGTACGCGAGTTGTCGCAGCCATCGCTAGGCCACCGCGTCGGCTGGCGGCGCGGGCGAGGGGGCCGTCGAGCCCAGCGCGGACATTGACGCCAGGGGCGTGGAGTCGGCACGTCGTGGCAGGCGAGTTGGGTGCGGGGATGTGCGGGCACCGACGCCACGGTCGGCGTGTCGGCGAGTCGGGGCCAGCGAGTCAGGAGCGGGATGTCGGGTGTGACGTCACGGGCGTGGGGGAGGTGGTCAATCCCAGCGTCGCCCACGGGCGTCGAGTCGGCGGGTCGTGCCATCGGGCCGACGCCAGCGTCGAGGCTCGAGTCGGCGAGTCGGGGCAGACACCACCGTCGAGGCGACGAGTCGGCGAATCGGCGTGGGGCGGGCGAGTGAAACGCAGCACGAGCACGGGAAGTTGGAGAGCAGCGCGGGCAAGAGGGACATCGAGCCCAGCGCGGGTATCGACGCGATGGGTGGGCGTCGGTGAGTCGGGCCAGGCAAGTCTGGCGCGGGACATCAGCGAGTCGGGCGCGGATATCGGCGCCACGCGTGTTGAGGCGGCGAGTCGGGCATGACGTCGACGAGCAGCATGGGCGTGAGGGACGTCAAGCCCAACGTGGGCATCGACGCGATGGGGGTCGGCGAGGGGCGAGCCCAGCGCGGGACATTGTCGAGCGGCGTGGACGTGGGACGTCGATCCCAGCGCGGATATGGACGCCACGGACGTCGAGTCGGCAAGATGGGGCGGGCGAGACGTCGAGCCCAGCGTGGGCATCGACGGCGCGCATTTCGGTGCTCCGTGGCCCCATCGAGGCCACGCTCCAGCCTGGAACGGTGTTGATCCGCGGGGGCTGCACAGAGGGATGACGCTGCGCCTCGCAGGTCTACCCGCAAGGTGTCCTCAGGTCGGAAGACCGGACAGGTAGGATAGTACGTCAGAACCTCGAAGGCGTAGAACCACTCAGACGCCGCAGGGCTTCTCAACCAACAGTTGGACAATGTCATCATGACCTTCACCCTACGCAGCTTCCATCGCGCTGCCAAATTTTCCGCTCTCAAAAATTGTGCTCGCCCCATTCTCCATAAGCAGTCGAACGATGACCTCGTGGCCTCGACACACCGCCGCCTGCAGTGCGCTGCCGTACCGAGGGCCCTCCGCGTTCACCTCCGTACCGTGTTCAATCAGCAGTCGAGCGATGTTAGCATGACCCTTGAATGATGCTTCCTGTAGCGGGCTGCCAAACTCGCAATATTGCCCGCCCTGGAAGTTCACGTCGGCGCCATGTTCGATCAGCAGCCGAGCGACGTTGTCGAGTCCCCAAGAGGCGGCTGCTTGCAGTGCACTACTCTGGTAGAAAGTCTCGTTCACATCGGCGCCACTTTGGATCAAGATTTTGGCAATGCCTTCTCGGTGAAGTGAGACCCGCAGTGCGCTGCCATACTCCATGCCAAATTGGCCTCCCTGTGCATTCACGTCTGCGCCCTTGGCAATGAGCAGTCGAAGTATTTCTTCGTGGCCTTGGAGCGCCGCCGCGTATAACGCGCTCCCAAATTGGCCGCCCTCCAAGTCCACGGCCGCTCCCAGACCAAGGAGCAGCCGCACGAGGCCCGTATGGCCATCATACGCCGCCGCCTGAAGCGCGTTGCCGAACGGCCCGCCATCCTGAAAATTCACATCCGCTCCATTCTCGATGAGCAGGCGAAGAATGCTCTGATGGTCATAATAGGCTGCGATCTGCAATGCGCTCCCGAACGCCCCGGCCCTCAAGTTCACGTCCGCTCCTTTTTCGATGAGGAGTCGGACGACCGCCTCGTGAGCGGGGGCCGACACGGTCTGGAGCACCGATCCATCGTAAACTTCTGTCTCTGCGATCGCGTAGGCTTTGTCCAGATCAAGGAGAAATGGACTCTCCGAATTGCGCCCGATCGCCACCGCAGCTTGCAGCACCGTTCCAAACCTCCCGTCCTTGAACTTCGTGTTCACATCCACGCCACCCATGTCAACGAGCAGCTGAACCATTGCGAGGTGGCCGTAGAATGCCGCTACACACAACGCACTATCCGCGTCCTGCGACTCCCCATGCGCCAACAGATGCCGGGCGACGTCCACGAGGTTGAACGCTGCGGAGACCCACAGTGGCGATGCGGGCTGCGGCCAGTCCGGATAATTCCATGGCGGTATTAATCGACTAGGCGGCTCGCCCATTTCATGCATATGTCCCGCTGAGTCCCAAACTTGTTTCCACGTGGAGGCACGTACGAGGAACGATATGATCGCGTCGCGGAGAGGCACTTCGGCTGCACCCACAGCGTGGATGAGGCAATACTGGCCGTATGCGAGGAAAGGGTGTTGTGCGAGGAGTTGCTTGGAGAGGAGCGCGTGGTCGTACAGCGAATGTTGCGCCGGATCGGGAAGAGTGTGGAATTGGGTGAAGGACAGGTATGTGAGGCACGCGGACCCGATATCTGTGTGCGCCGAGGGGAAATCTTTCTGCTGGATGCCGTCGAAGTACATCTGGGTGGTGTAGTGCGTAAGCCGAACGACGGACTGCGTCTCGTCCACGATCACCAAGCCAGAGCAGACGGATAGAATGATGTCGATGTCCAATAGGTTATCGACATCAAGATCTTCGGCCGCGGGTTCAATAGCCAACGCCTCGCACAGCTCTGCGACGGAAAGCAGCCGTTTTGTATATGCAACCCAGGTGAGGGTGAGATGCGCTAATTGTTTATCGTCGGCATTCTGGGAGTTGATACGCTCCATCGCATCGTCATACGTGTGCTGCAAATCTGTGGGTAACTCCTGGAGAGCCATGCGCACCGCTTTGATGGTGTTCTTCGTGGACAGGGATTCCATGTGCAGTTTCGCAAGCAGGAACCTGTATTGCGCAGACACTTGGTCAGACCAAGCCTTGGCAAGCGAGGAGAAATAGACGGACATTCCCTCAACATTCTGGACGATTTTCACCCGAATCTCATCCCGCAACTCAGGCCGTGTTCGAAGATGCTTGGATAACCGGGAGGATTTCAGGATCTGCAGGTCGACGTAGTGCCCGATGTCCTCCTCCGTTGCACGTATTTCCAAACTATGGAAATTGGGAAAGAATGGTTCGAGAGTGACGTGGGGCCGCGACGTGAGCATAAGATTGACGGTCGTCATCCCCAGCATCGGAGGCGATAGATATTTGAGCAAGATATTACGTCGATCCTCGGGATATTCGTCAAGCGCATCCACAATGATATAGACCTTCGAGTATTGAGTGAGTGCAGACTGAAGCGCCTTGAACACTTCGTCCAGCGGGGGGCGAGTGGCACGTTCTTGGTGATGCGCATACAGTTGGAGAACTGGAGGAGGTATGGATTTGCCCACGACCAGCTGTTTCCAGAGTGCGGCAAGGAGATTGGCAGGAGTTTGCGTCTCCGTTTCCTTGTGGTTCAGATAAATACAGGCTACGCCGGTGCCGCTGTTCCGATTGCGGGAATTGAGATGATTAACCACCACCGACCTATTCAACGATATGAGCTGGAACCTAGACAGAGAGAGGTTCGCGTAGCACGCACGAGAGAACTGTCTTGCCGGCACCAGCTACGATGAAAGATGAATGAATATCAATGGAGTGCGAGATGTAACCAAAATTGAAACATCCGCACGCATTCCGTGACACCACAGTATTTCCCCAGAGCCAGACTCCCAGTCTTTGAGGGAAGGGTCTTCGAGGAACCATTCACATGTTCCCACTTGCCACGTCCCAAAAACATCTGACTGGCGCTGGAAGAAATTGAGTGGCGTCATCCACTCCATGATCTGTGACCGGCGCGCGGCTTCCACACATAGTCAGTTTTCGATTGTGTACCCACTTTGGAGCTTACAATCAATTTCCTCTCGATGGTCCCTCCTGGCTTCAGTGATAGTCGTCAAGATCCCTATCTCAAAGTCCTCGGTGTCTGGGGAGTTCGATCGCCGAGGAGGACTTACGTTCATTAGCGATTTGTTGCTCATTGAGGACCTTGAGAATGGCTGGGTTGCCGCACAGATGGGTCAATCTACCTCTTTATTCAATACTTTTGCACCCACCACCGTGTTCCTTGCGTTGCTCCTGGCCCATGTCCCTAAAGTTTCGTCTCAGCGGGAAAGCAACGAACCATGGGAGGTTCTCCACCAGAGGTCCAGTAATAGCCAGGATTGAAGTAACGACTTGAACTGCTCAAACTTTACAAAATACACCTTCGCCTCCGATTTGCTCCACATCGACCATGACAGCTGTTTCGACACCTTCGAGAACGCCCCGTCCCCCGGCCGTAGCTTCTCCGTGAAGGTTTCCATCGTGGATATGAAGACGGTCAGCGGATTCTGCATTTGCCCGACGATGCTGCTGGATGGGTTGGTGGTTATACGGGTCTGAAGCTCCACAAGGAGCGGTCGGAGGTCGTCTATCTCAGAGAGAAGTTTCCGCTGTTCTTGCGGTGCATGACGGAAGTCTTGGATGTATTCGCGCACCTTCAGCGCTGTTTCGACGAGCTGGATGACGGTGCCTAATGTACCGAGTACTTCTGCCATGGATGAGGAAGAGAAGAGGACAGTGCCGAGCTGCCATGTGGCAGTGCTACAATGCCGACAAATGCCGATGTTCGCAAAATCGCAGAGCCAGCATGGTTGGGATTCTTGTAAAGGGCGCATCGGCAAAATACACCGCATGTAACGTATTTGCAGAAAGTAGATGCTATGGGGCGGTCGGGTCGGGTCGCCTGGATCTAACCCGAACCGACCCAGAGGCTGTGCAGACACGTGACCAGACCGGAGATGGCCGGTGGTAACTTGTCTTGTTATTGTTTTCATGCCGACACACAGGCCCGCCGGGGTCTTATTGTACCCCCTCTGTTATAGAATGAAGCAAGGGGCAGTCGGGATCCGAATACCGGATATGGGGAGGGGGGGGGGGGGGGGGGGGTCCCCGGCGGGGCCTTAAAAAACTTTTTATAGTAGATTTTGAATTAGCTCAGAATGATATTTAAGCCACTTTGGAGGCTAGGGGGAGTTCAGAGGGCACAAACTGACCTACCAGAAGTGTTTTTCAGCTCTCAGTTGGCATGTTACCAGCTACAATTGAGCTACAGTAACCAGTGGGGAAGGGCAGAAGATTACAACAGCAATCTAAATGCAATATATCATCGAACTGTGGGCACAGATAAGCCTAGAAACACTTACTGTGACCACAGGATGCTTCAGTGGCGAGTCGCTCGACGTTCGGGACATGTTCGGACTGAAGTCGGGCATCAGACGGCCGTTACTTCACGTGACGCGGCAGCCCACGGCAGCGCTGATGCGGGCTTCCCGTGGGAAACTCCTTCCCTATATAGGGGGGGGGGTCAGGATCGAGGTCTTAAATCACTTTTCGACGTCATATCTGAATTTCGAAACCCGACTGCCCCTTGGAATGAAGTATACTCAGACAGGTGCTTCGGGGTGAACGACTGTATTGAATACCTAATAGAATGAAGTACTGTTCGATTTCCTTCAATTTGTATGGTCACAGGTTGGTCACAGGTCACAAGCCCAAAATCTACGAAATATTTCGTAGGTCACAGGGTCACAAGGGCTCAATACGAAAGGTTCTCACCAATTTAACACAAAAAATTTGCTCTAGGCGGCCCTGCGGGGCAGTTTTATACAATTTTTTTTTGTAAGTCACACAGGGCGCAAGCCCGCATACAAAAGGATCATTTCATACTCGATGTCACACGCCAAAGTGCCGTACGAATTGAATGGAATGGAACAGTATACCAATATAGTTGTAAGTAAGAAGAACAAATAAAGAGAGTAAAAAGGCATACCTCAGACAGGCACTTCAGAGTGAATGACTGAGGTATGCCTCCTAGTAATGAGGCTTATATAGGTGATCAGAAGGTAGAATCCATTCGTGATGAGTGACTACTGCACAGACTGGGGGAATCTGAGTTGGCAAAGTATAAAACACGTGTTCGATGTGAACATACCACCTCAGGGACCGCTGGTTTGCTTAGTCACAGGCCTGTTAGGGCATTTAGTTTGTATGAGTACAATTACCCTATGAGGCTTGGCTCTGACACCGAAGCCGTAAGGATATGACTTAGTATCCCCGTTTGGGTGCCGACGCCTCCTCTCTGCACCCAGCACCAGCACCGCAGACATCCAGTGACACGTCCATTGCGCCTTCCCGTACCCACGCGTGCTTGCAATCCAGCTCTTTCTGCATCTTTCTACTGTGCTTTCAACAGCAATCTCCTCCCTTTTACGCCCCCGATGGCTCTGAAAGCAGCCGCAGGCCATATAAAATGCTCTGTACGCGCGTCTCAGCCTGCAAGTCACCAGGGACCTGGTGTTCACTTCCTGAGCCCCCTCAAAACACGTGATGCGCTGTGAGGTCTCCGAGCATGCTACGCATCGCTCGTCGCCTCATGGCCCCTGCAAACCATCTGCACGAGTAACGGGACGAGCTTGGACGTACGCGACAGATCTTCCTAAATGGGATTCTACGTTACCGGAAGCAGCTTCCGAACGAGACCACCGCTCTCCCCACATCCGCATCATCTCCCCCGCCATTCTGGGCTCACTCCTGCACCATCGTCACACGGATACGACCCGTACGCCACGACCCATGGGTTCTTGACGCCTACAACGTGACCTTCTGCACCCAATGAACCGGCGCTCTTTGTACCGCGCGGACTGTGCGCTCGTCGCTACTCGGCGTCCACCAACAGGATATGACCGGTGGCGCCTGGACGACGTTCCCTCGTTTCCGTTCTCGGACGCTCTCCCACACCGGACGGACCTACCGCGTGCCTGACGCCGACCCATCGGGCGAGGCAGAGGATATCCCGACACAGCCCTTTCCCCACTTCACACGACACATCGACTAGCCGAGAGGAGACCATCCGTCTCTCCCCCTTCCTGAGCACCCGAGCACCCACCGACGCAATTACCAGCCGTGCCTGGAGCTCCAGACATATTCCGAGGTCGTTTGGCCTCACCGCGCCTCGCGCGCACCCAGAGACGATCGGTCTCCTCAGCAGAGGTGTCTGTTCTCCTGTCATATATGCACCCCGAAACGCCTCATGACATCCCCTGCCCCCTGGAAACACCGCGACCCGCATGGCACCTCTGGAAACGTGGGAAGTCGTCGAGGAGGTATAAAAGGGAGCGCATTTAGTAGGAGTAGTCAGTACCTTCCGGCCTGCAGAAGTAGCTTTCGGGGTGTTTTCCCCACTTTCTGTACCGTTCTCAGCTCAATCTAAGGGGTACTCCCTGCCTTCCCCGACCTAGTACCTCTCATGCACCCTCCTCCTCGCCCACTGCCAGAGGCAGGCCACACATCTTGCATTCGCTCGTTCGTCGGCGTCTCACCTCTCATACCTCCATTAGCAGGGTCCTTCCTCACTGGACCCGGTGTCACCATCCCAGGCTTCCTCGATTAGGATCACCGTTCTCGTGAGCCTCGCTCTGTAGAAAACAGGCCCAGAGAGAAGCCGTCACATACAAATCGCCGTCCATAGCCAACGAGACCAACCGTCTCGCCGTCGACCGAACGACGTTGG
Source organism: Mycena olivaceomarginata (assembly GCA_029378375.1). NCBI lineage: Eukaryota > Fungi > Basidiomycota > Agaricomycetes > Agaricales > Mycenaceae > Mycena > Mycena olivaceomarginata. Next base: position 74,045 of record JARKIC010001822.1, on the reverse strand, counting down.
TATCATCGTCTGTGCGACACACATCGCATCTCCAGCGCCGGTTCTAAGGGGAAGAGCGCACAAAGGAAAGCAGACAGGGCAACACATTTAGGGTTCCAGTACTCTCGTACGGGGAGCCAGGTTTAGGCATTTTACACCTTCTTTACCGTTTCCACTAACAACAGGTCCGCCGCACACGTCCACACCTAGGAGACGAACGGTCTCCACGATCCCCCGTTCACACACACACCACACACCTATCACTCATACAAGGCTGATTCGCGCACCGACCTTCCGCTCTATCATTCGACTATACCTTCCCCTCTAGAGGACGAACATAGTTGAATTCGAATCACATATCTTTCGATACTGACACCGCGGTCCTTATCACAACTGGAGCCCACTGCGAGGGGGGTTTATAGTGGATTTTAGACGGAAACAAAGTCTCGTTTCCGCCAGACAGAGTGCCAATACGCCCAAACCGTTACGGACCCCAGTTCGCTTAACCCGAGCTTCAAGGAACCTCTTCCAAGAAGTAAACCTCGCCAAAACCAATCCCGTAGCATCGGCCTCTACCACAGCACGCGCTACATCTCCCTTCGTCGACCCACCCCTCGTAGAGGAATCGCCTCTCACTTCCCTTAACTCATCTCCAGAGACGCCGCCTACCTCTCTCACGCCAGAGTCTTCTCTCGACTCGGTCCCCAGCAGTTCGGACCAATCGAATACCCTATCCACCAAATCTACCTTAACGGACTCCACCACAGAACCAGTTACGGAAACACAACCCCCTGTCTGAAAGAGGATGTCCAAAACACTTCCCGGAAGGACCGCCCGCGGGGCACCCGAATTCGATGGCAAGGCGCTTAGCCTTAAACGATACTGGGAGGACATCGAAGAGGTCGCGGAGACCTGTGATCGACAGACCGATGCAGAGAAGATGAAAATTGCCTTCCGATACATCGACCGGAACGACGAGCTTCTTTGGAAAGGAGTCTTGCCGGGAGATGGAACCAGATAACCTGGGCCAGTTTCAAGAAGGAGGTCGAGAAATTGTACCCAGGTTCGGACGGGAGCGCGATCTTCTCATTGAATGATCTAGATGCGTTCATTTCCACCGGAGTCTCGAAGTGAATCACTTCGAAAGACGACTTCGCCAAATACTGCCGCAAATTCCGAACCATCACGGATCATCTCGTGAGAGAAGGCGAATGTCGGAACTAGAGTCGAAGAAAATGTTCCCGAAAGGACTGCACGAGGACTTCCAAGCGAGCATCATCCGTCGGATGGAGATTCTTAAACCGGCACACCCATCGGGAATGCCACGAGAAATAGAGGACATGATCGAGGCGGGACAATACATCCTCGACACCCCGGAATCAGAGGTTGGCAAGTCAGCGGACACTGTGTTCATCAAAAAGGAGATGGTGGAGCTTAGCGATACCATCGCCAAAATGAACCAGCGGTACCACGTCGATATGCAGACGTTCACGCAAGCCGTTAACTAAGGGATGCAAATCGGCCCACCCCAGCGGACATATCCGATCTACCAAGCTACGGCTCTCGAGACCGTTCCGCCGAGGCCACGGTACCCCCCGCAAGGAGGAGGAACGTACCAAGGGCCATACGGCGCGAGCGACAACGGTTATCCTCAGCAGCAGGGAGGCTATCTGCCGCGCCAACCATGGCCGCCTCGGGACGGACCCGGAGGAGGCACCATGTTCCGCCCAGGCGAATGCGGGTTCTGCTCCGAGACGGGTCATTTCCTCCGCGAATGTAACGTCGCGGCAGACTACATCCGATCCGGAAAATGCTTCCGAAACGCGGATAACAGGCTCGTCCTCCCAAATGGTCGCTTCTTACCTAGGAACTCACCAGGGCGAAACCTTGCCGAGAAATTCGACAGGTGGTTTCAGGAAAACTCGGCGCCTCCGGTGGCAGCACAGCTGCAACCTCCGCCACAAGCTCAGGCTCAGATCTTCGAGAGAGACCAGCCTCCTCATACGGTGGCGGCGATGTCATACACGAGCTGTGAACCAGTCCAGACGATGGGTTTCGGGCAGACAGCCAACCCAGCCGTGGACTCTTACGAGGATGAGGAAGGAAGAGTCTGGATCCAGGAAAGGCTGAAGAAGGCAGGACCGGTACGATTCGCGACCCCAGCCGTGGACTCCTACCAGGACGAGTACGGGAGCGTCTGGGTTCAGGAAAGGCCCAAGAAAGGGAAACCGGAAGTGGTTATCCAGAAGAAGGGACCTCCTCGTGGTGGGCAGAAAATCACGGACGAACCCCAACGGCAGCAGGAGGAACCGAAGAAGGCAGCGAAACCACTGCCACCTCCAGGAGACGCTCGGTCTCATCCACCTCAGCTGCCGGCCTTTAAATACCAGGCGCCGGTGGAGAACCCGGCGCTCGTCAAAAGGGTGCTCGAAAGGGCTCTAGCGGCTGAAGTCACCATAACCAACGAAGAGTTGTGTGCTCTCGCACCCGAGATCCGAAAATGGTACCGCGACAACACAGCCACCAAATGTATTCCCACGGTTGAAACTGGGACTTACGCAGAAAGGGAGGCTCTCATCATGAATTATGGTGTAGGCAGGACAAGGAGCATGCTCCTCATGGCGTCACCTATTGACTCACTTCGCATCCTCAACTTCTTCGTAAATGACGCCCGTTCCGTGACATGCACCCTCGACCAGGGGTCGGAAATCGTGGCCATGAATCGAGACGTATGGCAGGACTTGGGGGTAGCCCTCTCGCCGGATAAAGTACTCACGATGGAATCAGCAGACTCTGGGCATTCAACAACGGCCGGAGTTGTCGAGAACCTGAAATTCTTGGTGGGAGAGATAGACGTTCTCCTCCAGGTCCACGTTGTGGACGGTGCTCCATTCGACGTCCTAATGGGGAGACCATTCTTCCGATTTACGGAGTGTCATACCCAGGACCGAGCCGATGGGTCGCAAGAGCTCACGCTCACATGCCCAAACACCGGGAAGGTCTTGTCGGTCCCCACTCGGATGAAACCTCCGCGGAACCCCGATGCGTCTGTCGAAACGAACCCGTTCTCGATAATAGAGATCGATGGGACGGATTTTGCCTGAGGGAGGGCAAAGAAGCGCCGCGCTCTCCGCCGGCAGTTGCGGTATCAACGAACTACTGGGAAATAAAGGACACGGACAAGGAACACGAAAACACCCCTGCGAAGGGCACAAACAAGAGCGAGACACCGGGATTCTCGCTATCACGACTTACTTCCCCGATGGTATTATACGCACCATCGGGCACAAACACCACGGATTGCAGGCCCATATTCATTTCCGACCAAACTATACAATGGGAGATATCCCTGCGGTACCTGGCGTATTGCCTCGAATAAATGTACGACTACGATGAGACGATCCACGTCTGGGTCAAAGCGACGGCCGAAGGATCGACAGAGAAGAAAAAGAAGAAGCCGAAGAAGAAATACAAACCTGTGGCCGATCGAGTCCACTCGGTGCCGGCGACACTACCAGAGGAGTTCCGGATAGTTTGTCACTTCCCGTCAGATCCCTTGGAGGACATGCCCAAGCTGAACCCAAATCCGGGGGAGCTCCGGGCAGGAGAACGATACACTCTGGACCGGGCGCGCGAAATGGAGATAAACAAAGACGGATTTCTGCTTCCCGAGGAGGAAAAACTCGTTCACGAGGTCATCCTGAACCACGAAATGGTGTTCGCGTGGGATGAGACCGAAAGAGGGCATTTCCGAGAAGACTACTTCGAACCGGTGAAAATTCCGGTGCTCGCAGACACTCCTTGGCAGGAGCGGAACATACCGATACCTCCAGGAATCCGGGACGAGGTTGTGGAGATAATCCGCGGAAAAATGAAGACCGGGGTTTACGAACCATCGAGCTCGTCCTATCGAACGAACTGGTTCATGGTGCCAAAATCCAACGGCTTGCTTCGACTCGTCCACAATCTCCAGCCGTTAAATGGAGTGGTCATAAAGGACACAGGATGCTCGCCAATCGTCGAAGTTTACGCCGAGTCGTTTGGAGGAAGAGCGGTGTATGGGATGTTCGACCTTTTCGTCGGATTTGATCATCGACTCCTGGATATCGCGTCGCGGGACTACACCACGTTCCAAGGACCTTTCGGGACACTTTGTCTCACCCGGCTGCCGCAAGGGTATACGAACTCGGTTCAGATCCAACAAGGAGATGTGAATTTCATCCTCCAGGACGAGATCCCGAAATATACGCAGCCGTTCGTGGACGACACACCCGTGAAAGGACCAGAGACGTTCTATCTCCTGCCTGATGGCTCCTACGAAACCATCCCCAAAAATCAGGGAATACGACGGTTCATCTGGGAACACATGGAGACGATAAACCGAATCCTACAACGCATCCGGCACGCTGGAGGAACCTTCAATGCGAAGAAATCCTTCGCAGTCCCCAGGATAAAGGTCGTCGGACACGTTTGCAGCTACGAAGGCAGGACTCCGGATGAGAGCAAGGTCCAAAAGATCCGTGACTGGCCTCCATGCGAAGACCTGACGGATGTCAGGGCCTTCCTAGGGACGCTCGGTCTCATGCGGATTTTCATGAAAGATTTTGCCGACATCTCCATTCCGCTCACCAGGCTGCTACGGAAGGACACCCCGTTCCAGTTCCTCGAGGATGAGATAGCGGCGCAAGAAGTGCTGAAACTCCTTCTTATAAATTCCACGGCGTTGCGGCAAATCGACTACGCATCTGGAAGGCAATGCATCATGGACGTCGACTCCTCCTTTAGAGGAGCTGGATATGTTCTGCTCCAGCTGGGAGAAGACGGGAAAGAATACCCGTCCAGATTCGGATCGACCACCTGGAACGAACGAGAATCATGCTACTCACAAGCGAAACTCGAGCTATACGGCCTGTTCAGGGCGCTAAAAGCGTACCGAATGTACCTTGTTGGGATAAAGAAACTACTGGTCTGGGTCGACACCAAGTACATAAAGGGGATGTTGAACAACCCCGATATCCAGCCCAATGCGACGATCAACCATTGGATAGCCGCTATTCTCCTGTTCGATTTCGAGCTTGAGCACACTCCAGGAAAACGACACGCTGTACCGGATGGGTTGTCTCGACGGAAACCAGCCCCCGAGGATCCAGAGGAGGACAATGATGTCGAGGAATGGATCGACCGCGCGTGTGGATTCGCGGTTCACGTCATGAACTGGCAGAGAACACCTCAAACATCCCTTCTCGAGACGATCCCGGCAGCACGAATAAAAATAGCTGGAGTTCCGGTTAGCCGGATGGTCGAGACAAATCATCTCTGGGTCGAAGAAGCGAGACACCAGCCGCTGGTTAGCGTCTTCGTTAACATGATTGACAATCAGATCTACGAGATCCCCAGAAGCGACAAACAGGACAAGCAAGACACCGAGTTGGACCGGATCCGAGCGTTCCTTGGCGACAAGGTTCGACCGGACGATCTGTCTCAGACCGAATTCGAACGATTTGTTTGAAAGGCCTGCCAGTACTTTGTAATGGAGGAAGCGTTGTGGAGAAGGAACCCCCAGAACGAGCACCAGCTAGTTCTCCCGCGAGAAAAATGTGCCGCTATCCTAAAACAGGTTCACGATGAACTTGGCCACAAGGGATTCTACATTTGTAGACGAAGGCTGCTCGACCGATTTTGGTGGCCATTTTTGGACAAGGATCTGAAATGGTATCTCAAAACGTGCCACGAGTGCCAGCTCTGCCTTTCATGGAAGTTCAACATACCTCCGATGGTTGCAGTTCCCTTGCCGTTGTTTCACAAATTCCACACAGATACCATGCTTCTCCCCTCCTCCAACGGCTACCGATATCTCGCGCAGGGACGCTGCTCTATTTCCGGGTGGCCGGAGTGGAGAATGTTCACAAACGAAACAGCGGCAGCGCTCGGAAACTTTGTGTTCGAGGAAGTCTTGTGCCGTTGGGGCGCCGTTGTGGAAATCGTTACGGACAACGGGTCTGCTTGGGTTAAAGCAATCGAATGGCTCTCCAAGAGATACGGGATTAATCATATAAAGGTTTCTGGATACAATTCCCGGGCCAACGGCATCGTCAAGCGTCGCCACTGCGACATTTGCGAGGCGATTTCCAAGGCATGCGAAGGAGACCTCCAACTCTGGACCGAGCACGTATTTTACGTGTTCTGGGCGGAGAGAGTTTCCATCCAGAAGTCCACCGGATACTCCCCCTACTATCTCGCGCACGGAGTCGAACCACTATTTCCCTTCGACATCGCGGAGGCAACCTATATGACCCGGGTCACCGGAGAACGGCTCTCTACGGAAGAACTCGTGGCAATGCGGGCGAAGCAGCTGATGAAACGACCCGAAGAGCTCGCTGAGCTTAAGAGCAAGGTCTACGAAGCACGTGTTAAAGGGATCCGGCAGTGGGAGAAAGACAATGGGAAGAAGATCGAGGATTTCGACTTCAAACCCAGCTCCCTCGTCCTCCTCCGAAACTCAGCAATCAAGAACGAGTGGTCTCGGAAAGCGAAACCACGCTACTCCGGACCAATGGTCGTTGTAGAACGAAAATCGGACAGCTCCTACATCATTGCGGAATTGGATGGCGCAGTCTCGAAAGCACCAACGGCAGCCTTCCGCCTTATACCCTCAGCTCATATGGTCAGGATAACTGGTTAACTGCCCGGCCTTGTCGACGGGCTCAATGCGTTATCTTGTGGCCCTCGCCATACAGCCACATAGGCTTATATAACATGTTTTGCGGCTCCCTAGACTGATTGATGGCACGCTCGGCGTGCTATCCACGGCTGCTAGAAACCCCTAATTAAATAGATATATTCTTATTTTGTGTGCCGTTCATTAGGCGAATAGGGGCATCAAACAAAAGCCCTTTTCAGGCGGAATTTGGGTATATACTGGGCCCGCTTTTGGCCCCCAACGGCACGTCGTACTACCCCTGCCCCCTCTGTGTGCTGATACCTACCTGCACGCGATACCGGGACCCGCTACCCGCCCTATTCCTCCTCATCCGCATCCATATCCATCAAAACTTCCTCTATTTCCTCAGGCGACAGGCCCTGCGCTTCCAGCTCGGCCCACTTCCTCGCCAGCTTTGCATCTGCCTCCGCATCCGTACCAAGCGTGCTCGTGTCGTGTTCATCACTACTCGGTAGGGATCCGATGGTGGGCATCCCAGCGGGTGCAATACCCGCGGCGGTAGCGGGGGTAGGCGCAGTAGCGGCGGTGGCAGCGGTACCCGTATTGGGCATACCAGCGGGTGCAATACCAGCGACGGGGGTAGTAGCGGGGGTGGGCGCAGTAGCGGGGGTGGGCGCAGTAGCGGGGGTAGGCACAGTAGCGGCAGCGGTAACCGTAACAGCAGGGGCAGGCACGGTAGTCGTAGCTGTAGCCGGGGGTGCGGTATCATTGGGCATGGGCGTGGTAGCAGCAGGCGTGTGTGCGGCAGCAGCAGGCGTGGGCGCAGCCATGGCGGTGGGCATAGGTGCGGTAGCGGGGGTGGGTGTCCCATTCATCTGCCTCAATACCCAGGTCACATCCTCCACTGCTTCTTTCCACTCCTTTGACTCTGTCTCCACCTGCTCTCTCCACCACTTCAAGCAGATCAGGACGTTGAGGAACCCGTTGGCGCCTGGCAGATCCAGGCCCACCCACGGGCCGTCTCCCAATCTCGACATGGGGAGCGACACTTTCCTCCATGCGGGATTGATCTCTTGCCACCACTTCGCCCACTCGTTCGCAAACCGCTCGACATCCCGGATATCGGGCTTCCCCGTCCTGGCCCGCTGTACCCAGGCGCCTACCTGTGCCGGTCTGAGCTTGGCGGGTAATCCTTTCGGCTGTGAAACATCGTCCATCAGTGCTTCTTTAAGACCCGCCACCCAAAAAAAAGAACTTACCGGAGAAACGAATCCCTTTCCCTGCTCCCGGAGCCACCATTGTTCCACGAGCTCAGACCAGTGCAGCCCAAAATTGCCTTCCTCGAGCTGCGTTCTCGCCTTCTTTGCCCATTCCTTTGGTGCCGCCGCCTTTGGGGTGGGTTTGGCGCGCTTCTCTCGGGCCGGGCACTTCTCTTCCAACTCATCCTCCTCCTCCTCCTCCTCCTCCTCCTCGCTCGACGTGCCCTCTCCCTCCCCTCTCACGCGTTTTGCTTTTCTGCCCCCTCCCCCCTTGCCTCCCGACTTCTGGCCCGACTTCCTCGCTCCTGCCTTCTTTACGGAGAGGCCCATGGCCTCCTCAAACGTCTTGTTGAGCCCGAGGTTTACAAGCATCTCATTGTTGCGTACAACATTGTTGGCGCGCACCAACTCGTACTCGCTCAAGCGGCTGAGCCGCCAGATGGTGTGTTCCAAGTCCGCCGGGGTCTGTGACTCAGCAATCGCCTTACGGCGAAGCGCCAAATTGACCTCAAGCCCCTCGAACGGGTCGCGTTCTGGACTGTCGACGTCCATGCCATCGACATCCATATCGTCGTTTTCCGGCTGTGGATCAGCTGCGGTGGACGCAGTAGAGGTGGTGGGTGCGGGTGCGGCACCTTCCGAAGTCTGCGCCGCAGAGGCATCCAGTAGAATGATATCGCCATCGGGAGTAGGAACTGGAGGTGGGGGAACAGCTGTGGCGACTTCGCTTTCGTCTAGGTAGAAAGGTATGTGCAGTCAATGTACAGCGATCAGAATGATCAAATCTGACTTACGCGCTGCCCAAACAAATCGCGAGAAACCCTGGAGTGTAGATGTATATACACCCGTATCCCAGGCTGGGAACATCTTCCCATTCTCGCCCTTCATCTTCCCCGCATTCAGCCTAGATATCAATCAGTACTCGGGTGGCGTAACCACGTGTAACTCACGTACCCCACAACTTGGACGTCGACCTTGGGTTCAGTGACCACTCGCCCCGCCAGCAGCGTTAGTTTGTAACCCGTGTAGTCAGACAGCACCATCAACAGTGGAGTCACTACCGCAGAGAACCGCTCTCGCGCGCTACAAATACACCCTTGTCAGAACACAAGACACGGCGATTACGTTCAAAGAACACTTACATGGCACGATCCCCCTCGTCCAACAACGGCAAACCATCCACAGCGCTGGCATGGGCCTCAAGACTTTCCTCGTACTCCTTCTCCATCTCTTCAAGAAGCTTCTGCTTCACCTCCGTGGGCTCGGCCGCCAGTAGGTCCCATGCAATTTGGCATTTCACCGCCAGCTGCTGCTTCTTTGGGGTGTCTGCGTGCTTCTCGTTGTACTCCGTCGTCACCTTGTCTTTGAAGTCGTCGTGGGTCATGTAGAAATGAAACTCGGTGGCGCGTTTGGGTGCCGGCAAGTCAGGCTGACACATCTACTTCAAGAATGGTATCCATGGGTTTGCCGCCAGCCCTGCCGAAGTACGGCTAACCAACTCTTAACTTTCTATAGACGGGTTTCAGTTCTGCAAGCCACTCAAACACGTCCTCAAGATACACGTACCTTTTGAGTTCCTTTCATCACTTCTTTTTTCCTGGTCTCCTCCTCGGACGTCAGAGTCTCGTTCGGCATGGCGGACAAGACCCAGTTCTCATTGGTATCCACAAAAATTGGGCCAACCAGTTCTTCGGTAAGAGGAGAGCGCCAGGGGAAATTTGCCCAGTACTGGGGAAAGAGTCGCTCCCACATCTTCGCCGTGGTTTTTTTGCGCGATGCCTCGCTGTAGGCCTCCATCCAACTTTCTAGGAATTCCCCACGCCGGCCTTGGAAACCGCTCAGAGTCCCGCGTTTTTTCTGCTTGTCGGCCTTGTCAACCATTGTGAAAAAAGAAACGATTTCGTGATGCGGGAAGTCGCGTGATTTCGTGATACGGAAACTCGCATAATTTCGCGATGCAGACCAACAAAGCCACCATGCAAACCCAAGAGGAAGACCCCGACTTCATCGCTGCTCGTCTCGCTGCCGTCCAACGATCTCTCGACATGGTCTGTGAGGCCGCCGCCGAACGCGAGCGCAGTGATGAGGGAGACTGGTTATGGGCATACTTGCAGGCGCGTCGCGGTATGGCCCCTTCTCTCCTTGCCAAAGAAAAAAAAACTCATACAGTATGTTTTTTAGCATGCCAGGAATATAGCTATGAGCGCCTCCAAAAAATACGGCATGCGGATGCCCGCTGCACGAGTCGGCGTCTGTATCTCAGCCGCCGGGCTGAATATGCCCTTAAACGCGGCAGTGAGCACGTTCCTTCACCTTATGAGGGCCGGTGGGACGAAGCAGCATGGGGGGAAGGAGAATGGGGGAGCACCACCGATCCGGCATGGCAGGACTCTGGTTTCTGGCTGAAGCCAGAGGACGACAATATTTCCCACATCGTTGTGCCGCGACCCCTCCCTTTCTACCTTTTGTAGCACCTGACCTTGAATCCATTCTCTTTCTTTATCGGTTTGTTTTGTGGTGCGAAAAATGGTACTTGCCACAGTAGGATCTATTTAAATAGGGTACATGTAATATATAAGAATTTTGAACAGCAAGTGCATATAGCAAGTACCACCCCAATCTCCAACTCGAACATGCCCTCCCAGCTATGTGTATGTCTTCCATTTGAGGGATCCGTCCTTGCGGCTTGACCTCGTTCAGACGTGTTTTGGTGCATGTGATCTGTGGCTACCCTCCTTCCTTTTGAGGGATCTGTTACGCCTTGCGGATGACCTCAATTTCCACGCCCACCTCGACCCACGAGCTACCACCTGCACCCACAGCAGCGATGCCTGGTAAGCCGTTCTTTATATTTTTTATTCTATTCCCCTCCCTGCTTCCGACCCGCTTGCCACCGCGTACTACGTGTGCCCGCCCCTGGGACTGCCAAACTACGGGTGCTCGCTTCCTTCTACAATCCAATGCGTCTTTGGCGCGTCTTGTCGCGCCTTTTGGAGTTTCTGCGTTTTGCTACACATTCACATTTTCTATTATTTTTGATTGCACACCGCCCGCTGACAAACCATTGAAACCGCTATTAGGAAGAGTCCTTCGCAATGGCAAAAAATATGCCGAGTTCATGGACGACGAGCCAATTGTCCTCGACAACTTCCGCGTGTGTGACATGATGTCGTGTCGCGCTGCAGGTCCACAAGGGGACAGTGATAGCGAAAGTGAAGTCGAGGATGACACAGATGATGACAGCGATAGCGGCAGCTCCCAAGTGCCACCACCGCCTCGTCGCCCACCCACTGCCGCTCCCACACGACCCCCGCGAGAGCCGCACGTCGCCAATTATCCGTGTAGCTCGTGAACGATGGGAGGCTTGTCTGACTTCCCCAGCGCCCACCCCCACATCGGCACCCCCACCGGTCGACCCCGCCAAAGAGAAGAAGAAGAAGCTTCATCGAGCGTCGCGCCGTCTGAAGCGCGAGGTCTTGCGTGAGGTGCCCGGCCAGCCTCGGGGTCCTAAGGCGATAACACTACGACGCACGGAAGAGAGCTTCCCGATTCTTGTGGACGCAGCCTTTCGCTCCCATCCTGGAGTGGCCCTCGACTAGGTGGATGGGCCTACGACAACCTGAGACCGACTTTGAGCCAGAGGCGCGCGAATATTCCCTGGAGGAGGTGAATAAAATCCCGGGCATGCGAGTTATTGACTGGCAAGGGTGCGTCTTTTGTGTTGCTTCCCCGTGCCTGTGCTCATTGTACATAGGGCCCCCAGCCCGCTGGTCGATGCAGAACACTACATATTCGGTGTCCTGGGTGGTCAGCCACGCGATTCGCGCTGGGGCCCTGACGTTGTCGAGCCTGCTGCCAAACTCATGGAAGAGGCAGCTCAAAAACATGTACGATCAAGTTTTCTCAGGCGTCTACTACGGCACGCGCGCCCACCGTAAGAAGAAGAATGCGGCAGCCCGACCCGCGCCACGACGCGGGACTCACCCTGCTGAATCCGTCGGGCCTTTGATGGGCGGAGGCCAGGAGTTCCCGACCATGTTCTTCCACAACGTACTCAAGACCGTCATCCTCGCCAGTCTTCTTGCGCAGAAGCCATTTCGGCGTATCGCCGGCTTTGCGAATAGTAAGTGCCCTCGTATTCAAGTGCTCTGCCCTGATCATCAGCGCAGCTCTCTTTCAATGCTACGCACCCGACCTACATGCATATTACAGCCACACCATGGACGAGCTTCATAAATGGAATTCGACGCTTCTCCACAACTTCCCCCGGAACGTCTCCGTCTTTGCCGCCGCCACCTTCAACTTTGGTCCGAGGACTGTCACCTTCCCACACCTCGACTTCGTGAATCTCGCCTGGGGGTGGTGTGCCATCACCGCGCTCGGGGACTTTGATCCCGACCGCGGCGGCCATCTCATTCTGTGGGATCTCAAACTGATCATACGCTTTCCGCCAGGGAGCACCATCCTCATTCCATCGGCCCTCATTCAGCACTCCAACACCTCCATCCAGGCCCACGAAAAATGCTTTCTCATTCACGCAGTACACATCTGCAGGGATCTTCCGCTTCGTCGACAATGGCTTCAAAAGCGACCAGTTGGTGAATGATTTGGGGGTCTCGGCGGCCGAGCGAGCAGAACGTCTGGAGGCAAGGAAGACGCGTTGGGTGGAGGGTCTGAAAATGTATCGTCGGCGGAATGTAGCAGCGTAGATTATTATTTAGCTATTACATTTAAGTCTATACCTTCTATAGCAGCACCGCAATGAATAGGGTCTTCTAGTTCTGCCTTCGAGTCTTGCGTGCCATGTGGAAAGTGAGGAACATAATTTTTTAACACGAAAGTCTGGCTTGAGTGCAGGCCAGACAGGCGTATCACGAACTTGGTACGGGTGTATCACGAACTCGTTACGCATATCTTTTCCTCATTTCGTTGAATTACGGGCACTGTATGGGAATTCTGAAGATGGAGAAACAGTTTAATGGCATACCCGGACTCTCTCAAATTATTCTGAATTTTACGGTCTTTTCTTTGGGGCTCAGATGTTGGTTGCAGTAGGTCGCCCAATTTGGTCTCTGATTACGGTGTCTCTCATACTTCGACCACTATCTCAAAACTTCAAACTCTACTTTCTCAAATGAAATCTTCAAAGAACACTCGGTAAGCACTCCTCGGTCTATCTATGCTCAAGCTAAACAATAACAAGGGCCAAGGCCGCCTCCGGAGAGCAGGGGAAGAAGGTTCGCTCCCCAGCCACTATGGCAGCCAGGCGCCAGGCCTCAGCTCGGTATCGCAAAAAGTGGGTCACCGATACTCCATAGGCACCCAAGCACTCATTTTCTGTGCAGAAACCTCGACGAAGAGCGGGATAAGGCCAGGGAGAGGATGGCGCGGTGTGGGATGGAATTTTTCATTGTTTGATCTGTCTAACTAATCTCTGCTAGGCACCGCGAGCGAGTCATGGATCAAGCCGAGCTTGCGGAGGATTTCCGGGCCCGTGCGCGAGAGGCCAGCCGTCGCTATCGGGAAAAGTAGCAAGCTCTCTCTGCCCATGAGCGCTTGGCTTATTGATTTTCGTTTCTTGTCCAGGAACGGCAAGGCTTTGGCACACCGGCAGAGGGTCATTCGCATGAGGTACGTCCGGTATAGTCTTGGGTTCCTGGCTAGGCCTGATTATCTTGCTTCCCGCCCAATCTTGCTTCTGCCTTTTCCCCTCAATACCTGGACCCTCCATCACCTCAGCACCTACGAGACCAGACACGGGCGGCATGCATGGCTCAAACGCCAGAATGAGTTGGAACAGCGCCGTGCTGAGGCGGAGGAGGCCGAGGAGCTCGCCGATTTCCGTCGTCGCGCTGCTGAGGTGGAGCGGATTGTATCATAATGTAGTATCACTCACCTGTCACCGCAAATACAATCTGGTTTGCCTTTGTGTTTGGGTTTGAGAGAGACAGACAGACATTGAATGAGAGAAATATATGCGGTACCCAGCACTAGATTAGATTGTGCTACTACAATCTAATCTACGATGTGCGATGTCTGATATCTCATCCACACTTCCTTGCCTGAGCTCGCAACAAGGCTTTCCACTGTCTCTTCCTCTCCAAGACGAACACCGCGCTATTGTCGCTGTTCTGGATCATGAAGGAGGCTTTCAATACCCAACAAATTCCTTGTCGCACTCGACTATTGAGTTGGAGATTGGGGTGGTACTTGTGGTTGCATTATTTTCGTTCGACATCGTATATCGCGCTCGCTCACCTTGACCAAAAATTTTCAGAACCGGGGGTGGTGGTACTTGCTATATGTGGTTGCATTATTTTTGTTCGACATCGTATATCGCGCTCGCTCACCTTGACCAAAAATTTCCAGAACCAGGGGTGGTGGTACTTGCTATATGTGGTTGCATTATTTTTGTTCGACATCGTATATCGCGCTCGCTCACCTTGACCAAAAATTTCCAGAACCGGGGGTGGTGGTACTTGCTATATGTGGTTGCATTATTTTTGTTCGACATCGTATATCACGCTCGCTCACCTTGACCAAAAATTTCCAGAACCGGGAGGGCATGTTCGATGGAGATCGGGGTGGTACTTGCGAGGGGCACCAGCAGCGACAAGGTTCCGGATTTAGGCGCACGCGCTGCGTGCGGTGGGCGGCACGACAAAGTTGGAGTGGCCGGAGAGCCGTATTCGAAGAGCCGTATTCGAAGAGCCGTATTCGAAGGAGCAGAAGAGTTGGGTGGGATTGGGGCCGATCGGCCGTAGTTGCTGCGGGTGGCGTGGCGGCGCCAAAGGGGTCGCGCCAGGTGCGCGTCGTGTCGAGGTGGGGGGTGGGCGCTGGTGTCTTGCCGGCAGCCCATGGGCCGAGGTGGGCAAGGAAAGTGAACGAGGTCAGTCGCAAGGCGTGACAGATCCCTCAAAAGGAAGGAGGCACACATACACATATCACATGCGCTGATCCGGCTGCAAACACAAACACATCTGCGCGCACTACTGCAATGCAATACTAGCCGTTATCCATTCCCATGCCTCCTCGCGTTCGCCGTATTCGGGGGAGACACCTGGAAATTCTCCCCTCTGCATCCACCTCAGTCTCAAGCCATTCGTTCTCCCCTGCAGATCTCATTCCACAAGCTGAGGTGCACCGGCCTATCAGCACTTTTGTCGACCGCCCTTCCGAGGATTTACACCGCATATACCGCGATGTAGTGCCCATCGAGCCGCCATCACCTATCAAAAGGGCTCGGTTGTCCATGGCTGAAGGCGGGCCCTCACACGTGCCTGAGTCTGCACCAGACATCAGTATTTTCGATGACTCGCAGGCTCTGGATGAGCGCTACAACATGTTCTTTGATAGTGACGGCCGGGCTACGGCGCCGGCGCACCACCCTCCTGCCCGTACGCGTAAGGCTATATATTCGGTGTGCTTTTATTTTATTTTATTGGCTAACATTTTGCTGATGTGTTCTTTTGGCGGAAAGGACCCCGTTCTTTATGAATGGAAAGCAAACTCCCAAGATCGATACCTGCTGGAGTTTTTGCGACTCCATGGCTATGGAGGTCGCAGCGTGGAGTTGTGCCCAGACTGCCAGAACCCGGCGCGTCCCTGCGTGTACAGATGTCACGATTGCATGGGTGGTGTTCTTCGATGTCGAGAGTGTTGTGTTGCACACCACTTGTACAGTCCGTTGCACCGGGTGGAGGTACGAGCACCTAAACAGATTTCATTGTGTAAGGCTGATTTTTTTACAAGGCGTGGGGTGGGTCGTGCTTTCGGCGTACATCCCTCAAAGCCCTGGGTCTGCGGGTCCAGTTTGGGCATGCTCCTGGCGAATTTTGTGCGAGCCCGGAACCCGGCAGGTCGGAGTTTGTGGTACCGCACCACAACGGAATTCATGACGTCACAGTGGATTTCTGTGGGTGTGAGCATCGGGGACAGGCGGGGGGAATGGACACACAGCTGCTGCGCGGGGGATGGTATCCGGCGTCTCAAGACCGGCCGCAGACCTGTATGACCCTGGTCGCACTGGAGCAGTTTCACATCGTGACGTGCCAGGCCAAGACCACGATGTATGACTACTACCAAACCCTCGTGAAACTGACGAGCAACGACGGGACAAAGCCGCCCGACCGTTATCAGGTGTTCATTCGCATTTGTCGGGAGTACCGCCATTTGATGATGCTGAAACGGGGCGGGCGCGGGCACGACGCAGGAGGCGCCCGTGCAACACAATCGGGCGAGCTTGCAGTTCGTTGTCCGGCTTGCCCCCGCCCGGGGGTTAATCTGCCGGACGGGTGGGAGAATGCAACGAAAGACCAGCGGTGAGTTTAGATATCAACCCTTAAGGATGGAGTGTTGATTGCGGATTTATAGATTCATTTATGTCTTTTTTTTGGCCATAGACGCCTGTTTTCGCCTCAAACGCGGACTCGTTTCAAGCGAGTTAAAAGACCCGGGCTTGGGGACAGGGATGTCGTACCTGCTGGAGGATACCGAGTTCAGAGAGTTCTTGCTGACAGTGACGGATCAGGTTGAGGTAAGTGCATAATAATCAGGTTTATCGTGCTAACACAAGTATATTGGCAGATGAGCACTTGCAGCGGCCTTGCCGCCCTCGACTATGCAAACACAAAGTTTTCGCGGGGGTATAGCAGCACCGGCGTCGGGATGGGGGTGTGTGTGTGCACGCCACGAGTTCATTCAGCCGAACGGCATGGGGGATCTGCAAAGGGGGGAACAGTTCGTATTATTGGCTGCATTTAATGTTGTTTTGGGGCTGACAGACATCTAGATATGCAAACATGGACTACATATTCGGCTCGATCCTCCGCCACCACAGCCCCAGCCTTCGTAAAACTATATCTTACGATATTGTTTGCCAGTGGTGGAAGCATTTAATGGAGCGTCTCCTGGTGCTACCACCACTGGTCCGTTGCGCAATCGTGCTGGGGATGATGGTTTTCGTCATCCCAAAGATGCACATTGAGGGGCACGACGTCGACTGCGGGGCGCTCTACTCGCTCAACCTCATTCCGGGAAGCGGGCAGACTGACGGGGAGGGAATAGAGCTGCCGTGGGCAAACATCGGGGGGATTGCAAGTAGTACGAGGATCATGGGTCCAGGGGCACGCCACGACACAATAGACGACCACTGGGCGTATTGGAATTGGCAGAAATTAATCTCGTTGGGTAAGTCAGGCGCGACTTTGCGAGGTGGTGTGGATACTGACAGATGTTTTCAGCGGCAACCCTTCGGCGAAAGCTAGACACGGCCCTGGAGCAGCAGGTCATTCAAAGGGAGTCACTGGATGCGTTTTTGCTGGCGCAGCAAGATCGCGTTGAAGGCTGGAAGAAGATGATCCACGACTTCGAGGAGGACCCCACCTTGACGAACCCATACAAAGTCGACTTCGCAGGTGCATGCCAGTGTAAATGTATTTGGTAGAGCTGAAAACTAACGAGAAATTAGGATTGACTGAGATGGATGTATGGCTGCAGTTCCAGAAAGAGGAGGAGGAGGCAGCCAAGCGGGGGTTACCGGCGAAGCACAAGGTCAGCCCGGGGGGATTCATCGTGGAGTGTTTGGAGGTCGAAGAGGAGCAGTACATGTTCTTCCTGGATATGTGGGTTTGTGCGTGGCTGATGCCGGTGTTTTAGACGTGTCGTTCGTGTACAGGCGGAGCTGAAGAAAGCCAAAACGACCACCTAGCAAATTAATATGGGTGCCCTGCGCACGAAG
This sequence comes from Mycena olivaceomarginata, assembly GCA_029378375.1. Classification (NCBI taxonomy): domain Eukaryota; kingdom Fungi; phylum Basidiomycota; class Agaricomycetes; order Agaricales; family Mycenaceae; genus Mycena; species Mycena olivaceomarginata. The sequence goes on along the minus strand of JARKIC010001822.1, from coordinate 56,407 downwards.
CTCATCCGTCGCCTGAATCGTCTGCGTCAGCTGCAGGGTACCTACTGCCCTGCAGCGGTTGTCGCGTTGGAGAAGCGCAACGTGCCGGAGGATGAGCAGCCTGAAAACGAGCCGCTGTTCTTGCCTTCCGCTCTGTCGGAAGTACAACGTGCGGCAGGGGGTTGCAGCCCGGGGCTCCTCGAGATGGAACAGTTGATGCGCGATGCACAGTGTCGCAGCTCGCTCGTCAAACTGCGCAACCAGTTGATCATCAAGGCCCGCTTCCTGAACTACAAATCGCTGCACGCCCGACACCAGGGGGCAACCACCCGTTCACGGACGATTGTTAGTCGGAATGAGACCAAGATTCGTCTGCACTCCGAGAAATACCAGGCAGCTTGGAGTGCGTTATTGGCTGCCGCCGGCGGGAACGTATCGCAGGTTGGGTGGCGAAAATTGGTGCGCGAGGACATTCGGTGTATGGAGGACTCGGCGGACTTGGTGACGAAGGAGACGAAACGGAAGAAGGCGAAGGAGAGGCGGAAGAGGAAGTATCAGGAGCTGATAGACCACGGGATCGACGTCCCCGCCTGGGACAAGAACCAGGAGGAGGACAGCGACGATGGTGATGAGGAGGCTGTGGGGAGGAAGACGACGGAGAGCCAGAGAGAGGTGTCGTGGATTTGGGCGGTAGCCGGGAACTCCGGGTCAGATGCGGGCTTCGAGAACGGTAAGATTATTGTTTTCATTTGAAATATATTCTAACTAGAATGTGTAGCCCTCCGGATTGAGTGGTCCAAGGCATACGCGCGATCGCGGCGGTGGGACGAGGAGGTGATGCTCCTAAAGGAGGAGTTTCGGCGTCTTCCGATTTCGCTGGAGTTCGAGGCCGAGAGGTGGGTGGAACACAGCCGAGGTGTGGAGGCGAGGAGCGAGCTGGAGGAGGCGTACGTGCAGGGGATACGTGCGTATGCCGTGCAGCAGGAGGTGCTGTTCCGGAACCTCGCGGGCCAAGCAAGGGCCACAGAGATCGCCCCGAAGCTGGCGAGAGGCAAGGGGAGGGTGCGCACCCGGGCGGTGGATCCGCTGCAGGATACCGAGGTGCCGGCAAGCGATGGGGAGAACGGGGATGATGATGCGGCGATACTGGCTGCAGTACAGGACGAGGACACTGACGAGGAGAGGGGAGAGATCGAGAGTGACGAGGAGGTGATCATGGGTGGCGAGCTAGACGATATATAGAGGCGGAAAGGTGGTTTTCGTGTTTTTTTTGGGATGGGCGCTTATACAGCGCCTATCCATTTTGGGATCGTAGCACGTTCCCCGGGTATCTCCGGGCCAAAATATTGGTTCGCGCAGTATATAGCCCCCATTTTAGGGGTTGAAAGTAGTAATTATCATTTATTTCGGTTCTAGGAGGGGTTATGTACAGTGTGGGAATGGTCCTGGAGATGCCGGGCAGAGCCGAGGTGATGACCAGACGGCGTTGAAAGGCATTGTATATGCCCGAGATCAGCGGGTTTCCCTATATAGGGTTGCCACAGATAACGCATTGAGCCCGTCGACAGGGCCAAGCAGTTAACCGGTTAACTTGACCATATGTACTGATACCCTACCACACACGCTCGAAAATCTGGATACCGGTCACAAAAATTTATCGAACCAAAGCCTCCTCGCCAGAGAAAAGAAAAGGAACCGAAATGGGGGGACAACGGACCTCGTGATTTCGAAGGACACTCCGAACCGCTCCCAGGAAATTAGAAAGGAGACGAAAAGAAGCAACGGACTTCCCTTTCCTTACAAGACATGTAAATCCGACTTGATCTCTCTCAAATACTATCTATTCTCGACAAAGAGATCCGAAAAACACGAATTACGACAAGAGACGACCTGTCTCCCGCTCCGAAAACAACGCCCGGTTCATGCAACTCAGGCGTAATACTGTCACTACGTATATCAGGAACCGAAAACGACGACGTATAACCCCAAATATGAATATCAACTTAACGAATCCACGAGCCTCGGATACCGGGCCGAAACAAGGATCGCGATCGTCTCTAAAAATCACCTTCCTAATTAGGAAGTCCAGCAGTTTTCACGAACTCTCGAGAAACCCATGCAAGAATTCCAGCAGAGTCAAATTTGATTTATTCAGCCCCTAGGGGGCGACTACATGCATTTTTGGCCCTCGAAGGGGCGGGCGCAACGGTATACGAAAGGAAATGATTACAGGTGCTACGGCATACGAGAACGCGCGAAGTCCAGGGAATGGGAGGTACGAGGAGAGGAGTGCGCAAAGGGAAAACGAGTCGACAAGCAAACAAGAACTACAAGCCTCAGCGCGGCCGATGAAAAATAAAGTCCAGCGGGTTTCTTTTTGTGATATCCTTCTCGACCCAGCCGCCACTGGGGAGTTCGGAAGCACTGTGCAACGAAATAATTTGAGGGACGGCTCCTTTGGACATAGTATCCAGCAGTTTGTTTTTTTTCGAAGGGGCGCCCTTCGCCCCTACTCCATATCGACATCCTCAACCCCCGCACCCGCCGACGAACCTGCGACTGTGCCGCCCGACTCATTCGATCCACCCGACGTGCCATTCGCGTCGTTCGCGTCGCTGGTCTCAAGCTCTCTGAAGGAACCTGCGCTCCCCTCGTCGACGGAGGCCGCGCGACCCGGAGAGGATGCGCGTGCGGTATATGTGTCGATAACGATCTGCAGAGGGAGCGACATCCCGCGCGTACCCACTCTTCGTACTGTCGACGGGACGAGTGGCGTCATGTCCAGCGCGGAGAAGCGGCTGACCGACGAACCAACGAAGATGGACCCACCAGCTTGCGGGGTGGGGGTCGTTTCAAATGATGCAGCCGCGAACCGAGTATGACCTTTTTTATCATTGAAAAATATGCAGGCGAGAAACAGGGTTTGAGGACAGTATTGTAGAGAACAAGGTGTAAGGTTTTTGTGCTATTCCAGGTTGAGGTTGAGGACAAGGGGTAGGTTGAGTACAAGTTTTCATAGGACGAGCAAATAGCTTTAAGGTTGAGTACGAGACACAAGGTTGTGGGGTGTAGGTTGAGTACGAGTTATCATAGGACAAACAAATAACTCTAAGGTTGAGTACAAGACACGAGGTTATATGCAGTGGTTTAGAACGAGGGTTGAGGTTGAGGGCAAGACTTGAGAGCTGAGGAAAACAGTCAAGTTTTGATCATCATTCTACCAATCAGTTGATCAATTGCTAACCTTAGCTGTGACACTGTGACACAACAATTAAATTAGAAAATTGATAAGTAATTTGAGGTCTATTTTCTGGCTTTCTTCACAGTTCTGGTGAGTAATTGCTGTATATACTAGCTGGATAACAACTGGTATTGGTTTCCAATGCTCTTCCAATGTTTTTAATCCATATAACTGGGTGGCCACTAGTATTTTTTATCACACACAAAAAAAAAAAGGGCCCTGATTCACTGCATTCAGGCCTCTGATCGGCAGAGGCCGCCGAGCATTGCCGCCATCTGTCTACCCTATGCAACCGGGTCTGCCGAGGTCTGGTCGTGTAGGGTAGACAGATGGCGGCCATGCTCGGCAGACTCTGCCGATCAGGGGCCTGAATGCAGTGATTATTAGAAAAAGTTGGAGCAGCTACATTAGGTAAATGCTGATGGTAAACTGCAACTAAAATACTTGATTACTAGACCACTGCCAAGAACTAGAATTCACAAATCTAGAAATAACTGTGGAAGGCATTTGACATTAATTTCCAAAGGACTTTCCCCCTGAGAAGAGAAACAATATTTACCTGTCAGAATGTGTGCAAGTGGAGAAACTGATTTACTACCAATTCTGTTCTCCAGCAATTGATGGAAATGCCACATGGCTCACAGAAGGTATTTTGCATTTTGTGGGCCACCTGGAACACTGATTGGAAAATGGTATAGGTGACTCTTGTAGCCCTTGATGAGCTCTACAATCTGAGCATAACTTTCCCCTTTGGGACATGAACACCTATCACCCAAAAAGGAAATTCCCTACATCAGCCCTTCTTTCGCTCATAATTCAACCATTTTGGGTGATCTAACCATATAGGGATGTTATTCTAAGCTCTTTGAATTTGATCTGGCCAACTCAGAGCCTATTATAGTACAATAATATGGTGAAAAAAGCGAATTTAATAAATTGTATTCCTAGCCATATGTCAGCACAGAGCAGATTCCGGGTTCTGAGATGACAAGGGTGACTGAAGCATGAAGAGTTCCAACAAATAAGTCTGGAGTTTAGACTAGAATAGCAAGTACTAAAAAGTAGCTACAGCTTATATACTAAAGTCCCTAGGGGTTGTAACTAAGGTACAGTGTCAGATGTCCAAGGACAACAGACAAGATAAATGCGAGGTAAATAGAGGCTTTGTGCTGAGCCACCAAAAGCCACCAGGTGGCTCTGAGCTGGCTCATCAGGCATGCGGTCATGGTGGCTAAAATAACACAACAATCATATTTTTAGCCACCAGTGGAGTTACTGGATGATGTTGTGGCTGGTGTAGCCACCAGACACTGCATGCCAAAATAGCCACTGGATGGCTCCGGGTGGCTTGGTGAAAAGCTTATGAAGGGGTATATGAGTGTAGAGTCAATCAGTAACCCAATGGTCACGGAACTGATTGAAACCATTTGGGATGGTGCAGCAATATAAATAATTCCTGACTGTATTAATTTTTTCCCCTGGCACTATGAGAAATATTCATCATAAATTTCAACACCTTTATGTTGAATTTCAAGTTTCATGATGTTTCGCCACAACAGCCATCCTGAATTTCAATGTGCATTTCATGACCTATATTCTGCAGTTTTCTATCTTGGAGCCTGGTTGGTCTCCTTACCATTCATCATGAAAAATTGTGTTGAAAAAGGCCGTGGATTTGCTCCAAGATTTCGCCAAGCTTCCCCAAAAGTGTGATGTCATTACTCCACTGGTTTGATATATGAACCCACATCACTCCACAGCACCTCCCATACTCTCTTGTACTTAAACTACCACCTAAGGTTGCCCTTACAGTCATGATGTTTCATTGTAAATACACAATAAACCAGGCTGCTCAAGTTATGAAAGGCATGTCAGTGTAAGGGCAACCTTAAGCTTGGTGCAGGGCATGGAAACTAGTGAGGGGATCTGAAGTATAAATATAGGTACTAGAATACAGGAGCAGAAATACTATGCACCTAGCAGGGGGATCCGAAGAGAAGAAAGGATGAGGATTCCCACGCTAGGTGAAACCTTGTATACAGTTCAGTAACTACCCAGTAGCATGTGTCCATAGGTATCTACAATGATCCCAGGCCTGATCACATAGCACATGCCAGCAGGAGCGGACAGATGTCCTGGATCCATGGATGGGGCAGATGGAAAAGGGGCTGGAGCAGCAGACACAGAAGTGGCCGGAGGGGGCTGACAGTCAGTCAGTGTAAAATATACACAGGGAATAGGAAGAGACAGTGTAGATGGCTCAGATTGAGCTTTATTTGAAGTGTTGTGGTGAAGTTCTGGCCAGATGGTGTTTTGAACCATAACCACTATATGGAACCAAAGTTGTTCTCAAACCCATATCCTCAGAAACAGCATTCAGCCAAAACCTGATCAAAACACTTCAAAATTTCACACTCAGTGGTCCCCTTGGTGCCCAATTCACAAAATAACCAAAAGTGTCAGACTGTCAGTTGACATATTTCGAGTTTATGCTGATTACCCTGGTTCCTGGCTGAGAGCTCTTTATGCATCCTGGAATATCTACTAGGAGCCTTAAGCAGAATCTCCATGATCCTGGGACATGCTGAATAGGGTCAACAACAATATAACATATGATCACCTCAAATCATGGGGTATGTGTTGACCTTGACATAAATTGCTTTCCTAATATAAATAATCAGGGCCCAATTTTTTTTTTTGTGTGTGATAAAAAATACTAGTGGCCACCCAGTTATATGGACTAAAAACATTGGAAGAGCATTGGAAACCAATACCAGTTGTTATCCAGCTAGTATATACAGCAATTACTCACCAGAACTGTGAAGAAAGCCAGAAAATAGACCTCAAATTACTTATCAATTTTCTAATTTAATTGTTGTGTCACAGTGTCACAGCTAAGGTTAGCAATTGATCAACTGATTGGTAGAATGATGATCAAAACTTGACTGTTTTCCTCAGCTCTCAAGTCTTGCCTTCAACCTCAACCCTCGTTCTAAACCACTGCATACAACCTCGTGTCTCGTACTCAACCTTAGAGTTATTTGTTCGTCCTATGATAACTTGTACTCAACCTACACCCCACAACCTCGTGTCTCGTACTCAACCTTAAAGCTATTTGCTCGTCCTATGAAAACTCGTACTCAACCTACCCCTCGTCCTCAACCTCAACCTGGAATAGCACAAAAACCTTACACCTTGTTCTCTACAATACTGTCCTCAAACCCTATTTCTCACTTGCATATTTTTCAATGATAAAAAAGGTCATATCGGAGTCGAACGGCAGGATCGGTGGGTGCAGCGGAGGTGGTCGAACGTCTCCACCGGCAATGAACCCCGCCAGGTCTAGCGGGCGGTCGCCTGTCTCGAAGCCCCCCGGGAGTTCGACTCGGCGGTCGGGAAGGAAGGCCTGCGAGACGCGCTGCCCGAATGAGCCCCCCATGTCCCGAGCCCCCGCGGAAATACGTTCAACGACGTCCTCGAGAATGTGCGTAAGGAACGTTGCTGCGTCGCTCGGGTCCTGGACGACGGGAAGAGGGAGCCGGTGCTCGCGGTCGCCGTATTGCGCGCCTTGGAAAGGAACGAAGGACTGCTCGAGGAACCGCTCACATCCGGCTCCCGGGCAAACGAGAATGTCGACACGACGCTCCAAGGGCGCCCCAGCCTCCGATGGATCCACGTGAGGAGCACGTCCCTCCTGAAGCCTCGCGTCTTGATGGTAGACTATGACGTGGGACATGATTCGAGCAGCGACGTCGACCCCTGTGAGCGGAGTCAGGGACGACAGGATTGCGTCGACGTACATGTCGACGAGCTCGGCGTTCATGGTGGAAATAACGTGGTCTGCGAAGAAACCCGAGAGCGGAGTCAAAATCAAAGCTATGTGGGACATGGGCTGCTTACCGGTCAGCGTAAAGTCGAATCCGGAGGTCCGCGTGACGCAGGTCCGGTTTTTCATGTGGCACCGCTGGCAACTTGTAACGGGCGGCGCCCCCGAGGCGAACGCAGGCGGCCCCCGTTGTCGTGGCATTCCTTGCATCCCTGGTAGACGAAACAAAGGATAAGTTATCTTGCTCGGGAACGACCAACTTAGAAATCATACCTTTGCGCGAGAAGTTACTGCCCAGGAGGGCATTTGCGAAGCAAGCACGCCGTAGGGAGCGAGACGCGCGAGGAAACGTGGATTTACGGGGTTGAGTTCCCAGCCGTGGGAGACGACAGCTTTCGTCCCATTCGCGTTGAGGACCAGGTCTTGCTGGAACGGTCGCTGGGTGAAGGGGTTATGCGCCTCGTGCCAGGCGTCGACATCAAACTTAGGGGTCTCCTGCTGAGATGAAGACGGCTCCCCTCCGACGAACGACGAACTCCCATCAGCCGTGCTACGTTCTGCAGCGGACGACCCCGCACCCAGGAAAGACCCCACGCTCGACGGCTCGGGTTTGGCAGAGAGGGCAGCGCCGGGGGCGATACGCGACGTGTTCGCAACGGAACCCTCCCGAAGCTCGTGATCCGACGTCGAGCCTGTCGCTTTTGCCTTTCCCTTGCTGGGAGCGCCCGTGCGTGAAACCTCCTGTGGCCGTTCCTCGCCAGAGTCCGTGTCGCCCTCCGAAAACGCAGTGATCGGTGGCAGCTCGACGTTGTTGATTTCTGCGAGGCCTCGTTTGGAAGGGACCGCGATTCGAGGCACCGGCTCACCCGACGCAGCAGCAACGCGCGAGGAGACCCCCCGACCACTGCCAGATCGAGACAGTGCGCGCTTCGCGAGGAAGTACGTGTACTCCCCGATGGTGTTCCCTTGGCGCTCGATGCGGTCGATGATTCGCTCGCGGTCCGCCTGGTAGGACGCCAGAACCTCGACTTGGCGAGCGCGAATGATCGGGAGATTGCGGCGGTAGTCGTTGGCCCGGGATTCCCATGTCTTGAGGGCAGCGACGTTGTCTGCTTCGAGCTGTCGGAAACGCGCCATTTCTTGCGCATCGTGCTGCGCCCGAAGCTTTGTGTTCCTCTCGGACACCTTCTGGTACTCCGCGAACGTCAAAGACTCGTCGCCAGCCTCCGGGAGCTTCAGCGGAGTGGAAACGAATCGCTTGCGCTTGGGCCTGGGCTCGGTATATTCATAGAAGGGGTCGTTTTGGTCGACGGGAAGTTCAGGCAGTGGAAGAGCGGCAGGAAATCTATGGAGAAAAACGAGCAGCCAGACGCACATCCCATTGTACACGCGGCAGTACCGAGCCACAGAGTGGTTGCCTTCCGCAAGCTTCTGCAGCCATTTCCCTGTCAGCGAAATATGATACGCGGGGTTGTCGAAGACTTCGGGCGGCGAGTCCTCGAGGTGACTTTTCACTAGGCGGGGATCCTTGAACGTCTCCATGATATCGACGTCCGACATAGGCTCGTAAGGCAGGTACCGCAGCGGGTGAGGGTTCGCGGGGTCGCGCCGGACAACGAAGTCAGGAACGTGGTCGGGAATTGCCCAGTCCGGAAGAGGGTGCTCCTCGAGATCGAGGACAATGGAGTTGTCGGGCGTCGGGGGACGCGATGACGCTGTTGCTTCGGGTGATCGCACGCGACGTGCAGACTTCGACGACTTGGTGGGCGACACTTTCCCATGAGACGAGGACGACGCGGATGGACGAGGCTTGCAGGGCGGTGTTGAATCTTCATCCACGTCCATCTCGCCACCAGTGGGAGGAATCGGAAGGGAGGAATCGGAAGGGACGAGGGGAACTCCTCATCCGAATCGGGCGATGCCGTCTTCTCCTCGGGCACGAAATCGGACTCAGTTCCATTGTCGGTGTCTGCGCCCTCGCTGCTGGAAAGAGGGATTAGCTGCCGGAATCTGCGAGTTATCGTCTACTTCGGTGGGAGCTTACACAGAGCCACGGTTCCTTGATGGAGTGCGCGTGCGACCGCCTGGCGACAACGCTGGTGAAGGGCTGTAGTGAGTCAAGTGCGCAGAGAGACGGGTGCGAGAGCGAGTCTTGGGGGGCATCGCGAGACGTGAACAACAGTCAACGACAGTGGAAAACGACGTGGAGGACGGAGGAGAAAGGGTGACGTGGCAAACCGCAGCCAGCGCCAGGGAAACAAGCTGAAACCGGAAACAAAACCATAATTCATGGAAGAAGCAGAAACTGTTCAATGGACGAACCTAAAACTGGAATCATTTTGATGTGCTTCCTCGAAACGAAAATAGGCCAACCTTAATGGAACGCGGCCAGGGAGTCGAGCCACCGGAATACAGCGACGTGTGTCGGATGCGTTGAGCCACGAGAAACGGGTGGAAGAAGAAGAAAGAGACGCGTCGATCAAATTCGGCACTCCATCGGTTACGACACCAATATATGGGCAGGACGGTCACGTGACTTTCCCAAAAAGACTACCGTAGGAGACGATCCTTCTCGCCCGCTAGGACCCACAATCGGATCATCTTATCAACATCCGAAGGGGAAATAAAATCGGACCAAAAGGAGAACGCCGCTACAGACGACTGATACAACGATCAAACCTGGGCGCGACCAGGATCTACGGAATATATGCGGACAATATTGATCGTATCCGCCCTACAGGCACAGCAGCACTTCGGTTATAGGATATAGGAAGCCCGGCCGGCTCAGGAATTTTGATGACGACACAAAGGAACCATCACTCGGCAAAGGAAAATAGCGCTTCAGAGGGCGGAAGTTGGTTTTCCAGCCCAGGACGGAGGAGACTGATCATCTCCCCGACCAAATTATGCAACTTCGAGAACCCACGTATGGGTACGGTATGCGAGAGAAGGTAAAGGAGATGGATGTATTCAACGGAATTTAAGAAAGACACGAAAACAAGACGCACCCCACGTGCAACCAAAACACGGTCAAATGAAGTAATGATACGCACCACTACGGAACTTCGAACTCCCGGCCCCGTCACCCTTGGGACAGGATGGATTATCGGGTCGAAACTGGATGCCCCCTGATGTTCCGCTCTACAGAAACGTTTTGCGGCCAGGCCTCCACGGAGTAGAAGTCGGGAATTAGCAGCTGCCCATGCTTGTCGAAGGCGGGGTAATCGAACACGGTACGGAGGAGTCCCCGCGTCTCGCGAGCACTTTCCATCAGAGGAATCAGGAGGTCGAGGTTCAGAATCCACGATTCCTGGTTGAACGGGTAACCGACCGAGCGGCAAACTCTGTGCATTATTTCAAACGTGGCCGTCGCCTCCCCCGGCAGACCGACAACGGGTGGATAGCGGATGCAGACATTGTCCATGTACACCAAACGTACAGCGCAACGGGACGAGAGCAGTAATCTCTGCGGCCACAATCAGCTACCTTGGACAGCGACTAGCACAAAATCACCAACGCAGTGGAGCAAAACACGTCCCACCCAGTATTTGATATGGTCGAGTTCCACCAACGAATACACACCTTTCGCACCGATGAGGGTGAAATTGTGTGTCACCGCAGCATGCACGAAGTAAACCATAGGGCGCAGCCTAAACTCGAGGAAGGCCGTCCAGCCTTCGGATGGATGCCAACGGACGAGTTCCAATGTCTTGTCCTCGAGTGACAATGCGTTTAGGAGGGGAAGGAATTGTGAAATCGAGGACACATGCGGGCCGGGCGGACGAATGAGGAGTTGGCGGATCTGCATTGGTCGAAAGGCACCCCACGCCTCCGCCTATATACCTCGGACGCGCCGCGGTCACGTGTGGACGATACCTCATGTCTCCGGTGGTTGGGACAGGAGATAACCGCTTCCCGAGTCATCTACGGAAGCACCATCTACAACAGCCTCCGCTATCTACGGACTCTCATTCTCCTTGTCCGAATCCTCCTCTTCCTCTATCACTTCGTCGGCAACTTCTGTGACTGGCGAAAGCACCGGCGTGTTCGGCCGCGTAGCAGCGTACTCTCGCGACAGATCGGGAAATTGGTACCGAGCCTCGTTCCCCAGTTTCGGATTGTATCGCAATGAGCAATCTCCAAATTGGTGCACCACGGTCCCTGGTTCCTCGGAGGAGAGACGAGCGATTTGGCGGGGTTTTATGAACTCGTAAATCCCGTACCGCTCCAGGTCCTCCTTGGAAACATCGAAGTTCGGGAAATCGATGCCGAACCAGAGGTATTCCTCGTCCAAAACCATCGTGCGGAACAGGGTGTTCAGGTTGTCGAACATAAGGGCTCTGTCGAAAGGCGAAGTATCCCCATGGTACCCATACAGGTCCACAAATTGCTCCGCCATTCCGAATAACATTGTTCCTTCAGGAGGAACGAAATACCTGGCAGTGCTCGCGTCGCCAAAAGAACCGCATTTCAGGCTCGCCTTCCCAAGAGCCACCATGTTTTTCAGCAGCACGCTGACGGCGTCGCGGATGAGACCAACGGTTTTCCTCCGGTGTTTCTTCCTCTACGGCGATGCGAGTGGTATGATGAAGATCCTGCGCGAGATGGCGCGCGCGATGGATCCAGAGGACGACGAGTTCGGGACGACTGAGTCGCTTGGTGGGCCTTTGTCGCGCAGGCCTGGATAACGACAGCATGAAGGGGCACCACCGCGTCTACCGAAAAGATAAATTTTATGTGGGCTGCTTTAACAGCCCACCCTTTATATGCCCACGGATGCGGTTATCATACGGATACCGCCGGTCTCGCGCCCGTTGACAGGACGCCATCGAGCTGCCCGACAGCAAAACTTACGAACATATGAATAACGCACGCGGACTACGAACCTTAGGACAGAAAAACACCAAGCCCACATATGCAACCTCGTATTGAAGAAACCACCTTACGAGCATTTATCTCGAAAAGAAAAACCCCTACGCACTTTACGACCACACAAGACCACTCGCCTCCCCGACCCTCCTACACAAAATAGCGACTGCTTGGGTTCGGGCCATACCCCATGTCCGCATACGTCGCAGATTTCTCCAACGCCCGCCCGAAATTCTGTGTTTGTTCGATTCCGTCTTTGAGGAGAGCGTTCTCGCACGCCCAGTTATTAATCAACTGCAGGGATTCGAGCGTAGAGATTCACGAACGACTCCACGAGGGTACCTGCGAGAGGCTGGCGAAATCTGGTGTTAGTTGAACGTCTAACGCGGACGAGGGGCCTCGCGCTTTGTTGGCCAGATTCGCTGCAAGACTTATCCGAGAAAGGAACGACTTGCGTGCGTTGGGAACGTAGCCATACATTGGCTTCCCAAGAAAATAGTCGAACGTAATGGCCTGTGACAGGCACCAGTAAACCGATGGATCGAGCCTCATGGACTGCCCCGTGCGACGAGACACCTCGAACAATATCGCGTAGAGGAGGGCCTGATAATCCAGTCAGCCTGTGGCAACGGACGACTTCACAGCTGAACCGCACTCACGGCCCGCTCGAGGTACGCCACGACATATTTCTCCAGCTCGGCTATGCGTCCGAAAGGCATGTCGTCCGGGCCACAGACAGTGCTCGGAATGGCCGACCGAATAACGTGTGCGAAGGTTGAAGGAAGCTCTGGACGTAGGCCACCTCCCCTAGAGGCGACCCGCAATAATCATCGCGATTTACTTCCGCAGACCGAAAGTTTTCGAGCAGGACGAAAAGCAACGGCGGTATCACAACAGCCTGGGCCACCGTTCGGGGGGCCATGAATCCGTGACTCGACATCCTGGAAATAAAAGCGAGAGGAGTACACAAACTGCGGTCTCGAGGAAATATTTTTGAGTACTTTCGCGTCCGTGGAAGCATCACTTTATACCACCGGCTTGCTCGCCGACAATCCCCTCCTAAGGATTCTCTCCCGATCCGTCTGCACCTTCGGATAAAGCCGTCATCTGCGCTGCCGCCTGCGCACATGCGTCGTCCTCGCTAGCTGTACGATCGGCCGCCTGCTGCCGGAGCCTTTCCGAATATTGGAAGAGAGAGGCCATCTTGCCCCTCAGAATGACCCGGCGTATTCGGACCTCGTCCCCGCTAAATTCATACAGCTGGTCCGCTCGCATTACCGACAGCAGCCACGCCACGCGAGGGGCCGGAATCAAGAGGTCCTCCGCCAGTTGCTCGTGTCGGATCAGAAAATCCGATAACTTCCCCTGGAAACCAAGAGACAAGTCGTCTTGCCCGTCAGCGATTGGACAATGGCAACACGAGGCGGATCTCACCGCCAACTCTAAATAAACACGGGTCTTCTCTCGCATGAATCAATGCTCTTCGGCGGACTTCGTCTTCAGATTCCAGATCACGTCCGCGTGAATTATCAGGAACGCCTGATACATAGGTTCCAATATCTCCCGGCTGATATCCGCCATGAGAGGCCGATTGGAATGCTCGATGATCCGCGCCACACTCGGAAAATCAAGGTTCATAAATTCGTCACGGACGCCGAACACTTGGGTACGGAAGGATGTAGCCATCAACAGACAGCGAGACGAAAGGGCAGGGTTTCTCCCTGCTGCTTTCGTTCTGGCGCTATATATCTGTCCAGAACTTCGCACCAACTGTCTACGAACTACTCGGCTAACCCGATTGGGAACGGCAATCCTTCTCATCAAGCATCTCGACCCGAAACCAGATTCAGATCCCGTCCGATCATCACCTAAACAGGAAATTTTGTCAGGCGAATGTGTGGGAACGAGAGTCTCCCTCCCTTCGGGAAATAGGCGAAGCATACTCACTTTAAGGGAGGAGTTCGGCTGGGATTACTTCCTCCAGCAGCTCATATGGTCAGGATAACTGGTTAACTGCTTGGCCCTGTCGACGGGCTCAATGCATTATCTTGTGGCAACTCTATATATGGAAACCCCACAGGATAACCAGTTAACTGTTGGCCCCTGTCGACAGGCCTAATGTGTTATCTTGTGGACATTGCCGAAGGCAAAAAAAGGGTGCCCAATGAGTGAATTGAACTTGAGGCCTTTAGCTATCATATCAGAAGCGGCAGAGGGCATTACCTTTGCACCATGAGAGCTATAACAGGGTAGTTGTCTGTCTCAGCTAGGCTAAGCCTAGGCTTAGCCTACCTGGGGCTGCATATACCCACCTCTAGGGCAGGGATACTGCCCTAAGTCTTTGAAAACAGTTTGTCACTATTTATGTTCAGGTTGGGGAGGTTAGTGCCTTGGTCCTAGGTATATTTATTTATTTTGATTGGGGGTTAGGGTTGGTTAGGGTTTTGCAACACTCCAAAACACATAAGAAATAGTGACAAACTGTTTTCAAAGACTTAGGGAAGTATCCCTGCCCTAGAGGTGGGTATATGCAGCCCCAGGTAGGCTAAGCCTAGGCTTACCCTAGCTGAGACAGACAACTACCCTGTTATAGCTCTCATGGTGTAAAGGTAATGCCCTCTGCCGCTTCTGATATGATAGCTAAAGGTCTCAAGTTCAATTCACTCATTGGGCACCCTTTTTTTGCCTTCGGCAACGTCCACAAGATAACACATTAGGCCTGTCGACAGGGGCCAACAGTTAACTGGTTATCCTGTGGGGTTTCCATATATAGAGTTGCCACAAGATAACACATTGAGCCCTTCGACAGGGCCAAGCAGTTAACCGGTTATCCTGACCATATGAGCTGCCTCCAGCGGGACATCGAGACGAAGCTCCTTCCCCCGACGAAACTCGGCAAAATCGGTCGGACACCCGTCCTCCAGTGCCTGCTCGGACGCAGCCTGGTAGAGGTCCATTAGGATGGAATACCCGACGCTGAGAGCCCTTCAATCCTCCCCGCGTCCATCAATAGCGCGGTCGAACGCAAGCAACATTAACATGAAGAGATCGGCGGTCTCCCCGGGCACCCAGTACTTCTTCATGGCAGCAGTAATCTGCGCTGCGGGGACGTGGTGGGCGAGTTCCGGGATGCGCATATTCTCACTGCGAATAAGACGCGCACGCAAAAGAAACCTCTGCCCGAATTATGGTCAATATGATTATGCCGACATTTCGAAGAAAACCATCGAAGAAAAACCAGCACTCATGGTAGTGCCGACGAGACGAAGAAGAATGAGCCACAGCTCATCCTTCTCTTCGGATGGAATATCCGTACTGATTACTCGAGGGTCGGTGCCTTCCAGGGTGCACCGGTGTACTAGTAAAAGAGCCGGACGCAGTGTGCAGTGGAATATTTGTTCCCCTAAAATCTCTTTGGAAGTGACTTTGTTCGAAAGAAATTGAGGTGTTCAATAAGGCTCTCCAACCAATTGTTATTCAAAGAATTCTCAGAAAACGGACGGACGGCGGTAATTCGGGATTTCGGAGGGTGCTTGTCAAACAAGCACAAACAACAGCTGTTCTGCGGATTCGGCGGTATTTGACTAACTTTCGTAGTCTTATGGATTAAACTCTGTGCAGTGTCAGTATTTGGTTCGGCTTGCAGCACACTTGCGGTTTTAGTAGCACAAGCTTATATAAGCATTACTCGAATACAGGGGGGAATCGGTAGCTACTGTAAAAACTGGGGCCCTTTATATACTCCAGCATGTGAGTCATCTTTTTCTGACTCATAGCGAGGCTCCGGACGTATGACTTGATGTGACTCAGTGTGACTCCCATTTCGGTTCCACACGTGACTCATGTCAGGCCAACTACCCCTTCTTCGCCTATCCACGTATTTTCTCACTTATTCGCTCAACAATCTTCCGAGCATATTGCTCGCACTTCAAGGCAAACATTATTCATGTATCACATCCGCGGCGAACAGAATAAATTGGCTGTCCCCAGCCACCCAGTGCGAGCAATAAGCCAAGGAGTGTGTTAATTTGTATGGAGCGTACAAAAAGGAGCGACAGGTATAGGTACCAGTGGTGGCAGGTAACAGGCGAGGTCGTTGTGCATGGAATGAAATCAGGGCGGTATGTATGCGATATTGTAACTGGATGTCGGCGAATAGTGAGCTCTCGAACATTTTTGCGATAATATCCCTACTTTCTGATGCAGCACCCAAAGAGGCGACGAATCCACCCGGCGATTCCCCGCGCGGGATCCGAAGGGCGGGGCAAGAAAAGAGGCGGCGAACGCGCAAACAGCGCCCCCAACTTCTGAACATGATACCGGACTTGAATAGCCCTAGTGGTGGGGTAGAAATAGTGCGCTGAAAGCTTCAGCCACGTTCGTTGCTCGGTCGCCGAGTTGGTGCACATGATAAACACACCGTTTCCGTCGGGGGTTCTTTACTGAAAAAGGTCATCTCGTGAGTCCTCCCCACCTGACTCGTCACCTTCCAAATTCCCGTCATTAGTCCGAAGCACTCGAGGTGCTCGCCCACTTGCACCTGGTAGCGCGGGGCCACGGTGAGTTCGAACACCCTCTGCTGCCGAGCGAGTCCAACAAAGACAGGGATGGCGGGCACCGGGGTGATGTCAGGGTGACTAGCTACAGCCGCGGCGACCGCCTGATCCCGCCTTTTCCACGCCTCAAAGGCCTCCATCTTGATAATGAGCTCCTCCGCGGTGTGCTGGGGCTCGCGAGGCCAGAGGTAACAGAATTCAAAAATGCGCGGCGGATAATCAGGCCTCGCAAGGTGGTGGTGCCGGTAAAGTGGGGTAGAGACAAGGTTGGAAGCGCTAGGAAGGTCGGTGTAACGGTCGGCAGTGGCAAACGCGGATTCGTAAGCCAGGCGAAGACGGACTTCCCGCGTAATGTCGGCGATCTCATCATCCGCGAACGACCAGTGAGAATGTTCTGCCTCGTCGGTGACGCAAGAGGCTGAATACAAGGTGGGGCACTCCCGAAAGAAGCGAAGGCGAGTTTAATTCTCCGGAGATTTCAAGGGACGACCTCGCCGCGAGGGTAGGGGAATTGTTCTCAAGAGTGGTACCAGTGGTATGGATCTCATGCGCATCGGCAGCATCCCGATGAACATACTGGTGACCGATAGAGACATCCCCCTGCGCGCGCACGAACTGTCATGATGGTCATAATGAAGGCATAATGTATAACATAAGCAACTCACAGTGCGACTAGTTCCCAAGTCACCTGCATGATAGTCTTTGTCGCTGTGGGGTTGAGTCCCCATTTCCAAGTCGTAGCGGGGGTTGTTCATAAGTGCGGCACGAGGGTAGTTGACGGAAAAAATTGGTCTTGGAATAGAGAATAATAACACAGTAGAAAGAGGCGAGCACTCCCTGTGAATTTCTGAGCTGCAGACTTTTATATGTTTCCAGCCTAGCATGCTTCGAATTTTTAAGCTTCAGTTGAATGTCTGCCGCGGCAAGTTGCCAGTATTGTCCTTTCCTATCTAGGCCATCCCTGCAGGATTGCGAAGATATTCCTCTTTTGGAAGGACAGGAAGAAGTACTACTGCCATCTTCAGACGACCTTAACATGACTTCATCATCTTCCGAGTCTGACTCGGTCACTTCGATTCCCAGGTCGTTTTCCCTCATGAACCAATGATCGCGGGTTATATATGGCAACAAACGGAATGCGGCAGTGGGATTGCGGCGAAACAATGTCCCATCCAACTCTCGCAAGATGTAAGCTCCTCCTTGATTCTTCCTCTCCACCTCATAAGGCCCGAAGTAGCGATCATCTGTTTTCCTCCGTGCACTGACTTCAACTTCGATTCCCACATTTCGCACTAGTACTAACTCGCCTTTGCTATATTCGCTTCTCTGCAGCTTCTTGATGAACCGCTTTTCAAATTGTTCTTTTGATCGGAAACAGGCTTTTCGCAAGGTTTCCCCTGCCCGTTTAATGTCCCTAGGATGCTTTGAAAGTTGGCGGATACGAAGGGTAAGCAGTTCAGCTGTAGTCATTCCCTTACGGAATCCGCTTACCAGAAACGTGGCTTCGGCTAAATCAAACGGCAAGAGTGGGTCCGTTCCATAAAGCAGCTGATATGGTGAAAATCCAGTCACTCTACTTACAGTGACTCGGTCGGCCAGAAGAGCTGTGTCCAGTTTATCTGGCCATATTTCAATTTTGCCTCCACATGACTTGGTAACAGCTTCACGCAGTGTATAGTGTCCTTGCTCCACAACCCCATTGGCATGTTTGTTGTATGCAGAAATTTTCACATGCGGAATATTCATTTGCTTCATCAGTGCCTTAAATCCGGCCTTCACTTCGGAACCATTATCGGTAACGACTTTCCGCGGACATCCATATCGACAATATATGTGTGTCCAAAAGAAGTTCGCCAAATCTTCGGCTTTCTTTGTCTTCAGCGCCTGGGCTTCACAGGCTCCGGACAAGTCATCACGTGCAGCCACGATCATGTGATACCCCGTCTTGGACTCTGGCATCATCATAATGTCCACGTAAATCGTCTGAAAAAGTGCGACCGGCATAGCCACCGTAAGTGGAATCTCCATCTTCTTGTACTTCGTACTTGGCATCGGTGGCACGATGCGACGTGGTGCTGAATATCATTGTACAGCTTTGGCCAATAAAATCGTATTTTCAATATCTCCCAAGCCGGTTGCACCCCGCAATGTCCCAAGTCATCGTGCACTTGATTCAGTATCTGTAACCGCTTTTGCGGATCCAGAATGACTTTCAAAGGCGGTCCAGTCTTATTTCTCCTCAACATTGCCCTTCGTACACCAGGTATCTCGTAGCTTGCTGGATAAAGCGCGCATGCTTTTGGGGTTTGTCAAATACTGGCGCTTCCAGTGTGGTGAGAAATCTCAAAATGTCTCTTACGAACTGTTCTTGCCCGTTCCGGCTTAGTAATATCATTGGTGAGGTCTCCGACTTTATTCCTGATTCTCGTTGAAGTTCTCCCACGTACAGGGCTATCTCGTCAAGCCATGAATCATCATCACTACTGATCTCTTCGCCGTCTACTGGCTCACGCCGAGATAACACGTCAGGTCCCTGAAATTTTACCGCCGGGACGTGGATTAATGCAAAATGGAACATAAATATCCCCTGAATCCACCGATTAACTGCAGCATCTGGCTGAAGATCTGGGTTATTCAATAGGCCTTGTATATATTTTGCATCCACTTCTACTGTGAGATTTTTTGACTCCGATGATGTACAGACGCCAATGCCGGAGTGCTCGGTAAAGCCCAAATAATTCAAGCTTAGGTTGGGAGTACCTTGATTCTCGTTCACTCATGGGCACCGATCCATATCTGGCTGGCCTCCGCCGTCCAAGTGAATCTTTTTGGGACAGAATCATACCTGCAGCAGTTCGGCTTGAATCAACAGACAAAATAACTGGCTCCACACTCTCATAGTCGATTGGCCTTAAGGCTGGAGCACTTCCTACCAACTGTTTTATTCTGGCGAACGCCCACTCACGTCGTTCGTTCCAGTCGAATTCTTGGTTCCGCCGGTACAGTTCCGTAAGAGGTCTGATGATGTCCGAGTAATTAGGAATCCAGATTCATACTGTCCCGCTTAGTCCCAAGAACTGACGTACCTCCTGCGGATTTCCCAGGGCTGGCCAGTCTAATATAGCGGATACTTTCTTGGTATCTGGTGTTCGGCCTTCTAGTGAACATACCTGTCCTACGATTAAAGCTTCACGACGACAACATTGGACTTTGGTCGCTGAGAATGTAGCTCCAGCGCACCTAACTTTGTGCATCACTCGATGCACGTCCTGAGCATGCTCCCATATGAATCGTCGGACTCCTGAATTTTCAGCCAGCCGTTCTGGTTTTCCCTGCTGATCAAGGTAGGCTGACGCTAGACCCTTTATTGGGAGGTCATCAATAAAAATATTGGCAACATGAGGAATTTCATCACGTAAAATGAACACCATGCACTTTTGAAATTCAGCGGGCGAATTGGTGTATCCAGTTGGCATCGAAGTAATTCTCAGCAGTCCCAAAGGTGTCATGAAGGCTGTCATATCCCGACTTTCAGGCTCCATTCGTCGGGCATCGAACCCCCAATACAGATCAAACACGGTGTAACACTGGCGCCCTGCGAATCCTTCAACGAAGTCATCCACGATAGGTAGCATTCCGGCATCTCGTATCGATACTTTGTTAAGAGGCTGCAAGTCGTGTACAATCCGTAGTTTGCCATTTTTCTTCAATACGCAGAACCATCGTGAACGATAAGATGATTGGCACATCTCGTAGACTCCGGCTTCGATCTTTAACTTCAAAACATCTATAACCTTCTGCAAAATCCCAGGCGGAATTGGGATGTTCTTATACTCCCACGGAGTATGAGGAACCGTTGCTATCTTGTACGGTGAAAAATACTCATCGCGAAAGGTTCCCCTTTCCGAGTCCTCAAAAGCCAGGGCATTCTGATTTAACTCCATAATTCGAACGAACAACCTTTCTTCTTCAATGCTAAGGAATCCATCGCCGTTCAGGTTGAGAGTTTTGAGTCGTTTATCAGTTAGCCGAGCCGTGGACTGAAAGGGCGGTGGGCGTACATCCAGTTTTGGCAGTGTTTGCATGGGGTCCTCTGGAATATTACGTTGTACCTCGTATTCCGGTGAAAAGGTCGTGGAAACTGGTCTTATCTTCTTATCGACTCTTTTATACATAGTCAACACCACATTTTCTTGCCCCGTTTGATAGACCACGTCCACCGGCCAAAATTCTACACTGTTTTCATCTTCCCATTCCCATTGTGAAGGGTATGGGACTCTGGAAACTGCATCTCTTTTGTACAGCGAAAAGGACTGATACTCTCTTCCATTTTCGTCAAATAAAGCCACTGGATAAAATACACACTCGTCATCTTCTCAAGCTCCGCCCAGTCACAACGTAACTGCTCCAGATCCATAGGCTCTCTCATTTGTAATTTGGGGTCCATAGAGTCATTCATCTTGAGGGCTGAATAACTTTGCGGCCGATTAAAAAAATCGAAATCATCCTAGTTGCAGCCAGAAGCAACTCTATTATATTTCGGTAACCATTAGAGGAGCTCTGGTAGTGCAATATACAAGTACAAGTACGCCGCGCGATAGAGAACATTTGGTCAATCCAATCATTGCATCCCCAGCCTACGCGCTTCACCGGGCTCAGCACTAATAATACAACCGCGCAATCAACGGAAAGGCGGTGCGGCATCGCATTAACAAACTCCGGAAGGTCATAACTTTCAGTCGTCAAATCTTCGTCTCAGTGGCCTGTCCAGCCCAAAATAGAATCAATAGGAGCGCGGCGAACAGAATAAGTGGGAACGCGCACTTCAATAATTGTGGCATCTCAAAGGGCAAGCCCCAAGGCGTTAGTGCCGGGGTCTGGGACCAAGTACGTGCGCAAGTGCTCCTGAATGCGAGCTTCGTTGGAGCGACGGGACCTGCAGATTCGGCAGAACCTGCGGCCATGGCGATCACAAGGGCTAAAAATGCTTCCTCGTCCCGACGCCCGGGTATAGAAACCCACTACTGGATTCTGAGTCCTGGTCTTCACTGTCCGCGTCATATTGGTGTATCTGATATTCCGAGAAGGTCCGACGGTGGTTAGACAAGGTCTCGGGGTCATCCAGAAGGTCCTCGTAATTCGATCCGTATTCCAGGTAGTTGTAGTCCAAATAGCCGGCATTAAGAATGTGCGAGACCACATATTCGTTCCAGAGTTTGATGGAAAGTAACTCGTGCAAGGTGTCCGCAAGTTTAATACAGCCGTTACGCTGCAAGATGTGCCACAAAGTCTGGAGCTTCGCAACCTCCACATCGAAGAGCAAGGGGTGGTGTAGAAAGCGCGTGGGAATGGAATGCTGAAACATGCCGTTGTGGCGAAAATTAGCGGCGGCACCGGTCTTCCGAGGCCATGCATCACGTACATCGGTAATCCCATAACGATGCCATACCATATCTTCGATCCTACGCCCCGCTTCCAGAATAGCTAAACGTACCCCCGCCAAGAAACGCACGACCGTACCATCTGAGAGTCCCGTGGCTTTAACGGCTTCTCGGTTGAGCACCACTCGTCGCAAAGAATCGCCGAAGAACTTACTGGTCTTCTTGCGCATTCCCTGCTGATTCAAGCCGTCCGTCTCCCCGTCCGGATTCTTGCGCTTCAATCCCATGTTCTGTTGGGCTTCCGCTACCTCAAAATCTCCTGGCACCCCACTTTCTGCTTCGCCCTCGACGGTTGAGCGATCCGCTGACACGGGCAGCTGAAGCGAACGGTCTGGGAGACTATGATCCAGGGACGCAGAAGACGATTCAGAGCTCGGGATGTCGTCAGGTATGGGAGGGTAATTCTCGAGTCCGTAAGGTGGAGGTGAGGGGCAGCTTAGATCGAAAATCCCCTCGGCCGCCATAGCTGTATAGTCCACGAATGTGCTGAGGGGTCCATGCAAGGCGCGTAACGCACAGTTTGCCGGCTCGCATCCCATCTCGTCCTCGAAGTGCAGATGTGTTTGCTGATGCGCTTTTCCCTCGTAGATCCAGCGCATAAGATCGTGTACCAACTGCGCCGATCCGGAGTCCCTAAGCATTACGCGAGGTGGCGCTTCAGACTCGGTAGCGGCTGGCAATTGTGCATGCCTTTCCAGCCCCTCGCGGCTATCCGCATCACTGTCTTCGTCGGACGCGGCGTCGTGACCCAGGCTCATGGTTCCCAGGTCGTTAAGCGCCCTAGAAGTGGCCCAGTTAATAATGCGTTGAGGATCGGCACGGAGAAACGGCAAGAGGTCGAATTCCTTTACTGACCAGTCTGAAATTGCAGGACTCCAATTCCCCGGCGACATAGTTTCCTGGCGGTACCTCTCGCACATCTCCACCTCTTCGTCCATGTACTCGTCATTGTCGTAGGGCGAACTCGGGTCAGAGCTTGGGGGCGAAGGCGAACTTGACCAAAAGTCGCGTGTGATAAGTCCCCCCCGTCTTGGATTGGAGGGTAACGAACGGGTAGCGCGCTGGGCACGTGCAACAGCATCCAGGGCACGAGCCGTAGCATAGCCACGGGTTTCGCGGATCAAGCGCGGGTAAGGCGATCCTGTACGCTGCGATGGTGATGCAGCCCGAATAATACCAACGGCGATACTCCCATTCCCATCTCCTTCGTCCGAATTAGTTCCAGTCGACATATCACCCGCACCCTCTGTCTCTCTCGTCAACAGGGTGATTGTCCCAGCACTTGCAGCTCCCTCGTGCGGAACGTCAAATTCCACAGTAAAATCTTCAAAGGCTAGACGCGCTTCCTGGGCTGCAGCGACCAATGCTTGAAACGCCACAGAAACGGGGCGATGAGATAACCACTCACTCATGGCAGGAGCTAGCGAATTGTCCACGTCCACCGGCAAATCTCCCTGGCTGCTACCGTCTTTCTTATCCTCCCATACATCGTTCAGCCGTTTCACCTCTCTCACCGCCCTTTTGATACCGAATAGCGAACAATCCAAGGCCAACGTATGCTGGGGCTCCAAACACAAGTCGCAAAGCCCTTGTTCCAAGGCTTGCATGCCTTCATCGCTGTCGCTGCTGCTGGAATAAATCGACACCAGGTCGGGCATACTGTCGCTGTCGGAGTCCGGCGGAAAGAGCTCGTCGCCCTCCAAACGAAGACTTTCCTGCGCGCGTTGATGAATATCCCACGCCATAGTTGCCTCGTATCGAATCCCATGGGGTCCTAGGATGAGGGCAGTGAAAGGCGCCGACTGAGATACATAAGCCAACGGCGATCCATGGTTCCCCAGAATCGCATCGGGCGCCACTGTCGTTCGTTTTTCCGCCATAACGTCCTGAGCAGAGGCCCTATCGAACTGCGTGCTTTGCTCAAGGGTGAGGCGCTGGTGGAGAGGCAGCATCGGTGGGGGATCCTTCGCAGCGTGCACCGGAAAACCTGTGTCGGGGGCCACAAGTGGCACTAGGGTCGCCATCGCCTGGCGCAAGCGACTCGCTTCAGGAAAGCAGAGCTCAAAATCCCAAACGCTTTGCGGGTCGTCTGGGGTTGCAATGTGAAAAGTAAATTTGTGGCATGACATAGTGAAAGCGCGCCAGTCTCGCGATTGCGGAAAATACGAAAAATGTTGGCGGAAGAACTGCGATGCAAGGTCTGGCCACTAGGTAAAACGACGTGTCCATAATATTCTGACTGTGGAGCGGCGGAAAAGGTCGGGTCGACGTCCAACGGCTGGTGCTCAACGTATTTCTGCCATTGGCGACTCACGGCCTCGGCAATCGTCGCCACTGGTCCATTCGCACTTAACGCAACGACAGGCATAGGTGGATCCCCAGGTGGAACTCGAATGAGATACTGTATGTCCTCTGACGCTGGCTGCGGCGGCGTCGACGGTCGGTAGGGCGCTTCCAAGAGGATGGGCGGTAGGGCCTGCGGTTCGACGTTACCCGGGACAGGGCTTGCAAGAGGCGAGAGCGCATGAGACATAGGCCAGATAGTCTGAAAATGGGGAATTTCCAGTGGTACGGTCGTTCTTGCTTCAGCGTTTTGTACCTGCTTTTTCTGACTCTGTCGCTTCCAGCAGTTCCATACCAGGGTGCCGAGCACCGAAAGAATTCCTAGGACAACTCGTATCCATCCACCGGGGCCTTGGGATTGAACATATTGAGTATGCTTCCGCCCTGGAACGGTACTCCTCTGCCTCACATTCGTCATGTTTGCTAACTCACGAACGGTCTCCGCTGCAAGGCTTCTAATGCAAGCTAAAATGACCGACGGAGACCTCCTCCTTTCTAACTCTGCTTTATCTTTTACGCGCATCAGATCATCGGATTTCGATGAAAATTTGTCACAATATTTCTGTGAGTTCGCTTCTTTAAAAAATGCGAATGACTGATATTGACTAGAATTTGCAGGGGCATGTGGGAACCCTTCGTACGGTGTCACAAACAACTCGTAACGCGGCCGGCGGGTCTCTCTGTCTTTAAAAACCAAATACGTACCCTCTTCCCGCTCATCAATGCTTACCAGATTTCCTCGTTGCCAAGGCCGCCCCAAAAGTAACCCAAATGGTGCTTGCTGGGATACCCACAAATCTGTCGAGGTAACAACCGCTCCGCAGGTAAATTCCACATTCTCAATTTTGCCTCGTAGCTCACCTTTTCCACCGTTTGCGTCATTCATTGTTATCGCCTGTTCCATGTCGATTTCTCTCTTGATCTTCCATGCCGCAACATCCGATCTCACGATGTCCAACTGCGACCCCGTGTCAATTATCGCGCAAACCAGCCGTCCACCTGTTCGCATATCCAATTTGATTAACACTCCTTCGGACCTTGGCCAGCCCATAGAAGCGATCAAAGGATGCTCCAGAGTTTTGCCCAGGAGGACGGCACATACATTCTTTACTTTGATCATGTCTTGAATTTCTGTCCGTAGCTCTTTGGAAGTTACCATGATCTCTCGTAGCGACATGGGAATTTCCATGTTCAATATGCGTTACATTACTCCTCGTTTATCCACGGTAGCCGTTAACTCTGACTGTCTGCCCGCGGCCTTAATTCCTGATCCTGAGTCAGTTCGCGGTGCCTTGTCCTCCGGAGGCGTAGGAGTCGGGGATCTCAATGTCTGTTCGCTCTTTGCTCCCGGCAATTTAGCAGTTCTATCTCTACTCGATGCATCGGGCATCTCGCTATCTTTGTCCTTCCCAAACCTAACATGACGGGCTTCAAACGGTTGTACTTCGGGTAGTAGTGGCACCTTTTTAGGAAGCAGTCGAGCGTGCGACCTTCCTTTTGTTTCGGAAGGTCTGCCAGCAGACGGTACCGGCGACGATGCTGACTCGGCAGGCTCCTCCTCGGTCGGTTTTCTCTCGGTACCCTTCCTAACTTCTTCTTCTTGCGCAATTGGTGACTCCCCCTTTTTCCTGGGTTCTGGCTTTTCCGAACCCTTGCCACCCTCCAAATCTCTTATCTCGCCTGGCTTGCTTCGCGGACGGCCCGGCGGATACACCCCATCAAACACCTGTCTTCGAGCCTTGCGTACAGCTGTCTCCGTGCGCTCGGCCGGTTGAACGTATACCGGCTCCATAGCAACCAGTCTAGGGCTTGTTAAGTATACATCCTGAAAATACGGGCTGACCTCTTCTTCTTCAGACGACGAAAATGACTCCCTTTCACTCTCCTTATTCTCATTACTAAAGGCCGCGGTCTTTTCTGCTTCTCGTACATTCTGATAGAAGCTCTGCACGGCCATCTGTCTATCTCGGGATTTATCAACAAGCACCAATCCTACATGTGGTGCCGTCGTGCCGCCTATTCTTTCGGCCGCCTGCATTAGCGATTCTCCATACCCTCGGCGAATCATTCCTCCGCTCTTCATTACCAACTTCCGGGTTTCTTCATTAAAGAAAATGACACCCCGTGCTACTAATTCGGCCACCTTTCGGCAATCGGAAATGCGGTGTCCCTCTTCCAAGCAACCGAAGCAGGTCAAAACATCGCTTGATCCTCCTGCCGGTCGCCCTAAAGGAATATTGTTCGGGTAAGTAACCGGGGGCGCAGCGGCTGGTGGCAACTCAGTCTTAGGTGTGTTTATTCGACTGGCGGGTCTGGATCGGGCGACGTAAGAAGGGTCTCCTCTACTCAGTTGTGGCGGCTTCACACACTTCTCCACAATTCCACTCTTATCCATTATCATCACTTTATAATAGGTAGGTGCATACTCCGGATCCTCCAGATTCATCTTACTCAACTTACCAATCAGTTTTGAAAATTCATCTTCGTTACCTTGATAGCGTTGAACATCGTGATCCGCTACAATCCTGCCGGCTCGTTTCTTTTTATCTGTCATCTTCTTCTTCCTATTCTGACGCTTCTTCTTACGGTACGCTTCATAGTCCGACTCATCTGAGTCGTCGCTTGAGCTATCTGAATCTTCTCCCGAATAGTCTTCATCTCTTTCCTCACCCAGTGCCGCGGCACGCACCATCAGAGCCTCATACTTGTTTCGCCGGAAATACCACTCTGCCGCCTCATTTATCTCGGCTACTGTGTACTGGTCTTCATCGTCTCGGTGAGGATTAACTTGCAAAATGTGATTCTCCAGTACCTGACGAAGTGTTACATTAATTCCTAGCAAGAAGTACGCGTTATAGTCTTCCCTACTAAGGTGCCCTCTCGAGAGCGGTCCTCCTGCGATTGTGTTATACTTCAGAAAATACCCGCGCCACTGTGTTAGATTGTAACAGGTCTGCGAACGTTTTCGGGCCGCGTATGATTCCACATCGACTGGTTTGTACTTCTGATATACTCGATCCGCATCAAAATATTTCAGAAGCTCTGGCTTCAAAAGTGCCCACCTTTGATACTCGTATCCTTCCAACGTACGAATGATATTTTGTACGTCTACTGAACAATAGGAAAGCAACAATTCGCATTTCTCATGATCGCTCGCGACTCGACACTTCTTGATTAAGCGTTCAAAATGATCCACAAACAACTGAACGTCCGTGTACTTACCTGTAAAGGTCTTGGGCGCGTCCTTAGCACCACGCACAGGCATATCGTGCTTAGACCGACGCCGTGATACAGAGGCCGGCGTATGAATGGAATACGGAGGGGCTACTCCCGGCATACGCAAATCTGGCATATCTGAAATCGAACTCTCCGAGGTCGATGAGCTGGAGGGACTACTTCCTCCTGCACGATAGTTGGGAAATGCCTGCTGCCTACGTTGAGACTTCTTCTTATTGGCACGCCCGGGTTCCAGTCCCTTCTTCTCTTCTTCCCCTTCAAACGGGCCTACGGGCACACCAAATTGTGCCTCCCATGCTTCTTTGTCTTCTGCAGTCTCAAATGTTGATTCATATTCTTCTCGTTCTTGTCGGGTCTTAAAAACTCTGGTAGTTCGCATCCTTGTTGCTGAAGGCTGTTCTGGTTCTGTAGTTCTTGCGGTACTTGTTCAAGGAATCCGAGAATAACAATTCCTGATATTGGAGATATATATTCCCTCGCGGTGGGCTCCAATTATGTGCAGTGGAATATTTGTTCCCCTAAAATCTCTTTGGAAGTGACTTTGTTCAAAAGAAATTGAGGTGTTCAATAAGGCTCTCCAACCAATTGTTATTCAAAGAATTCTCAGAAAACAGACGGACAGCGGTAATTCGGGGATTTCGGAGGGTGCTTGTCAAACAAGCACAAACAACAGCTGTTCTGCGGATTCGGCAGTATTTGACTAACTTTCGTAGTCTTATGGATTAAACTCTGTGCGGTGTCGGTATTTGGTTCGGCTTGCAGCACACTTGCGGTTTTAGTAGCACAAGCTTATATAAGCAGTACTCGAATACAGGGGGAATCGGTAGCTACTGTAAAAACTGGGGCCCTTTATATACTCCAGCATGTGAGTCATCTTTTTCTGACTCATAGCGAGGCTCCGGACGTATGACTTGATGTGACTCAGTGTGACTCCCATTTCGGTTCCACACGTGACTCATGTCAGGCCAACTACCCCTTCTTCGCCTATCCACGTATTTTCTCACTTATTCGCTCAACAATCTTCCGAGCATATTGCTCGCACTTCAAGGCAAACATTATTCATGTATCACAGCAGCCTTTCACGACAGAATTCCTCGAGACGGCCTGAAGGCTCCCAGGACAGGTTCTGAAATTCCTCATCCGACAGGAGGAGACACTCGAAATGGCGGCAGTACACTGCGACGCTCTCGCGCGGCATGAAGGGATGGTTTCGAAGAGGGGAATGATGAGGAGATATTTGGTCTCCTCTTATGAGACCGGCGGAAGTATATCTCGATCACGCCCGATTCAGGTCCACGCGACCCTGCTTTCTTCATTTCAACAACGACCGCTGTCTCCCGCCGATTTCTCGCTCCTACCAGGCTGCTCTCCTCGCAATTCCGGTTCAGGAGACACCCGTTATGTGGAACACAGAAATTTTTTATTGCGCCTCTACTCGACTATGATAATTCCTCTTCACTCTTCGCTCAAAGGCGGCGGTGTAACCAGCTCCGGCAGCGAACTATGGGACGACTTGCTCCTTGCCCTTTCTTCTTCCTTAACGAAGAAATTGACGTCGATGGCGCCGGGCATCCCCTCTCCACTGATCTGCGACGCCAATACACGCACGCTGCGACGAGTAGGCCCCCGTTTGAGGAGGCGATGGACGACATTTACTGTAGCGGCGAGACCGGCTGCCTTGGCCGCCGCATCCGCTTCGTCCAACAAGTTTCGCACCGTCAGCTTCGGCGCCTTCTCGCAGGCATGCGCAGCAGCGCTATGGTCGTCGCAGAACACACAGACCCCAGTGGCCGGCGCCTCCATGCCACGCTCTCGCCATTGTGCGATGGCCTCGTTATACTCGAACGAGTCCGTTAGACTATCATCGACAGGGATAGGCAGGAAGCTCGTCGGGCGGCTGCAATAGGCGAAATTATTGGACACCCAATGGCTAGGGTCATACTCCGGATAATCGAGAAAGACGGCCTCGCCGGCCTTCATCCTCTCGCAGAACATGGATAGCGCCCCATTAAGGAAGAACGTCGCCTGCAATTGCGCCGCCGTGCCTTCCGATTCCGCCGAGACAGGGGATCCGTCGGCCTTCGAAGGACAGTTCGCCTCGGTGTCAAAGCCAATGACGACGAATATCACTTGCATCACCACCAGTCCCTGTACCCCAATTATAATGTGCACTGGATTATCCAGAGGTGCACAATGTATTGTACCTGGCTCCAACCAGGCCTAGTGCACATTATAATATGCACCCTGCCCCGGCTATCCTCGGCATCTGACTGCCAGTTCCGGCATCAATGGCATAAGTATTTCTTATTTGTACCTGCTTATATACCTTCTTTATTGGGCTACACATTGATAAACAGCACCTGCCTGTCAATCAACACTATAACAACAATTGATGGAAAGTTCCCAGGCATGTACATCAACTTTGCCATCATTTATCGCCGGCTCTGGGAATTTATTTTGCATTTTGCGCAATAACCAGGGGGTCTCTGGCAAAACTGTAAATACAGCCAAATAGCCCTCGGCCGGCTCTACAACTTTGATTTTGAGTCTATTTTTAGCCAACTTCATCATTTATTGCCGGCTCCGGGAATTTATTTTGCATTTTGCGCAATAACCAGGGGTCTTTTGGAAAACCATAAATACAGCCAAATAGATCTCGACAAGCTCTACAACTTTGATTTTGAGACTGTTTTTAGCCAACTGCCTTTTTTGACCACTACGCTTTTGGCCCAAAAAGGAAATTCCAGCGTTTTCTGCCTCCCCAGCTCAATTCTTGACCATTTTGGATGATCTAACCAGATAGACCTATAGATTTGTGGTCTTTAAAGCCACCTGGGACACAGTATAGCCTATTAGAGAACAATAATAGGGTGAAAATAGTGAAAATCGTGAAATTACATTCTGATCAAGATATCTTGGGTATATACACCTGCAAATGACTCATGGACACACCATATTGTGTCTTTGGACTGCAAAGACATTCCTCAGATAGGTTATCAGATGCTAATAATTAAAAACATCGCATTTTGGCTGTACAAAGAAAATCTATTTTGGCCTTATTATGCACTCCTCCATCATGTGAGGCCTCCCCAAACTCGCCATTTGAACTTGTCTCATCTATATGTAATAGAGAAGTAGGCCATGAATACTTGGAACAAGCAACACTTCATGGTTTAAGGTGACCTTCTTGGATGTACTTGTTCACTATATTCTGGCTGCCATAGGGTCAAGCCTACTGTTAAAACCCTTAATACTAGTCTAAATGAGCCTTAAGAACAGTTCTGGGCCAGAAATTGTAACAATATTTGACAGTAAACTTCAACAGTGTGATTTGACACTTTTTGCTTGTTTCATGAATAGTGCATTATGTAGACCAGATAGTGCAGAATAAACATCGGAAATGGAATCAGACAGTCAAAATACACCAGATTATGCTTTACCTCAAGTGATTTGGTTAGGTTTTGGTTGAATGCTGCTTCTGAGCATATGGGTTCAAGAGCAAGTTTTTACACTATATACTCACCTTAGCTCAAAACACCATCTGGCCGAAACTTGACCAAAATGCTTCAAATAAAGCCTAATCTGGTGTATTTTGACTGTCTGATTTCATCTGTGGTGTTTATTTTGCCCTATCTGGTCTCCATAGTGCCCTATTCATGAAATAAGAAAAAGGTGACAATAGACACTCTTGGAGTTTCCCTCACTGTATGGGCGCTCTTTTTGATTCAAAACTGTTAGACTGGAAAAAGTCTTCAGAACATTGTTTATGACCCTGTGGCATCCAGAACATGGTGAACAAGCACTCACAAGAAGATCACCCTGTACCATGGAGTGTTCCCTGTTCCAGGTGTGCATTACTTACTTTTCTATTCCATATACATGAGAAACATCCAAATGATGTGTTTGGGAAGGCCTCATATGATGGAGGAGTGCATAGTAAGGTCAAAATAGATTTTCTTTGTATAGCCAAAATGCGATGTTCTTAATTACTAGCATCTGATCACCTATCTGAGGAATGTCTTTGCAGCCCAAAGAAACAATTTTGTGTATCCATGAGTCATTTATAAGGGTATATACCCAAGATATCATGATCAGAATGTAATTTAAGGATTTTCGCTATTTTCACCCTATTATAGTTTCTCTAATAGGCTCTACTGTGTCCCAGGTGGCTTGAACGACCACAGATCTATAGGTCTATCTGGTTAGATCATCCAAAATGGTCAAGAATTGAGCTAGGGAGACAGAAAACGCTGGAATTTCCTTTTTGGGCCAAAAGCGTAGTGGTCAAAAAAGGCAGTTGGCCAAAAACAGTCTCAAAATCAAAGTTGTAGAGCTTGTCGAGATCTATTTGGCTGTATTTATGGTTTTCCAAAAGACCCCCTGGTTATTGCGCAAAATGCAAAATAAATTCCCGGAGCCGGCAATAAATGATGAAGTTGGCTAAAAATAGACTCAAAATCAAAGTTGTAGAGCCGGCCGAGGGCTATTTGGCTGTATTTACAGTTTTGCCAGAGACCCCCTGGTTATTGCGCAAAATGCAAAATAAATTCCCAGAGCCGGCGATAAATGATGGCAAAGTTGATGTACATGCCTGGGAACTTTCCATCAATTGTTGTTATAGTGTTGATTGACAGGCAGGTGCTGTTTATCAATGTGTAGCCCAATAAAGAAGGTATATAAGCAGGTACAAATAAGAAATACTTATGCCATTGATGCCGGAACTGGCAGTCAGATGCCGAGGATAGCCGGGGCAGGGTGCATATTATAATGTGCACTAGGCCTGGTTGGAGCCAGGTACAATACATTGTGCACCTCTGGATAATCCAGTGCACATTATAATGGTACTACAGGGGCAGCTCAGAGCGTCCAAAGGAGGCAGCACCTGTCAAGCGGAGGGTATCGCCGAGGAAACAGAAGGAGCAGGTGTTGTCAGCTCGCCAGGTGATAGACTGCGTCGTGATCCCCCCATCTCCTCCGATCAAGCGCGAGCTGCACGCGGGCCACCCTTTCCGTACCATGTACGACCGTGCAGGCCAGCCCGTCAGCAATGCCTTTGAGACGGACGAGGCCGGGTGGTACTACGTGGTGCCGAAACAGCCGCCCCCTGCTCCGCCAATCGGCAGCTCCTCGTCCTCCCGCCCCCCTCCTCCTACTTTGTCAACAGGCGGCGGCACGTCTTCCGGATCCCACCCTGGGGCACGGGGACGCGGTTCACGGCCCATCGCTTCGTCGTCACACCAGAGCTCGGCGCAGCCCGCCGCCCCCGTCCTCCCCACCTCGTGCTATGGGCCGCCACCGGTGGGTCCCATCTGCGCACCTCCCCGGTCGCAGTCACTGTTGGTGCCTCCCATCGTCACACTCGACGACGGCACGAATGCCAGCAGGCGTAGGGCTGCTTCTCCGCCGCCTCGTTTGTTGGCGGCTCCTGCTCATGCTCCCGCACGCTCATCATCCGCAGTTCCCGCCCCCACTCGCTCGTCATCAGCAGCTCCGGCCCCTGCTCGTTCGCTGTCCATGGCGCCTCCTGCTCCCGCTCACTTGTCTTTGGTGGTGCCTCCTGCCCCCCCTCGCTCGTCTTCGGTGGCGCCTCCTGCTCCCGCCCCCGCCCGCCTGTCGCTGGTGGTGCCTCCTGCTCCCGCCCACGCTCGCTCACTGTCGGTGGCGCCTCCAGCTCTGCCATCTGTTGCTCTGTCTCCTGCTTCCTCGTCGGTGCCCCAGGTGCCGCCCGACGTCGCACAGATGCTGGGCAGGTTGTCTGCGGCCCAGATGCAAGTGATGTTCATGTTGCTCATGACCCAGGCTAGTGGTGCTGGAGCGGCACCCCAGTGAACGCAGTGGCGGCCGGTGCAGGGGTGCTTTCAGGTTTGTTGTTGTCTTTTGCTGTCTTTGCTGTTGATTCTGAGCATCGCAAACAATCCGGTTTCCATGTTGGAGGCTCCGTAGCCTCCATCTGTATATCTCCACTCGTGCTTTTCTGGACTCTCGTGCACATCTTATCATCTTGCTGTATCCTGCCGTATCTTGTCTTGTATCCTGCTCTATATCTTGTGTTGTATCTTGCTCTACATATCTCTGCATCTTGCTTACTGTATCTTGCCATCTTGTGTTACAATACTATTGTGTTTTGTGTATTCTAGCTTGCCACTGTACATACTATATGTTGTAAATAGCTAGCTGCCCAGCTAATAATATGGCTTGCTTGTAACCTGGGTGCCGGAGCCACTGCCTTTCTCTGAATATTAGCTGCGCAAAATACGGAATGCTGAGGCAACGGAATGCAGGCAACGGTATGATAAGGTGCGTGTCAAATGTGAGGGATTGTACGCATGGGAGCCCCAACGGCAAAGGCAGCGGCAGCTGCAGCAGCTGCAGTGAAACAGAGCGCAAGTGCATGTTAACCGCGGGGCAAGGGATTTTCTCGTGGTTTGAGATAGGAATGGCTGACCGTCAAGCATTGGATTGGATCCCGCAAGGCAGTGGGTGACGGCCGGAGGCTCCAAGGACAGATGCGGGCACCAGGCAAGGAGGCAACACGCCAGGCACAGAATAGAAGTGCCAGCCCCCATGCGGGAGGCAGGCCTCTTAGGCTATTAGCTGTCATACAACTTAATTACCCTAACAGGCCTATGCCGTAAAGGAAGTGGCGGTCCCTCAGGTGGAACATACCAAGTTGGCCCTGAGCTGGTTAAATTTTCTTTCAAATATCATCCCATAGGTAATAGTATGTGACTTTGTGTTCTATGATCTGGCTAACACGACACGGATATCCTTCGTGCCAATGGAATCCCACCTTCACCCCATAGCTCAAGAGGAAAGCTTCTGCCGAGCCGCCGTGCACACACCAGACGATGATGAGGTTGATGCTGAAGAAGAAAAGACCCTACGCATGAGCTAGACTTGCCATCAATATTCATCCTGCCTAAACCAAGTGTTTTGTTGCTAGGAGCGACTACACACGCTTGAAGCCAAGCACTTGAAGAAGGAGACGAAACCATGTGTCAAGAAAGAAGCAGATATTGTGGATTTGACACAGGAGAGAAAGAAGAAAGTGAAGTTAGAGAACAGACTGGCATTCGCCCTGGGAGAGATCATTGATCTCACCTAGTGGTCAGCATCTGGTTTTCTGGTGCCGCTGAGGAACTTTTTGGTATTTTACATATTGGGTGATACAGTGTCAAAACCCGGATCCGAAAAATACCTAGATCCGAAAAAATTACATTTGAGCTGGAACCCCAAGGGCATTCAAGTTGATTCTTTTTTGTGAAATAAGCACAAGACCTATGAGTAATGTAATGCACAAAAAATCAGCATTGGGCCTTTTTGGCGCAAGCGAAAAATCAAAGAATTGCCAAAAATGACCAAATCTCACTGAGAATCGTAAATTCTGAGGACGGTAGTAACTCATTCACAACTACAGTGTTTTATAGAGTGAGTATTGTATGTTGCGGTATATCCAGACATTTTTTACGATTCTCAGTGGGGGTAGCTGACCAGAATGAGCACATGTCTTCTCTGGCCTAGTAATTGTAGATAGATCTGAGATGTTTAGTTCATCTGTCCCTCTGTTGATCTGTCCCATAAAAACAGCCCAGAGGATTGCCTGTGGGAGGTGTCTGAGGGTGTGTGAGGGTGGCTGAGGGCAAGAGAATGCAGAGAGAGCAAGTGACAGGACATTTCTGATCAAAATTTTCGGATCTGGGTCAAACCCTGAAACTAGGCAAGTATGTGATGGTGCTGTGCGACATAACAAGGGTGTCAAAAATCTTGAAAATATTTATGCATGAATTCCAAGGTCTGTAATTTACTCTGCTTCAATCTTATAATGAAATTCGCTCTCATGCTGGTACAATACTAGGTCAACTTTTTTTTTTCGCATCTGGGTTTTGACACTGTATTTTATTCTATGTTTGCATGCTGCCCAGGCAAATTGACTTGTATTGGTTCAGCGACGAAACGAACCGGTCGTGACAAGGCGCCACACCGTCTAGCATGCTCATCTCATCTCTGCGGTGAGAACTAATAATCTCCACCCCACGAAATAAGGTGACAGGACGGCGGCCACGGGTGTGTTCTTCTCATCTGTTTGCCTTTGTACCATCTGTGTACCATATAGGCCAAATGTTCCTTTGGTGTTCTGCTTGCTGCTTACCAGGTCCTCCTGCATGCACCTGATTCTCTGCAGGTAGTGCATGTGCCATTGAAAGCAGCTGCGAACGGTAATGACTAAAAAATCCAATGCTGCTTTGTCAGTAAGTTGAATATCCTTCTCCAAGTGGTGCTCAAACCAGCATTCAAAAACTGAGGAAGTATTTTAAAACTAATCTGCTCGAGGTGATCTACACACTTTCGTTTCAATCATCGGTGCTAGCTTGGGAGGATGACTCGGCCGCGGTATTCAGGGACACGGCGGCCCCGGATTTGAATTCTGAGTGTTAGACTGTTAATAGTCATGCCCGAGTCCACGGATAGGCGAAATAACTATATAGGCTGTGGACAGCCTGTCGATGCCCGAAGCATACCAGAGGACGATGAGCGAATTACTTTTTTTCAAAGCGTATGGCCGAGCCCAGGCTACTTGCATACCCGAGCTGGTTCATCCTACTTCCATGAAAACGTCGCAACCACGGCGACCCCGCGACTGTTGTTCGGCGCACAATCAAGAGATAATGCGAACTCAAGGGCTCATGCGAGGCGCGGTGTTAAATTGGGGCCGGCCAGGGTTCTGATCTCCTTAAAAGACGGCGAGTGTGCCGAGCCGACTTGGAGCCGACGATCGCTCCGAGTCGTGTCCTCTCTCCTCACCCCACTATGAGTCTTGAATTCACCGTATTCAAGGGTTCTGCTAGCGGTAGCATTGTCGAGGCCAAAACCCGCCACCATGAGCCCACAGGCAACCAGGTGCTCATTAAAATCACCCACTCGGGCATATGCGGCACCGACGAGTACTGCAAGGGCACCGACATGGTCCTTGGGCACGAAGGTGTCGGTACGGTCGAGAAAATTGGAGAGAGCGTTTCACAGTTCAAGATTGGGGACGTTGTTGGTTGGGGATTCACACACAAGACTTGCGGGCGCTGCGAACAATGCGAAAAAGCCCAAGACCAATATTGCCCGAACCGCGAATGGTCCGTTCACTTAGATTCTCTTTCTACTTTCAATTCTAATCGAAGTTCAAGCTACGGCCAAGCAAACTTCCACCAGGGCTCATTTGGCTCGCACGCCATCTGGGACGCGTCGTTTATTTTCCAGGTTCCAGAAGGCCTCGCACCCGAACACGCAGCTCCACTCATGTGCGGTTAGTAAAATATTCGTGGCGAAACTCCTGTGGGATTTTTGCTGAACTGGCCAATTGTCAGGCGGCGCGACCGTTTTCAACATCATCGAGACCTACAACATCCGCCCAACAAACCGTGTCGGCGTTCTCGGGATTGGTGGCCTGGGACACCTTGCGATCCAATTCCTTGCTAAAATGGGGGCGAGCGCGATAGTGTTTTCCAGTACGGATTCGAAACGCGAGGAAGCCATGCACCTCGGTGCAGCGGAATTTCACGCCACGAAAGGCGTCGAGAACTTCAAGATGGAAAAGCTCGACCACTTGATCGTCACGACGAGCTCCTTGCCCGACTGGAAACTGTGCGTGTCATCTCTTAGTTTAATTGTGTGGGTTATGACAATGCTCACCGCACTAGATTCATTAAAGTGATCAAGCCCACGGGCACGATCTTCCCTCTTACCGCCGACTCCGGAGACCTCAGGATCCCCTTCCTGCCGATTGTTACGCAGGGTCTTAACATTCAGGGATCCCTCGTGGCTGGGCGCTCTGTACACCGCAAGATGCTCGACTTCGCAGCGCGCCATAATATCAAGCCAATTATCGAGCGCTTTCCTTTGACGAAAAGCGGGGTAGAGCAAGGCATGGAGAAATTGCGAGAGGGGAAGATGCGGTATAGAGGAGTGCTGTTTGCAGCATCCGAAGTGCGAGGATCCATGTTGTAGCACGGCTTGTATACGAGAGACTGCTTTAGCGTAGACTGGGACCGAAGTGGCCCAGGCATTACCGAATGGCTTGCGCAGGTAATCTCCGAGACTCTATCGAAAGTTCCAGGTTTTCAACTTGCATGAAATGCGGACATTCCCTACTGGGCGGAAAGGTTGAAAACTGGAAACAACATATCAGAACTACTTGGTGAAAAGTCATCGTTGCGAGCTGCCAGTGGGCACAATCCAGCCATAATATCACATTACTTGAAGGCCGCTTTGATTAAATCCGCTGCCCTCTCTGCAAATATATACACCGAAACCTGCGTGTGCGCCGCGGGAACATACGGCTACATCCCCGGCGTCAGTCATACACAACAAGGAAAAAGTACAATCACAAACCAAAACCGATGCGTCCACGATTCGGAGTCCACCGACCCCCTTGACAGTCAAATCGGGGTCTACGACACCGTAGTCCGCGTCGGAGGCAGACATTGCAGCGGTGCCAACGGGGTGGTCGAGAGTGGTCGCGTGGTCGTGTATGTACGCGTCCACTTCAGTGTCTGACGCGGTGTCATTGAGGCTGAAGGGTGAGAGAATGTAGTCCGCCAATGTTGGCGCTGCGACGAAACGCTGCGCGCTCCGCACAGCTTCCCGCATGATTAATAGGTCGAGCTCTGAACCAAGCAGGTTGGGATTGATCACAGGCGGGTCGAACGGGTTGGTGCTGTTGAGGGTGATGGAGCCGCCTGGGAACGAGTTGATCGACTTCGTGCCTTTTAAAAGGAAAAAAAAAGACACGTACGAGCTGATGGGGAGACAACACCGGTTGAAATTGTAAAATAATTGCCAGTCGGAGGTGGGGTTCCTGCGATGCCGTTCTGTGCAAGAGAAATCATGAGAGCAGTTCGACGTGCGGCGTGAGAGCCAACCGTAAATAGCAGCTCGAAATGCGGACTGAGTGGCCCCGAAGATGTATCCGGGAAACTTTGCAGTATCGATGAATTATCGGACAGTCGTAACCATCCGATCTGGCTAGTGGTGGAGTCACAAGCGGGCCAGTTCTAGTGGTCAGCCATTCTTCAAACTCATCCGACGCCAGGGTTTCATTCCGCTCCGCATTGTCGAATGTCTTTGTAGAATTCACCTGCCACGATGTGTGCAAAAACGGGTGATCACTCAAGTTTTTGCCGACGGAGGGGAGGTCGTGTACTGGCGAGATTCCGAGGGAAGCCAAACTCTCGGAGTCACCAATTCCCGAGTGGAGCAGAATGTGAGGCGTGCCGATGCTCCCCGCCGAGAGAATCACTTCTTTTGTTGCCGTCAGGCGGAATCGAGTGGGCCCTGGGGGGTATATGAAGGTAAAGTTCGCTCGAAAGACGAAAACCAACCTCGAGCGCTCGATGCGTATTCAACCGTCCGGAATGTAGGCTTTCCAGTTCTAGAATCGTGACCACTCTGCAGAACGCGTGTGACCAGGGTATTCAACACGACGTGCAAATTAGGACGAGACAGGTATCGCGGTGCGAGGTAGGATGTCGCGGAACTGCTCCTAGAGCCGTTTTTGATAGAAGATTGGACCCATCCTGGAAAATAGTATAAGCACGGGTACAAAGAGCATGCAAGCGAAATACCGATGCCCAATGGCGTGCCAGAATTCATGTCGATATTAAAAGAGAACTCATGACTGAGGTCAGAGGTTGTTGCAAAAACGCGCGCGTCAGTGTCTCGAAGAAACCCCGGGAGACTGACGGAGTTTATTCCGTGGAGATTATGAACAGCGGGATTGAACTGTTCTGTGGTATTTTGGCTTGTCGGTGGATGAAATTGTTCGGTCTAGAGGTCATGAGCTCTCGCATGTACCAGAGTGTATTCGGAGGTCAACCTTTTGCATGTAGGGCACCAAGTTATCCCAGGACCATCCGTCGTCCCCCGAAACCCGCGCATAACGGTCGTAATCATCCCTTGATCCACGCGTATAGGCCATCTGGTCTGACATTCCGATTTAATTGTCTGTGCGACTAACGACAGGCAGTGCCAACTTACTGACAGAACTGCTTCCGCCCAGAACATGTCCTCGAGGATACGAGATCGACCGGCCGTTCAATCCCGTTTGAGCTGTTGTTGAAAAATTCCAATCTTGGGGCGTGTTTGGCGTCGCGCGCGAGGCGTAGAATGGAACAATTATATCCAGAACATCCTCATTTCTACAGAATTGTCAACATAGCTCGACAGCGAGAGAAGTTTCGCGCTCACGAGGCGCCTGCTTCAAGGACCAGCACCGAATGGCGAGGATTCTCAGTGAGGCGATTGGCGATTACATTTCCCGCTGTCCCGCCTTGCCAGTACGATATATAGCTGATTAGCACCGCATGGAGACATTGAGAACAAGGCTTACCACCCACTACAATGAAATCGAATTGGAAGTTTAGTTTCTTCAAGTCGGCGACGCTCTCATATAGCGCACCCCAGCAAAGCGTGCTCTCTAACGCGAGGATAACCAAGAATATGAGGTAGTCCATGGTGGAGAGGGTATGGAGCCAGGATGGAACTCGTTAAGTATTGTCCCTCTTTTATGCTAGCCGGGGTTCCATCCGATTTCGTCGGTATTCCGTACATCGCAGTTTACCGTAATACTTCGATTATGTCGAAGATGCCGAATTCTCGTCCCGTGTGGAGAAACAGCTGTAGAATCATGTCGGGATTAGCATTTATGTCGAAGAGAACAATAGAGAACAATAAAACTCGCGTCAAGTCCATTCCGGAGGCCCATTTCGGACAGGCTTGTAGCACAATGTCGTTATTTGGCACTCGGCAGAGGTTCTTTCTGTCCGTGTAGCCCGTGGAGTACGGCACCCTCACCCGACGCGGCCTTGGGCGCGGCCAGGCGACGCCGACAGACGACTGACCGACCGTACTAATCCTCGATAGCTTTCTGGTCCATCGTTATCCATTCGATGGAGTTGACAGATAATAGTTTGAGCTTTGGAAGACTTGAGTGGGAACTTGAAGGTTTGGCCACTAATGGGCTCGATGAGGTCCAAGTTACATTAGTAAGTACGTTGCCAATCGCCGAGGTGCTCACCGAGGCGGGATGGACGTACGTAATTGAGAGATGAGGGCAAGCATCACTGTGGCTGTGAGGTCTGACCGGCTGTAAGTACTTGAACGGTTCTCGATTAGGCCTCTTGGTTCAATCAAGGTGATGAGGTCTTTGCGGTGACTCCAGTTCCTCGTGTATTGAAGCTGTACCACTGTATTCGTTCAAAACGAGGTTGTAATACTGCACCCCTGGAAGGATCAATCGAACTTTCCGAATATTGCCGATGGGTGCACCCGACTGGATCCGACGCTTCCTAATCATTATTCACGAAACCGGTTAGCCGGCTCTCTCCTTATTCAGCATCCAATCTCTGCCAAATCTCTGCCCGGGCTGACAGAATGCTATCCCTCTCTGCTCGCAATCCTCCGCGCGTTCTTTTATCCTGTGTTCCATGCTTAGTGGCTCGGCTTCGAGCGTAGCTATAAGAGGGGCCTAGAAACCGCCATGGACAATCATCCAATTTCTTCCAGCCTGAGCTTTCTTCTCATAACTTCCCAACAACAACAATGAGCGTGGAATTCACTGTATTCAAAGGTTCTGCAAACAAGGGCATCGTCGAGAGCACGACGCGCCGCGCCGCGCCGACAGGAAACGAAGTCCTCGTCAAAATAACTCACTCGGGAGTGTGTGGCACCGACGAGCACTTCAAGCACGCCGACATGGTCCTCGGTCACGAGGGCGTTGGAACCGTCGAGCAGATCGGGGACCGCGTCTCCCAGTTCAAGGTCGGCGACGTCGTGGGCTGGGGGTACACGCATAAGACTTGTGGAGAGTGCGAACAATGTTTACTCGGTAGGTTCTTGTGCCCGCGATTTTCGTAGCGTCGCTGATCTTTTCTACAGGTCAAGATCAATACTGTCCGAATAGAGAACAGTACGGGTCCTCACAACCACCACCAGGGATCCTTTGGCTCGCACGCCATCTGGGACGCGTCGTTCTTGTTTAAAGTTCCCGAGGGTCTTGCGCCCGAACACGCTGCTCCCCTCATGTGTGGGGGCGCGACAGTCTTTGAAGTGATTGAGTCGTACAATATTCGTCCGACGGACCGTGTTGGTGTCGTCGGTGTCGGCGGGCTCGGGCACCTCGCAATCCAGTTCCTGGCCAAAATGGGTGCGAGTGTCGTCGTGTTCTCCAGCACGGACTCGAAGCGCGAGGAGGCGATCCGCCTTGGCGCGACGGAGTTCTACGCCACCAAAGGCGTCGAGAGTTTCGAGATTGCCAAGCTCGACCACCTCTTGGTCACAACGAGCTTCATTCCCGACTGGAAACCGTACGTCGCGCCGTCCCTTCTTCCCTGCCTACCCCCTGACAATTTTCGTAGATTCCTCACTGCCATGAAGCCCAAGAGCACCATATACCCGCTCACCATCAGCTTCACCGACCTTGTTATCCCCATGATGTCGATTGTGCTCGTGGGCATAAAAATTCAGGGCACGGCTGTAGCAGCGCGCTCCGTGCACAAGAGGATGCTCGATTTCGCGGCGCGGAATCACATAACGCCGGTCATCGAGAAATTCCCGTTGACGAAGAGTGGGGTCGAGGAGGGCATGGCGCGGCTGCGCGAGGGAAAAATGCGATACAGAGGCGTGCTCGTCGCCGCATAGTTGTACCCATTAGATTGCATTAGCGACTTGCTTATATTATTTCCAATCCATCTGAATTGTAATGCGCCACAGGCACAACCAACCTGCTTTCAACCCGCAAATTCGTGTCATAAAAATTGTAATGAGAATTCGTATTGAATTTTTACCCCCAAAACCAGTATTGAATCCGGAGACAGTTCGAGGGTTGCGATTCTAGGTGCTGCTTGTGTTCAAGAACTCGTAGAAAGGAAAGCAGAGAATCGGACGGGCCGCAATCATGAATCCAATTAATACACGCAATCCTTGAATGCCGCTTTGATTAAATCCACCGCCCTCTCCGCAAATATATACATCGCAACCTGTGTGTGAGCTGCTGGAACATACGGCTACATCACCGTCAGTTATTCCCACAACAGGTTGTACCTTGCTTGTAAAAGTGCCAGGTAGCAAG
The DNA here is from genome assembly GCA_029378375.1 of Mycena olivaceomarginata. Lineage (NCBI taxonomy): Eukaryota > Fungi > Basidiomycota > Agaricomycetes > Agaricales > Mycenaceae > Mycena > Mycena olivaceomarginata. Next base: position 13,800 of record JARKIC010001822.1, on the reverse strand, counting down.
CAGAATATACTGCTTTTACCATTACAGCTCAGAGTAAAAAGCAAAAGAGTAGCATTACTCGGAATTCAACGCTATAGAACATATCAAGGGAATGGAAGGAAGGGCACAGAAATTACGAGCACGGTCCTCAGTCCTGCATCAGCTATCAACGGCAGAAGACACGGCAGAGGGTTCTAATTTGATTCTCGCGACATGCCGGAACCAGCGGATGCAATGCGCAGGTAATACGGACTGGTGTGCTTCTTCTTCCCCACCACCATCTCGAGAAAAATGCGCTTGTCAGTAGCGATCTCTGTCGTATTGATCAGTGGGTAGTAATAGAAAATCCCATCACGTCTACTAAGGGTGCCTCGCTCAGTGTACATTGGCATCAAAACCTGGTTCGGTGGTAAGCCTCAGCTCACCCCCTCGACTTTTATCCTGCTGAATGTCGTCTGAGGGTCGAGGACGTCCTGAACCCAAACAAACATTTGAAGAAATGCTCCGCAAACACCTCTCCCGTTCCATCAGCGAACAGTGCGACCGGTGCATGAACTCACTCTGGAGAAATGTCCTCCAAAAATGCAGCGGCTGTGAGGTCACCTTCTGCAGCTTGGAATGCAAGCAGAAGGCTGCCGAGTGGCATGTCATTTGCTCTCCACACCCCTTTCGCCCAGTCACCACAGCTGACACGCTATATCGTGCCGTCCGGCGCTATTCTCTCCCAGAGGATGCTCAAACTCTTGAAGATTACGGCTTTACCAAAGTCTGGACCCGGGCGGAGAAGTTTTATCTTGTGTGCGTCTACCAGACAGCCATGACGGCTTCCGCAAAAGCCCAACGAATATTCATGCACGGAGAACGTCTGGGACACTCCAGGAGCATCTCCAGAGGGATATAGCAGAGGTTCGCAACATTGATTTTATGCTGAGTCCTTGGGTGAACGTCCCGTTTAGAACCTTATTAGTGGTGTCCAACAAGGAGAGGTCTGGGGATGGTTCTTCAGCAACGTCGACTTGTTTCGTCCTCCGGCGCCGTCTGTCTTCCCGGGAACGTCGACTGCGCGCGAAAGATATTCCAACTGGGAAGAAATGCCTCCGCGCATTCTCGACTCCATCGCATGTATGCGCGATGCCGTTCACCTGAACATCATCCCCAAGAACCCGGACACGCTCGCGGACTATGGCTTCACCCGCACAGACCAGCGCAACCACGGCATGCTGCTTGCAGTGTATACAGTCTTGTTCATCGACAAAGGTGTATACCCCAGCGATATTCTCCTCCTCCGCGACGCCGGAATCCTCAAGGAGAATATTGTCGCGAAGATTCACTCTCCCCTCCCGCGAGTCACTCCACCGCATGTTCTCGAGTGGTTTGAAAACAATCGCTACGTCTTCGAAGACGATAAGCCAGTTTCCCTGCGGGAGGTTCGTTCTGGTGCGTCAGAGGGGCAGATGTGAAACACAAAGGAAGAAGACCGCGCGTCGGCTACTCTGCTCTCCCACACATCCCTCCCTCATAGTAGGCATAACTTTCCTGTTGTATCCAGATACATGCACAATAAAGGCCACAGGCACAACTAACCTGCTTTCAACCCGCAAATGTTTGTGTCATAAAAATTGTAATGAGAATTCGCATTGACTTTTTACCCCAAAACCAGTATTGAATCTGGAGACCGTTCGCGGGTTGCGGTTCTAGGTACTGCTTGTGTTCAAGAACTCGTAGAAAAGGAAAGCAGAGAATCGGACAGGCTGCAATCATGAATCCAATTAATACACGCAATCCTTGAATGCCGCTTTGATTAAATCCGCCGCCCTCTCCGCAAATATATACACCGCAGCCTGTGTGTGAGCCGCCAGAACATACGACTACATCACCGTCAGTTATTCCCACAACAGGTTGCAAGTCTTTGAAAAATCACATACCAAAACCGAACCGTCAGCAATCCGGAGCCCACCTAAACCCTTGACCGTCAAATCGGGGGTCTACCACACCATGGTCCGCCTCTGGGGCAGACATTGCAGCGGTGCCAACAGGATGGAACAGACTAGTTGCGTAGTTGTGGATATAAGAGTCTAGTTCAGTATCTGACGCAGTGTCATCAATGCTGAAAGGTGAGAGGGTGTAGTCCTCGAATGCTGGCGCCGCAGCGAATCGCTGCGCGCTTCGCATAGATTCCCGCATGATTAATAGGTCGAGCTCTACACCTAGCAGGTTGGGATTGATCACAGGCGGATCGAACGGGTCGGCGCTGTTCAGGGTGACGGAGCCGCCTGAGAGCAAGTTATTCAAAACCCAAACTTTTGAAAGAAAAAACAGTACAGGGCAAAGTCACCATGCGACGTGAAAAACCAACCGTAAATAGCAGTTCGAAATGCGGACTAAGTGGGCCTGAGGATGGATCCGGGAAATTTTGCAGATGGAAGAGTTATCGGGGAGCCGCAGCCATTCTGTCTGGCTGATGATTGAATCAATGAGCGGACCAGTTTTAGTGGTCAGCCACTCTTCCAACTCTTCCGATGCAATGGTTGCATTTCGCTCTGCATTGTTTGAATGTTTTCGTGGAATTGACCAACCATGAGATGCGGACGTGGGGGTGATCGCTCCAGTTTCTGCCGACGGAGGGGAGGTCGTGCACTGGCGAGATTCCGAGCAAAACCAAACTTTCAGAATCGCCAATTCCCGAGTGAAGCAGAATATGAGGTGTGCCGATACTCCCCGCGGAGAGGATCACCTCTTTCGTCACATTTATTTCGAATCGAGCTGATCCTACGGCTTATAAACGCAATCTTTTTACTCTGAATATGAACGGAAAATAACCTCGAGCGCTCGAGGTATATTCGACCGTTCGGAATGCGGGCTCACCGGGCTTGCCCGTTTGAGAATCATGGCCACTCTGCAGAATGCGTGTGACCAGGACATTCAACACAACATGCAAATTGGTGCGAGCCACGTATCGGGGTGCCAAATAAGATGTCGCGGAACTGCTCCTGGAGCCATTGTGGATAGACGACTGGACCCACCCTGAAAATATAAGTAATATGAGTCCAAAGAGTGTTTGTTTAGTTTACGTCCCGATGCCCAATGGAGCGCCAGAATTCATGTCGATATTGAAATGGAATTTGTGGTTGAGAGCAGAGGTTGTGTCAAGGGCGCGCGCGTCGGTATCCAGCGGTATCCCGAGGAAATCCAGGGAGACTAACGGCGTTGATTCCGGTGAAACTATGAACAGCGGGATCAAACTGTGCAAGAAAGTGACGCCAAGTTCTTCCTGCGGAGACAAATTCTTGAAAGATTCCGTGCCTAGCGGCCACAAGAAGAGAACGCATGAATTGTCCAACGGACCACGGTAAGAGGGAAGGTCGGAGTCCCGTAAATAGACCACAATACGATCAATGATCTAGAACCTTATTCGGAAGCATGACGCGAGCGCCTTGCTGCGCTAACTGCGATTGTCCCAAACCACCACCACCTCAACGGAGTCAGCGGCTGTAATCAACGGAAACATGTTTACTGCTCTACCCAATGCCCTTCGACTGGTCCTTGCGGCGTTCTTATGCACAAATTCAAAAGATCCAGGATCTGGCAATACCACCGGACCTGCACTACGATTTCAGCTGCGACACGAGCATGCTGTCGCAAATGGATCGCGCAGCGTATTTGCAGATGTCCCCCGCGCGTTTCTTGCGGACTACCATGAAGTACCGACCCGGAATATCAAGACTCATCGGCCTCCCTCGGCGGTGGCATTCTCTGACGCGCGCCTTTTGTCTATGCGACATGCGCGGAGCCCCGTTTTAGCCTGGAATAGCGTTGAAGTACCCGGGCCAGATATCACAAAACGCAATACGCTCTTCGAGCTCGCGACGATGACACACGACTCGTATTATGGGGACCCTGGTCACAAGAATTGGTACCCGTTAAGAGGGTGGAATGCGGTAAGTTTGTCGAAGTTCTCTTCGCCATGTCTTCACGCTAATGAGACCCTCTACGCGCCAGAGTGTTCCCTTTGGTTGGGAGCCTGACGCCGACGGCTTCCGTGGCCATGTCTTTGTGAGCGAAGATAACAGTACAGTCGTCATTTCCGTCAAGGGCACCTCAGCCCCGTGGATCGCTGGTGGCGAAGGTCCGACGAAGAAGCGGGACAAATTAAACGATAATCTTCTCTTCTCGTGTTGCTGCGCGCGGGTCGGGCCGACGTGGTCCACCGTTTGCAACTGCTACTCTGGTGGCGATAAGTGTGACCAGAACTGCCTTGAGAATGCCCTGCTAGGCGATAGCTTGTATTACCAAATTGGCCTGGTATGTCGGGTCATCATTTTGAAATTGTAGAGGACGAGGTTCTTACGAGTGTACCAGAATTTATATAATGATGTCGCCTATATGTACCCTGATGCCAACATATGGCTTACAGGTGCGTAGCGGTGTCTTCGTCCAGTTAACAAGCTCAATGACCCGTCCATCGGTTTTCCGTAGGCCACAGTTTAGGCGGCGCGCTTGCCTCGCTGCTAGGCGCTACCTTCGGCGCCCCAGTCGTGGCGTTTGAGGTTCCAGGCGACAAGATGGCCGCATCACGCCTTCACCTACCCCCTCCTGTACGTAGAAAGCTTTATCTATGTGTGAGCCTTAAAAAATTGACACACACCCACCGCAGCCCTCCACACACCACATCACGTTTACCACACCGGTGATGTATGGTCCTTTGTCCAGTATGTCTCCTTTCTTTCTCATCGGAATATCCAATGTAGCCCATGGCGATGGGAACATGCACCGGCGTCACCTCCCCCTGTTACCTCGGCGGGTTTGCGCTCGAGACCAGATGTCACCTCGGTCAGCGCATCCTTTACGACACCGTCACAAGGCGCGGGTGGTCCGTTGACTCCCGATCGCACTCCATTCAGTTCCTCATCGACAACTTGTTGCATGAGGACTGGGATGTCGAGGCCGGGATGGAAGTCCCGCCCGTGGACGAGGAAACGGATTGCATTGTGAGCCTAGGGCATCTTACGCATTCTCGATTGACAGTGCCTCGCAGGAATGCTATAACTGGCAGTTTGGGAATTTCAAGTAGATTGTCCTGATTTCTAGAGCTCGCTCGTGTACTTGGATGAACGGTCCGTTTATTGTATTTTTAATGTGATGTCATGACCTTTGTATGGACATCTTCAATTCACTGTCTCTTTGTATAGCGAGAGCCGCAGGAGAGGGATACGAAGACGATGAGAAGCTCCGAGGCGTCCAGGAGTATTGATCTTCGCATGTTGGTGAACGACGCCTTTGTAGGTGAGGTTGTCGATGTCTGCCTATTACCGTTAAACATTTTCTGCTGAGACCGAACAAAAACAGTTTCGGCAAGTTTCACGCCATAATTGGGTTACTTCGGAAATATCCGGAACGGAACGTGATCCTGGGCCGCCGCTGTACAGTGTACGTTGAGGTTGTTGCCTTGAAACCGCTGCCGAAAGCCGCGGATATCTTAGGACCTATGGATGTTTGGGCTGAAATGACCCTGCAGTCAAAAACTAATCCGCGGGTTTCACCCCGTCTCCCGAGAGCATTGGATCCGTTCCACCGTGGAGTCCGCGCAGAATGTCGGGTAGAATTGATGCGAGAGGGAAACGTAGAAAACCGGTGGAACGATGCGGAGTTCGGGTAAGATAGTTGGCGCAGATGTTCCCACCCGGCCATCACATATGCGGCCGAACCGGTTCGCAAGGGGCGCGTCAGTGACGAGTCCGTCGGCGACCAAGAAGCTTGTCCAGTGTGCAATGAATCTACAGCAACTTGTCTCTTCTGCGCGGCAGTTCATGGCTACAGTCCCGAGCAACATGCTCAGTCTTCGACCCTACAAAATTCGGTTGATTGACCTAGAACTCCTCTTCCCCTATTTGTGCGGGACGTTCAGGGTGATATTCGTCCCCGTTCTGCCCGAACTTCCCTACATCTTACAGAACTTGTTCCAGAACGCTTGGAATAATGTTCTTAACAGTTCATATCTGATCCTCGTTGCCAGGCCACCCTGGGGCTCCTGATGCATTTCAACTGACCCGCCGGTATTTTTTTTTTTATTACCGTCCTAGCTGGGGAAATGTCTGTTGGGGTACTCAGGTGCTGAAATGGTGAGGGGTGAGGATATCCGTAGCATACAATTCGATAAATTGTGTGTAGTACGGGCCCCGGCTGTTCCTGAATGGGACCGCGCCGGTATACACTTCCTTCCTTCCTTCCCATCCCTCTCTGCTGTCGATCTTGATGGCTTGACAAAAGAAACATCGGCTGAGGCCCACTCCAGCTTGTGTCACTCACGATGTTGAAATTCGAAACGAACTCTGCCTTCAATCCTTCGCCGAGGAGTCCGGCGATTCTCAGGGCGCTGGAATATCGAGAACGTCGATCTCCTGCAGCGAGGGTGAAAACTAGAATTGAACTTCAGTACTAAATACATGTGTGCAGCTCAGCCATACAAGTCACTAAATAAAATATAAATACAGCGCAGCGAGCCACACCTTGCATACAAAAGAAAGCGGGGAGAAAAAGCAAACTAAACAAAGCTGTCGTCAGAAACACGACGATTTTGGCGGCCAGGGGTATCGAATGATGGGCGGGAGGACGAGATATCCCTGATGGTGTCATTATCGGCGCCAGACATGGCAGGGGTGCGGACAAAATGGATGGGCTTGGAGTCGGTGCTGGCTGGTGGTATGCCCCTCGAATCCAGCCCTGAGCTGGAGAACTCGCCGTCGCTAAATGACGATTCCGCTAATGATTTCTTCGTGCTAACGAGAAGCAAAACGATCGTCGGATATGCGCCCTGGACGTACAAGTGAGTATAGGAGCCAACGGAAGAGCATCAACTAGATTCACCGCGATTTGAAAGCTCACAGGGGTGTAAAGATCACCCAGTGTGCCGTGAGGCAAGCGGATGAGCATCGCGAACAGCATTACAATCTACCGGGGAGTAAAATATGAGCATTCCTTTGATTGAGTCAGGTTGCGCCACTCACGGCTGATAGGCAGTAAAGTACCCCAGTCTCTACCACCAGAAGGAGGATGCGGTTTGTTCTTAACGCGTTTGTCTTGCCGCCTGAAAGTGTCGACCGAAGTGCTCGCCAATGCCCCCTGTCGAGAATTGAGGTTGGTTCAGATATTTAAAAGTAGCGAGGCCCACCATGCTGTGATTCCGACAACTCCCGTTGCAGTCAAATTGGAGAGCAACGATGTACCCATCGCAGTGACTTGAAAGACGTCAACTGCTCGGGCCAGCATGCTACCTTTGGGCAGGTTGTCTATGGGCGATATCACGAAATTGGCGACTCGACACGCAATTGTAAGACCAACAGCAACTGTAAGAATTATTTAGCAAAAACTGTTGAACGTCGGGACAGAGTATCGCACGGGCGGTTAGAGCCAGGAACACAATCGTAATCCACAAATATTTCCGGTGGTTTCGAGGGCAAATGATCCAGGCTCTCCAAATAACTACCCCGTCGCTGAGAACATACTGAATTTCGAAGGTCAAATAATAATATGACTAAAGACAGAGCGAAACTGACGTTGATGAGGGTAACAGCGTTGAATAGCGGAGACCATTTGGTGACTTCAGTATGAGCGAAGGTAGCTCTGAACGGATCTATTGCGAGGTCGATGTACTCGTGAATCCGATCGACACCGTCGGCGACAGAGTACGCCCAGTAAGCCGCCGAGAGCAGATACATGAATGTTGTAATTCCAAACATAACCTGGTTGACCCGGGTTCGCAGTGTACGTTCCCTATTCAAAACGATCAGACGTCCCGATCATCGACAGGAAGCATAAATAAAGTCGTACAGCAGCATCCGCGTCGACATCCATATTAAAATGGTATATACTCCTGGATGGGACGTAAGATGTCAGAGCAACAGTCTCGCGAGACTATGGCAAAGACGTACCAAAAACGAACGTCTGCACCATCAAACCCACAGTATAATACATCACACTCCGTCCAGCAGTGTGAAGAATCGCACTTGATGATACCGCGGAGGCCATTATGGTCGTATATAAATGAAGGAGAGTTTAGAAAGCCAAGGCAAGAAAAACCCTCGCGGAGGGAGGGCGAAGAAAACCGCTCGGCGCTGACTGAGGGCTCAAGGTGGTCGGAAAAAAGAAAGACGACGCGGCAGATTTGGGCCGAGGTAATCCCAAACACGCTCGCTGAATTGGATAATTTCATTATCCCCGATCAGATCCGGCTGAGTAGAGAACTTACAAATACCCAACCAATTCACCAAGGTGGTGGTCGCTCAGCCAACTTCATGCACGGCCATGAATATGGGTTTTGCTTTTCTAGACCCCAGAAAGGTGTGCACTGCTGGAAGCCGTTGCACGCCACCACTGCACAAGCAGCCTCCACCCCAACATCCGTCGCATCGCCGTCAGTGAATCAAAGATTGTCGAAGATCAGCGTATACAGAGCCACGTTGTGATCGGAACCGTGAGAACCGCGCCGTTCGACAGTTTCGCTCAGTTTCGACAGTTCGACAACAGCTTCTCGACAGCTCTTCTCGGTCCCTTACACCACTGGGACAGCGCAAGGACTCGGAGGCGCAAGGGCAGCCACAGTTCTGGATCATGATATCGCTGTCGGTAACTGTTGGTCAGGGTCTGGAATGCAGCAATGCTCCATCTAGGCTCTACGTTATCCTGGGAATACATTCGCAGTCAGTATAATCAGGCAACGCAATCTAATCTAAGCGGCAACGAGTACACCTCTGTATCGCATTTTTCCCTCGCGCAGTCGCGCCATGCCCTCGGAGCAGGCAGCCCTCCTCAACCCCACTTTTTGTCAAGGGGAATTTCTCGATAACCGAGCATCCTCTTGTGAACGGAGCGCGCTGCCACAGCCGTGGCCGCCCCTGAATTTTTATACCCACGAGCACAATCGAAATCATGGGAATAACAAGACCGGCGAAGCTGATGGTGAGCGGGTATATGGTGCTCTTGGGCTTCATGACGGCGAGGAATCTGGAGAAATTGTCAGGTGAGCAGCAGGGAAAAAGGAACGGCGCGACGTACGGCTTCCAGTCAGGAATGAAGCTCGTTGTGACCAAGAGGTGGTCGAGCTTGGCGATCTCGAAGCTCTCGACACCTTTGGTGGCGTAAAACTCTGTCGCACCAAGACGAATCGCGTGCTTCGAGTCCGTGCTGGAGAACACCATGACACTCGCACCCATTTTGGTGCTGTGATACGCACGCATGCGAGCGATGTTGAGATTCAATTCAATAGGATCCAGCAATCTCACGACAGCAGAGGAAGCGCTCTCAAAATTTGCGGCGGATATCCACTCAACATCCATCGTTGTTTCGGTCCAGTTGGACATCACAGTTCTTGCCAGCAAGATACCACTCAGACAGGCCAGCGCTCCAGTAGAATTCTTGAGACAGAGAAAAGTGGATAAAATCGCCCGGCAATTGTTCCGAACGGCAGAGGAAAGGCAAAGATATTTTTTGGAGTGGAGCGCTTTGGGGGCAGTTGCATCTCATACAGGGGTAATCAAGGGATTCTATCCATTTTTGGCCAACCTCATACCTGCTCTGGGTGAACGTCAAGCGGACGGAGAAACATGTGGTTCTTGGTATGTGCTATCACTTCACTTCATTCTCTTTATAAGATTACTGTCTCGATATGTAGGGGAGCAACCGACCGAGGACCGTGACATACCCGTTGCCTCTTTTTCAGGCCACCGTGGGCGTGACCGTTGCCTCATAAGGCAACGAGATAAGTTTTCTTCCCGCAGAAACGGACCAAATACGGGATTTCTAGCACTTGTCTAGTGCTTCCCGAAGAGAAATACTGGTTTGTGACTTTCCCGACCTATTCCCAAGGCCAGGAATTTTTTTCGGATTTTTATGCCAATGTCACGATTTTTTCGAAGCAACCGAGCTCACCGTTACCGTGACAAAGGCAACGCAACGGACGGTCCGTTACCGTGACCGTTGCTCCCCTACAGTATGTCTGTCCGTCCCTGAAGCCTTCAAATTCCGCGGCCGTGTAATCCTACCTACCTACCGCCATCAGATCTCCCTGCCGTCAGAAGCAGTGCCGCTTCGACAGCGATCGGCAGCGGTGCCGCATTCGGCGTTCTGCAAAATCCTTTCCTTCAAAGGCCCTGATCGGGTCTAGAATCTTTTCCCAGAATCTTTCATCTATGTACTTTTCTCACATTATTCGTCCCTAAACTGCCCTAGAATGGAAAATATATGTGGTTCTTCGCATATGCATCCGACGAGGTGGAAGGGAAATTGTGACTTGAAAATATTCAACACATCCTAGAGTTGAACCAGAATCTCCTGAGGAGTTCTAGAAACTGGAGGATTTTTTGACCGCATTTCGTCTGCCACCCCCGGTGCTCAGGTATCCATAAACCAACAATATTTTTCATTCTAGGGTAGTTTAGGGACGAGTTTGGGTGCCATATCAGATTCTAGCAAAAATTCTAGGAAAGATTCTGGGCACCCGATCAGGGCCTTAGGCATAGATCTATAAGAAATGAATTTACAGTACTCACAATCAACAAAAGAGGATACCGGGCCAGTAGCCGTTTGTTACAGCGAATCTCCGGGGTCGTGTATCATGATGCGCTCAGAAATGCTGAAACTGCAGGCCAGGTTCGGCGCGAGATCAAATTGTCAGCTACCCTGTATTGCGCCCCAAACATCCGGATTGAATGAGCTACATAAAACGAAAGCGAGACTCGGAGAGTTCAGTGAATGGACAGGATTACTGCCCACCAGTCATTACCAGTGGTATGAGTGCAACGATTGCCGGGGAAGCAAATGACTACATCTGTCTCTTGTGATCTATGAAAGAGGGGTAGATTGTCGAATGTATTGGGTCTGGAAAAACGGTATTGGTTTAGTTGGCTGAATGGAACGAGGTGGAGAGAAATTCCCCGACGGAACAACGAGCGCCGCGACGCGGCTCGTAAACATGATGGTAACTCACTGAGTACAGGTGCTCACTCCGACACTGTTTTCACCCGTTCTGTTGTCTAGATCCAATCATTGGAGGTCTGAAACGTGTGAGCGAGTTTTATTCAGAAGAGGGATCATGCTGTAAATCTTCGTACTATTCTTGATCCTACCGTGCCGTTTCGTCCGGGATCCTGTGTCTCTCTGGGTCGCTCGAAACCGGGAGAATAACTGACACGAACCTCCGACCCACAAAGCGACGGCTATGCATCGCACGATGTCGATGGTGAACAGAGGGGGGAGCTCATCGAGGCGCTGAGGATACTCTGGCACTGCGTTCCGGCTCCGAGTAGACCGAGGAGGTAGAGGGTAGACAAACCCCTTGCGCTACCTATGTAAACACCATATAAACATGGTCGGTGAGATGAATTTATGGCAGTATACAGAGGTAGACCGAAGTTGATCAACCTTGGTCTACATGCTGTGGTACAGGTACGTGTACCCGGGTAGACGAGGGGTACATCGAGATACACCAAGGTAGGCCAAGGTCCGCCTACTTTGAGGGGGATCGCAGTGTGGTAAATTGAGGTTGAAATTTAGCCGTGATCAGTATCGTCGTTGTGGAGGGGTGCTTATTAGTTTGTGGTCAACTCGACGCTTGGCGGAGCAAGGTTTGGATTGTCGATGGTACTGAGAGTCTGCAGAGGACTCGTTATGTCCACAGCCCCTCGATGTTCTTCCAGCGCATGCGGTCCCGGTTCCCGCCTACACTGCCGATGCCACGTCGTACTCGATACAACACCGACTCGGATTCTGGAGAGTTATCATACCGGCGTCACCGGGTTGATGCACTGTATTCAGCGTCGCTACTCTCCCGTAGGTACTCTGCTTGATAGATTTGATTTCAACCCTTGGTCTGACTCTCAATAGTAGAATCAATGCCTCAGGACAATTCAATAGTGCAATGTCTGGAAGTGAAGAAGACGAACTATAAAGGAAGGAGTCGACACTCAGAAAACATACTCACAATGTCGAACTCTCCCGACCAACAACCCAAGAGAATTTATATCGCCTGTCGTAACTGTCGACGCCTAAAGATCAAGGCAAGGATTGTTATCTCTCTGCATGCATTCTTTTTCTCACCTCCGGTGTTTTCAGTGCATGACAGATGAAAACAAGTCCACACCATGCATGAGGTGTGTCCGGAAGGGACTCGACTGCGAATATGTCACCGTCGCGGACGAGCAGTCTAGTTCTGCCAAGAATACCTCCCGCAGCCATGGGTCTACCTCTTCCTCCAGAGGGTCGGGTCCACAGAGCCCGCCGCAGCCAATCCGAAACTTTGAATCCCTTGGCGGGAATGACCACGGCTCACGTCGCGGAGCGGGCCCGCAATTCGTCCCAATGGCACCTCGAGGAATAACGCCGGCTCCTTCCCGACCACAGCTGAACATGGCCGGACCGGTACCTTACCATGCGACGCCGGCACCACCGATTTTGGCCACTAACTCGAACACATCGCGGAGTCAGACGAATTATCACGTACCCGCACGTGGGAGCGCATATGCTCCCGGGACTATCCAACAGTACTTTGGGTCTGGCCCAGTAATCGATCAGAGAGATTATCCCTATCCCTGGTCACCGTCTTCTCGACCACCTGCTTATTATCGCCACCCGTATGTCTCTTCAAATCAAAAATCATACGTTACTGAACGAATCCTAGGAATTGCGTTTGCCCGCCCGGACCATGCTATTGCAGTGGCCGTGGCCGTCGGGGGTGAACGACTCCTCCACCAAGGCCACGCATGCGTTCATCACAGACTTCCTCAAGAAGAAAGGAGTCGGCGCTCGACGTCTTGGTCAACAAGTGGGTTCCGTTCATCTAACATTTATATTGCGAAACTTAAACCCACGGGAACTCTTCTTCAGCGCCGCGATCGGCTCCGAATCTTTCAAAGAGACCTTCGACGTGAACGTGGTCGCCGTCACTTGGGCCAACGTTAACCGCGTCCCTCGCTAGATTGAACCGAACGAGACTCAGATATACACAAATTATATCTATTACATCGCAACTGCAGTTGAATCTCCACCCATATGCCTACATTCATGGTTCAAACTGAGGAAACCATAGTTGTCTGCCTGCGATACCGAGTTGAACCACGAGCACGTGATCGTTGTTCAAGTTGGACTTGAGTGGAACATACAGAAAAGGTTACGATGAACGAGAAATTACTTAGAGCGGTGGAGCGAAAGGCGAAAGTTGCAACAGCTCAAGGATTTTTAGCATATTACGTCGTGGCAGATTTTGTGCCAGAGTATATATCGCACCACAACTGTATTGCGAATGTTTTTACGCGAATGAAATCCGCCCAAGGTTCAATGTGGTCTTCGGCTGGGCCTGAAAAACTCGGGACTCGTGCAAAAAGATGGTGGAATTCTACCGGAGCACAAAAAGTGGCAATGGGTGTGCTCGATTCCAGGGCAGAATGGAATCTATGTGATTTTGTGATCAATCCTGCGGCAGTTTTAGTTATCGGAGATTTGAAGGGATAGCCGCATGTGATCAGTAGTGGGAACGAATCGAACAAGGACGAACACTATTGACGGACATATGTGTCTCGCAGTAGGAGGCCTCGGATACGCTTTCTCTCCTGTGATCCAAATTTTCTGCAGCTCGTATCCGGAATTCGATATGAGGGATGCCAATGTGTCAATGGGATTGGGGAGAAGGCCAGGCGCCATGGTTGAAAGCACCCAGCCGTCCACCTGTAGTGATCGCAAACACGGAAGTATGATATTTGCAAGATCCTCGTCGGTGGAAGCACCAGAGACTCAGCTCGGAGTGTACAAGATTGGAAGTCTGCCGTAAAATGG
>JARKIC010001821.1:0-93726 GCA_029378375.1 Mycena olivaceomarginata | reverse complement strand
TCAAAGTCGACAAGTCTGATTGCCGGCGAACGCGAATTTTCCGAGTAAATCTGAGCTCAGATTCAGATTCCCAGACCTCGAAAAGGGCCAAAAAACCACCTCCGAGGTTTTTCCCACGACATTTTAGCTGCGGCCAAAATTTTGAGGTCAAAAAATGAAGTTTGTGTACCCCTTTCGGGCTCGGTACAGTAGAAAAATATTTAATGTACCCTAGTTAGGATGCCCCCTGGAGCAAGCTTCAGCATCGCGTCTGTGACACCTTCCGATGCCCCTTTTGCTGCTTTACTGCCCATGCGGCAGCGTCCCCGTCAATCCTTTACGATATGCATCCATAAAGCGCCAAGAATGATTTTACAAACCTTCTGATGACCTCGGTTGGGCAAGCATCAAGGCAATCAAAGGCAGCCTTCTTTGCTTGATCAAAAGTGTTCTTCTCAATCTGGCGGTAAACGGTATTTGCACCAACCCCAGTATTGTATTTTTTCAGTCAAATCTGAGTTAGAATAGAGAAAGAAATACTGACCATTTCAATTGGATTAAGCTCGCAATGGAACTTGGGAAGGAAAATACAAAGGTGTCCAGCCTCGGTGATGACTTGCTCAAGCATAGAGACCTGGTTGGCAAAATCCTCCTGGTGGCTGAGAAGACGAGCCATGCAACAGTTCTGGTTCTCAAAAGGGCAGACAGGTTTACACTTCGCCCGCATCTTACCCAAATTTTCAAAGCCTCGTTCCTTGAGAACTTGTTGCAGGCCCTTCTGTAGACCATCTTGTCTTCATACTCTGGGGTTTGCCACGCATGTGAACAGCTGGGACAGAGTCGGAGATAGGAATAATGGTGTCCTTCTGGAATCGCTGTTTCCCGCCATTCCCCTTGTTCATCTCGAAAGCATGAAGTGCGTCTGATCCCAGTGATGCATGCAAGATGAATTGTCAAAGATGAAGAGAGCTTGACAGCCAGGATGTGCCTCTTCAAAGATTTTAATGCAGCTCGGATTTGAACCAAGAGCTGCTCCATATCCCACCATGGATCACCTTTGCTGCCGGGATAGATAACTTGTCGTGCATCTTTGATAATGACCCCATCCTTGTTGCGCACAATAAGACGGCCTGTAACTTCGTTAACGAAGTCAGACACATGGATCAGGCGTCTCTTCTTCTGGAGCTTTTGTTGCCCTTTCGCAAGCCTAATAAAGTGAATCAGAAGTGGTTCGATGCCCAAAAAATGACTCACCAGGCTGAAGTAATAAATTCACCCGCATGAAATGATGCTTCATCATGGAACTCCGAAATAATCTCCTTCTCACCCGGTGCCAACTTGGGTGGAATACCGACAAGGACTCCGTCACGAATCACATACTGTGTCATTCGTTTTTCATACTGGGCCATGGCAGGAAGAAACACCTCGTCCCGATACTTGACAACATCCTCCCGCTCATGCCCGTCAATGTAAATGCCTTTTCGGAAGACAGTGCGTCTGAATCCAAGCTTCACAAGCCAACGTCGGGCTGTTCTCTCGCACAGTGGATTTTTTGGATGGAGACCAAGTGCAGGGAGGATAACATCATTCAAGGCTCGTTGAAAAAGGATGGGTCGAACACTCCCAACCTTCTGTGCCATGAGCCAGTCCCGAGCAGCTGTTCTGACTGTTTCATCGCAGAGGAGACTTCGAGAGGTGCGCAAGCCACCACGCTTCTCGACAGGCAGCTTCTCGAAGCGCTGGTAATGCCGGGCCAAAGCACGAACCTGCCGAGCGAAGTGGTGGCCTTCGCCCTCATGCCACTGGTGTGCAATCGCTTGGCTCGCAGCAGACGACCAAGACCTTTGAGACGAAGAGTGGCGAAATTAAGAATTATTGTGAGCTGGTTGAACTGGGAAAGAGTCAGGGTTTTCGCCTTCTTCTTGAGATCATTCTTGATCTGATCCCGTAGCATGCCCCAGCCCCGAATTTCATCAACACCCCCGAAGATTAGTGTCTTGTACTCGGCCTCCAGTTCCCACTCGTGCATCGCATCATCCTCAGGTCGAGAGGAAGGCAGAGCATGGTCCAGTGGTGAATCAGAGTCTGAACCTGCTGCCAAGTTGGCACTCGCCGTCAATTGACATTGCAGATGCCTCCGATTGTGAGTTGCCACCAAGGAGATTTGGAAGATCCTCCTCAATGCCAGACATTGCCGAACCGTCGGAGACCGCTGCTGTTTCGATGGTGGATGGAGGCTCATGCAGACCATCACTGGTGCGTGGAGCAGGACAATTTCTGAAGTTGAGTTTGGTCTGCTTGGCAGTGGAATTACGGTAACGCCGCTGGTATGGGATGATTTGGATGCAAACATCAGGACCCTTCTTGTATTTACTCCGGGCTGAAATATTATTTGGCACAGATTTTATTTGGATTGCAGTGCACACACCAGTTCTTTCCTCTTGCGCCGTTGCCGTTGGTATCGAACACGACTTGGTACCCACTCCATCATCATCTGCATCCTCCCCAACCTTCTCCGACTGTGAAAGAAGCTTCTCCAGCAGCACCTCGTCGTCGAGATCCTCTGTAGCAAGGGAAAATATGTCCTGCTCATCCTCCACTTCCACATCTGAATCAATATCAACATCTGAGGCAGCTTTTGACCTCATCCATCTTCAAAAGCCAAATTCGCCTCCTCTCCCTCAGACTCGTCATCGCTTGCAAGGTACAGTCTGTCACAAAAAAAAATGCGCACCCCCCCTATTTTGTCATAATTCGGCAACCACTTAAGCTTTTGAGCCAAACTAAGATGTCACATTGTCGAGAGAGCCGGCGCCGAAGTTTTTCATATGTTGATGGCATCATGGTATCCTGATGTGCCATCAGAGGAGGCCAATATAAAAGCGTGTATTTTTAGCTTGATGAATGATTTTTTTTGGAGAAAAGAGCAATCTAAATCACCCAAATTGTAGCCGAGATGTACTAAGCAACTTGCCAAGTTGAATCATCCAAAAATATACAGGCAATAACCTCGCTACAGAGCCCGCAAGTGGCTAAAACAGCCAAAATGCCCAAAACAGCTAAAAAATGCCCCCAAAATAGCCACTTTGGGGCTCTGTAGCGAGTTATTGCCTGTATATTTTTGGATGATTCAACTTGGCAAGTTGCTTAGTACATCTCGGGCTACAATTTGGGTGATTTAGATTTTCTTCCAAAAAAATCATTCATCAAGCTAAAAAATACACCACTTTTATATTTGGCCTCCTCTGATGGCACATCAGGATACCATGATGCGATCAACATATGCAAAACGTCGGCGCCGGCTCTTTCGACAATGTGACATCTTATTTTGGCTCAAAATCGTAAGTGGTTGCCGAATTATGACAAAATAGGGGGGTGCGCATTTTTTTGTGTGACAGACTGTATGTGGCAGTCAGGACTGTATTCTGGCTCAGCCAGTGCTGGCCCGGGCTCAGGGGTTGGAGTGCGAGGCTTCTGATTCCGAAGTCCAGATGTGTTGGGTTATCTCTTTGCTGGGCGGCCACGCCCAGGAGCCATATTGTAGTAGTGAGAAGTGCAGTGGAAAAGTGCAAGCCGTGTCCTGAGGTGCCTCGAGGTATCCCTCAAGGTTTCCACAATGCACCGTGCCTCGAGGTATCCACGCTGCCCTGGGCAATCTAATCTTGGTCAATCACGATCTGGCCCACCTGCTATCCCAAAAAGGAAATCGATTTTTTGGAAGAACGGCTCGTTGGAATTTCTCAGATTTCAACGGATTAAGATAGCGCTTTCAAAAAGGAGTCGATTGGTATTTTTTCGGTATTTTTCGGCTAATTTTCGGTGCTTGGCCAAATTTTGAGGGTGGTCAAAACTTATTTTTGAGTTTGAGGGAAATTGGTGCTGGGATGGTGCTGGGAGGATAGCCAGCAAAATTCTGGTTCAGTTTGAAAAGGTGCTCAGGGCTCTCCATGTCAATCCAAACAAATACAGGCGGTCACCAAACAAATGCAGTTTGAAAAGGTGCTCAGGGCTCTCCATGCCAATCCAAACAAATGCAGGCTGTCACCAAACAGTAGATTCTACATCAAAACAGTATTTTGGCCACTGTGCAATCGTTTCAAGCCGGATTTTGACGGGGTTGATCGATGGTGTTCCAGTCGTTCCCAAGAATCTGGTTGCGCATATATTGGCGTAGGTTGAGACTGATAAAGCTGTAAGTTAGTATGCGTAAAGCATGCGAGTGAAAGCACCCACGTCGCGAGCATGCTGTTCATGTAAACTGTATGGAGGATGATAAGCAAAGGGAATCGGAATACGAACGTTTGCTGTTGGGGGCGAGGGATATGAAGAACCAGAAGGTATCCGGGTATACGAGAAGCTGGGTGGAACGGTTCAGCGATCTGGTTGAATATCCACAGCACAGAAGGACACACCAAGATCATGGTGCATGCGGACGAGATGGCCGTGAGCATGCCGCGATTCACGGCGTTTCATCATCAGTTTGTTCAAGACTTTTTGCGTTCTACCGCAGAGATCAGATAAAAAGAGAATGAGACGGAACGCATGGCGGCGCACCTGGGTAGCCCTTGTTTGTTTTTGTGCAAAAAGGCACAGAGGTATCCTGTAATGGCGACGTCGCAAGCGAGGGATGCAGCAGTTTGAAGAGTTGTTATCGCCTGAATGTGGGGTCTTCGTTTCGTATCATGGGATGTCTATTCAGACGTACCTTGGTTTGGTCGAGCTTGAGGTAAGACCGGATTTGATACCTGGTTGAATTATTAACAGTCAGAAAAAAGGAGCGGCGAAACAACGTACGACAAGATCGTCTGGGCTATCCCAGCGGCTACATCCAGTGCTCAATAATATTTCGGAGCGTTAGTTGTGGACATACAAACTTGTACGAAGGCCAGAATGACCTGTAGACAGAAGGTCAGTAACTGCGCGATAGCTTAACTTCGGGACGCACCACAATGTATGTCCCCAGCGCAGAGCCCTCGTACACTCTGCTCTCTCGTGTCACTGGAAGACGATTCGCAATGTAATTTTTAGTTGGATTTGATGTACTGACGGCAGTAGATTCGACTTGCGAAGTAGCTGTCGGAAGGGCGTTTAGTTGTGGAGGGCGCAGTGATATATAGCGCAACGTACAGTTGAACAGTGAATGCGGTGATGTACTACTAGTAAGTACATCAATGAGCAGAAAATCAGCCGAGATAGACGACGGTGCACGTTAGCTAGAAGTTGGAGCTGGCACCTCGTCAGGACTTATGTTGCAGTGCGAGGAATCACGGGCTCACCGAGTCGGACCTAGAGACTCCGAGGTGAACACACGGTGATATTGTGTTGAATATAACCAACCAGATCAATTCCTCTTGCAATTGGCCAAACCGTTGGACGAACCGGTGAAAAGTGGACCGAAAGAAAAACAGAATTTGAGTCGTTTCAAAAAACCTGGAAGAGCGCGTCAGACAGGACCAAAGCGGACACATTGTCCTACATTACTGCCGTAATCTAGTCGCCAAACATGTTAGCGTGGTTGAAGTGAGGGGTGGCCACAGAACATACAGAGCCCCAAATTGTCCAGTTATCGTCCGGCCACCACTGGAAGTGAAAGATGGTCTGCACGATCCCAATGCCGTAGAGACCCGATAATTGGCCGTTGAGTTGTAATTCGACGCAACTTGAGAGAAAGATGAACTCACATAGTCTCGAGAAAGAGTGCGATCAGCCACGCCCCGTAGGTCGAATCCATGGACGGGACAGACATCGTTGTGGTACGCTGTGGTACGCGCGAAACCCGTGTCGAGAAATAAACGCGAGGCTACATATATGAAGAGTGCCGAGGTTGAATTCAGCCGGCATCACAGGCCACACATCTCTATTTAGTAACCTTTATTTTATCCCTGAACTGACAGATTTCGCTAATCGCTTCCACTGGGATCTTCCGAAGACTTCTACTTGCAGACCTACGGTTCCCTCATTCGACGCATTAAGCTTCCGAGCACCATTGAACGTCGATATGTTGATTGGTTCCGCCTTGACGTCGATCTTTCTTTATCTGCCGCCGCCAAGTTTAGTCTCCTAAAGAACCCTACGAAGCTCAGGAGGAATGATACCGGAGAACTCGGGGGAGCCTGAGATAATTCTCAACATGGAAGTTGAGCTTCCTCCCGCGCGGTTTTTGGGTTCAACCGCATTTCTCTCCGCTCGACGCGGCGTCCGCTACCTCTGCAGCGGTAGCAAATGATAATACCTAATGCATACTTAAGATTCAGCCTAGGACGATTCCCACTACGTTACAACCGCACCTCGAGTATTCTAGTCCCCGGCGGTGGCGGCCAAAGCAACAACATTCATTTTTGCCGCCATCCGTGCTTGTGTGGTGACGCCAGTATGGTGCGCATGCGTTGGATGTCAATAATTGACATTACGATTGTAGCCAGACAGTTTCCACGCGTGGAAGTGCGTCTAGCGTCCTCAGCGAGTTGGACGTTTGTTTGGCCATTCGTGGAATGTCGAATGTTGTCTTATTCGGAGATCCCCAGAGTTGTTTCGACTCGTGAGCACTCGTTTCTGCGCATTTCCTACACGTTTTCAACAGTGGAAATGTTCTATACGTACCCAAGTTGAACTGTGTCAAGTTAAAGCATTCCCTGGATCGCATTGATATGATTTTAGCGATTTTATTCTCCCGTCACTGCAGGTCGCCGTAAAGAACAGCCATTTTACCCCCACCGACATATTCAGCTTTTTTAGGGAGCGGAGAGCCTCAGCGGTGGAACTGGTGGTCATCGTACGTTAGTATTACCTCCTCAATGCTGATTCCAATTCATCTGGGATCCGCACTTCATTCCGTCGGGGTCCACATGTCTGTCATCTCAGGCAATTAGGCAATTTTGGCGATATCGCAAACGGTCATCCTTATCATTTCAGCTATTACGAGCAGTTTGAGATATCCTAGAGGCCCAGTGTATCCCCAGAATCAGTCTATACACTTACAGTTACGTGACGAAAGCAGAGCGAACGGAAAATGGCGAATGCATGGTAAGTTCCCATGCCCGGCCGGCTGCCTAGTTTTGGCCGCTTTCGGACTTGCCGTCGCAAAATATTCACCAAGCCATCATCACTTCATCAAATCCAGAACCCCGGGCCTCGTTTCACTCATAAGATGCTAGCCTTCCTCGGCCACCAGACGACCCTCTCGGCTTTTCTGGGCAGGCTCAACCGCCTGCGCAACGACGCGCAGGTCCGTCGTGTCATGTCATGTATACCGGTGCGGGCTGACCTAACATCTTTATTCTTCATCATCTCAAGCGCGCGGCGAACCTTTTCGAGCCGCGGATTCACCGGTGCGAGGACGACGCGCCGTTCGCGGCGTGGTTCACTGAGACGCACCCGTGGACGGCGAAGGCGTGCTACCCGCACCCGGTGCTCCTGCAGCTCCACTACGGCAGTTTTGTCGCGCAGAACTACGCGACGGACGATCTGAAGCGCCTTGCGCTCGGCGGGAAGCGGCGGCAGGCGGGAGCAGGGGGGGAAGGCAAGGGTGAGAAGGGGAAGGGTCAAAATGCGGACGATGGCGGAGGAAAGGGAGGCTCGGGTGCGGGCAGGCGCGAGGGGCGGCGAAACAACGAGAGGAGGGACAGGAGTGGTGAGGACGGCGGCCAGGGCGCACAGCACACGAATCAGCACCAGTACCAGAGCTTTTCCGAGCTGCCCGTTGGCACACCCGCGGGAGCCATGCGGTCCACATCGTTGGACAGTGTCACGACGCTGGTCGACGCAATGCCGGCCGACAAGAGCAAGATGACCATGGCGCCCATTCCGGAGTTTGTCGTCCCGGAATCTCCGGAGATGTATTCGGAGTCGGAGTCGGAGTCGGAGTCTGGGTCGGAGTCGGAGAACCGAGAAGCGGAGGAGCAGGATACCAGACTCGAGTGGCATGCGGAGGGGCAGGATGCAGAGAAAGAGCGTTCCTTGACTCGGATCGAGTGGTTTCATTTTTTGATCGACCAGACCATCCGCCGGTATGCCCTCCTGGAGGAGAGCCTACCGGAATCAGAGAGCGAAAGCGGCTGGCGCGGGGGCATGGCGTCTACTAAGGTAGGCACCATACGCATCCATCGAGTCACGTGAAACGTGACTGATGGGTGACAGTAACGTGGAAAAGCGCGAAATCTTTTTTTTTTTTTTTTTTTTTTTTTTTTTTTTTGTGGAACGTTTGGTAGAAGGAACAGGAAACGCATTGCGTTCTCCTACCGGGCTGCTTCTACGTCTCCAGACACCCGCCACCCGGTCATCGGACCAACCAAGTTGACCCGTCCTCCCCGTTATATGGTAGCTAGGGGTAAGTATAACCTAGCCGACAGAGTGCCACCCGGGGAAATGCGCAAACGCACACGCACCCGAACTAGTCGCCGTGCGCCGTGTGGGGCTTGAGTTGATCGTTCCGGCCCACAGGCGGCCTTCATTACGATCAACCCACACCCACTAGAACCCCGGTCACCCTGGTAAAATCCTCGGGGTGTCTGTCTTCATTCATTAGCGTTCCTTTCCAGGTCGTCAGAACTAATGATTTATTTAGGGATTTCTTGCCCCATTTTCTTGCGTCTGTAAGTAGGCAGTCTAATTCGAGCCTGTTGTTTATAGTCTTTCTCCACCGGTTGTAGATCTCCCTATCGGTTGCACCGTCTCGTTCTTGAATGACCCGTTCATTCCTCAATTTCCAAATTAGGTACGCTGACTCTGATATGAGGATCCGGTATAATCTGGACTCTCCGGCGTCTCCTTTCTTGATGGCACCGCACGCCATAATTTCCCCGAAAGACGGCCTCATTTCCTTTCCGGTTTTCATAATCCACACCGCGCTCGCCAGGTCCCATATTTGGGATTGACCTGGTGCGTCACATTTCGTTAAAATGTGTTCCATGGTTTCTAATACTCCGCACTTTTTGCAGTTTTCTCTGTCCTCAAAGCCGTCGATCTTCTTCCAGTGGTCTCCAACTTTGTAGCCGTTGTGTAGGGTCATCCAGAGGAAGTAACGTATCTTCCTGGTGAAATCTTTATGTTTTGTTGCTTTCCAGATTGCCGTCGCCGGCGTTGATTCATCATTGAAGTCACTGGCTGCTCCTTGGGCTAGGCTCATATTTCGCCTCGTTGCAGGTCTGTCTAGCGCCTCCTGGTAAGCCATAGTTTCCGCTCTCCTCTGTCGAATTATTTTATATGCCAGGGATTGAGTCATTACTTGAAGTTTTGCCCCGGGCAGGACTAGATCATCCCTGATTGTCATATCAATCATGTCGGGGGAAGGTTTCAATCGCCCACTGTCGGCGAGCCTGTCAGCCGCCTCATTCCCCTTGTCACCGGCGTGTCCCTTGACCCAGCCAAGGTACGTCTGTGCTTTACGTTCTCGCAATTTCGCTACCGTCGTTTTGATTAGATCACCGTTTGCTATTGTCATGTAGCCTTCGTCTTCCCATCTACTGAGATTGGTTGTAAGTCCCTCGATCATTGTCAGTGAGTCGCTTTTAATTGTGAGAGGAATATCTTTTGGGCAGTTTTCGACACAGGCTTTGATTGCTAGTATTTCCGCCGCCTGGTTTGACGGCCCCAGTTCATCGGGGATCCGTACTTCCATATTACGGACGTCTCCCACGCCAAAGAAGACCCCGCTTCCGGCCCTGGCGTCATCCATACCGTTGTCAGTGGCTGAGCCATCTGTGTACGCCGTGATTTCCTCCTCATCTGGCTCTGGTTCTAATCGGTTGTCCGGTGCTACTTCTCCGCTTGTCGCTTTGTCTGTGAATATGCGGAATGTGTCCGCTATTGTCCCGGTGGTCGTTACCCGTCCATCGAAGACTTTCGTGTCTTCGTCCGGTGGAGGTATGTCTTCCATTTCCGCCTCCCAGTCTTCTGGTTGGGGAAGTAGTGGGTTCCATTTGGGGAGAAGGGAGCTGAGCATATCCCTCGCTCGTCTCATGCATCGGTTTGGATCCCGGCAGCCGATGTTCCGGAATTCCACACACGTTGTGCAGCGGCAGTTCTTGCCGTCCTTGTGTCTTGCTGTTCTTAGCTTTAGCGCGAGGTCCTCCGCGTCTCCGGTTTTGTACATTTCGTGGGTTACTTTTAGGCATCGTATCACGTCTTTGTGGTGTTGACCGTCGGTAAACAGCGTTCTTGATGCCGTCGATTTTTGGTGGAACCAGATTGGCATTTCCCGTTGAATCTCACGGGAAATGGCGAGTCCGTCCAGCCTTAGCGCGTGGTTCGTGGCGGCTTTGACCATCGCCGCTAGATCGGGTTTGAGTTCAGTTACTTTTGTGTCCCAGGTTTGCAGGTAGTATGAGCATTCGTGTTCCTTGTGTCTCGGCCGACGGATGAAATTCAATTCAATTCAAATTTCCATTTGAGTGCGCGTGGGTGGGTGTTATGTCAAAGGTGGGGCTAGTTTTGTGAGATGAACCTTTATCAGTCCTCATTCAAGCTCCTAAAATAACTTGCTTTACCTGCCGCAGACCCCGATAGACCGATAGACGGACAGAGCCACAGACCTACAGACACTCACAGTGAGTCACAGACCCACAGACCGATCACCATCACCGCGGTTCACAATGGATCTTGCCATCGTTTCAACTACGCGATAACCGTTTCTTCCGAATTGCTTGGTCCGGAAAATTCCCGATAACTCCGGAGAACACGAGGGAAAAGTGTTTGAACAAAGAAATATATTCATCTAGTGCGTTGATACAGTGTTGATTGCGCCCCCTGCACTTCCTTCGAGAGGTTCTTTCTCGTAAATGGTGAAATCTTGTCATCACAAATAGACACCACTGATATCTCCGTGACTCTAGACAGTACCAATGAACCGATTTTTGCTAGGTAAGTTAAGTTATCAATAAATAGTATCCTTAAGCATCTGCTGATAGTGGGTTGTTGAATTTAGTCCACAGGGTCTGACATAATAAATCCATTTCTGCTTACTGTCGAGGATAACGAGTATATTCAGTGACACTTGTTTAGGGGGCCATTTTGAGAATCAATGCAGTCTATGGACAATTATGCATGTTTAAATGGCATAGATTTTGACCAAGGAAGGCCTTGATGCACTCCAAGAGATGGCATAAAGTCAGATTTGCAAAGTGGTCAGCAATGGATTCAAATATCACAATATTTTGTGACCACAGTGTATTCCCCATTGTCCTGAGCATGATAGACTAAACTGTTGGGAATTCCGACGGTATGAAATCTTTTAAAATGTATTACAGCTAGCTCTTTGCGGAACTTAGGGCGCGCGGGGGGGGGGGGGGGGGTTTCTGTTTTGGTAAGGATAACACTTCCCATAATCCGACCCCAAGTAACGAGGATCGATAACCGGCGGTTCCATTGAGTTGTTCGACTTGGGGCCCGCTGCGTCCGGAGAGATCGCTGCCAAAGGAGGGAATTTCATGCAGATGGGGGACATCCCACAGACACGAGTTCCGTGGAGTTTACTGAGTAGTAAGTAAGAGTTGGAACCCGTTCTGAAGAAGAGCCGCACTCACTGCGTTCCGACCCCCTGTAGACGCACCTGTGTCTACAGTTGTGGACAATCAAAGTCCACAAATTGCCTGTAGCCTAATCTGGAATTATTTCGGACTCAAATTTTATCTTTTTGGATGCAGATTTGCTCAAAGAGTTCAAAAATCATACTCCGAAGTTTTTCCAACGAGAAATACCCGGCGGCCAAATTTTTGGGCCAGATCCAAATCTCAGAATTGTGATCTGAGGTGATTGGCAAAAACCGAGCTTTTTGTGCACAGCCACATCAACTTACATCATCCATCAAAGTTGGCCTATATGGTTCGAAGCGGTGGTTTGGCAGTGGTTGAGATTGAACCAGCTGGTTTTCAAAGGTTACTGCCTACCCTCTCCTTAGTTACTCATCATCTCCATAGAATTGAACTTTCCATGTATCTTTCAAAAAAAATGGGTGACTTGATGGTCAGGTGATGTGAGATCAATTATTTATTTATGCAATAATGGCTGGATAAATTATTTTGATTCTTTCAGAATCAGAATCAGCTTGAGAATCCGCGTCGATTGCGCATTTTTTTCGTATTTTTCTGATGATTTATAAGCGGTGGCCAAAATTTTCGGGGTTATCGGCAATAAATGGCTTTTTCCGGGACAACGGCTCGACAGAATCACTTAATTTTGGTACCGATGTGGAGCCCTTGATGAGATCTCTCGATTGACACCTTCATCTCGACTAAAAAAATCCTTTTTTTTTTTTGGTAAACTTTGATTGTCCACAACTGTACGTTGATTGACATGTGGTATGCGGCGATCTTCGGCTACGTCCGGCGACATGCGTATACGCCGTAATGTAGATGCACCTTCGGCGCGGTTGATTGATGTCCGGCTACGTCCGTTTACGTGAGGTAGATGCAGTGCATCTACCCTTCGGCTACGTATGTCTGCCTGCGTCTACAGTGTAGATGCGAGTCGAAACAGCTCGGTCAGCCCCGTAATGCGGACTCGGGTCCAATTTTGCTACGCCATCCAGTAGAGGATCCCAATTGTTCATTGTACGAGTTGTAGATCCTTTGGTAAACCTCATTTGATCGCTCTGACAACGTGGGCAAATCTGAGTCAGTGCCAAATATACAACAAATAGATGCAGTCATCAGTCTGATATGCGCGAAAATCACGCAAAGTTGACTCTCTTGAACAACGCTTCGGACAACCGCTTCGAATTCAACCTACATCCCCACTGGCGCAAATTGGACTATGGCGTATACATTTGGCTACGCTGCCCTGCCTGCGTCTACATTGGTCTATCTGTGTCTACGTCTATCCACTCACCTGGACAGATATAGACACACGTAGATAGACATAGACGGACTGTGTCTACAATCTGTAGACATACGTAGACAGAGGGGCTCATCTACCCTTCATCTACGGGGGTAGATGAACCTTGTCTACATGGGGTGGGAACACACCACGGCCCTGATCTCCACGTTTTGTTTCTTTCGCTGTACATTCCCTCGTAATTTTGCGCCGAGCCGATGCACACAATTCTGATCCTCCGGAATCATTCTCAGAATCAACTGCCAGAATCGGCGGAAAACACAATGGGAGCGAAGCTTAGGCGGGAGCCAATCCTCTATATTCATGGCCCGACAAATTTTCAAGTCCAAACTTGCCGCCAATCTCCCTCTTTATAAGATTGAGCTTTCTGTCCGTCCGAAGCTGGATCCCCATATGGCTATATTGCGCAGCTGACATCCGTTATCCATCAACCGGCATGAAGTAATCGTTATATTAAGCTCCGCTTAATCCCGAGGCATGCCGTTATTGCCAACTGAATGTTGTCTCACATTTTGTCAAGACACAACCTACATAAGATGAAGTAGAGCCCAATCAAGCTGAGTTACATTTTTTTTAAATGCATGCTCAACTTCAATAAAACTAGCAAGGCCGACGCAAGCAAGTGAGAGCCGGCGCGAAGCGCCGGCGACCGCTTGTAGCCATGCAAGTTGAGGTTGTAGGGGACGAAAGTTGCGGTTCTAGGCTCTTCAACTTGTATATCCTACCCAGAAGATGCCCAGGTAGCCGTGCCAGCCAAGCCGAGCAAGCCGTGAGCTCAGCGCTGACAACTTGTCAGTTTGGATGTGCAATGAACCATGGGAGAAATGATACTTGGTGAGTATTTATTCTATGAATAGGAAGCTTGAAGGATGAGCACAAGAACGAGAACCTAGAGCTGAATGATGCCGATGTAACGGGCACTTCCCCCAGTGGTTCTGCATGAAAACACCGGAATTTCCATATATGGTAACTTAAATACATTTTGAAAGATGTGATAGCGTCTGATTTGCTGAGAGTTCAGCGACGGATTCGAATAACACAATGTTTCCTTATTACAGTGTAATGCCATTGTCTCAATGTCATTGCAAGCACGATAAAGGATATCGAAGATTCCGACTATATTACAACTTTCGGAATGCATAAAAGTCTTAGCCCTGATCATTGTGGTCAGTTTGGTCTGTGCAGATTCCCCTCGGACGCGATATTGACCTTTCCAGAGGCCAAAAAGTGCTTTACATTGCCAAACATGTGACTGCATTGCCCGTAATGCAATCCATTACATTTTCAACTGCGTGACCCTATTGCCCGCGATGCAATCTATTACATTTTCAACCGCATGACTCTCTTGACCGCACTGCAATCCATTACAATTTCATCCGCGTGACTGTATTGCCCTCACTACAAGCCATTGGATTTCCAAACAATCTCAATTCAAGTGCGGTCGCAAAGCCAGTTTTCCTAAGATGGACGCATTAGTGGTCCAATACAAGTCCACATTGATGCAGAGTGACGCGGCACTGACTCCGCAGCAACCACAAGTTCATGAGATCGTGCAATAGTCCTAAACTCATGTGTTCATAGTCCCTTCCGCCTCCTGGCATCGTGCAACTCTTCACAACACATGGAAGTGTCATATACTGTAGTATTACGACCAAAGGTTCAGGTGACGGGTGACAGGTGGTCGTGAACTGAACAATTTTGACCTAGGTGACGGTGACTTGGCAATTTTGGAGTCTAAATAGGCGAAAAAAAGTCAAAAATTTTAGCCCGGCATCCGCCGAGCTACCATATATGGGAATTTTCTCGTGATTGCCGAGGAATAAACACCATGTTCAGTGAACATTTGAGGTGACAGGTGACACCCCATGAACCTTTGGTCGTAATACTACAGTACTGTAGTCTTACGATCAATTCGTCAGTCACGTGTCACGCAGACACGTGGATATTTCATGGAACGACATGCGGCGCGCATTCATTCGCCCACTCAAAGAGAACCATGCACTGTTAGAAAGGTTCTTTACATCGGCCTATGCGGCAGAACAGTGTCCAACATTATGCACGGACCTCGGCCAGGGATGTTTGCGGTTACTGAAAGAAATCGGCATTGGTGAATTGCCCCCGCAGATGTCAGTGAAAGCACGTTCTGGGCTGGCTGCATAGGATTTAATTCTTCCTTGACTCTACAGGCTCGACGGCATTCGATGGGGAGAACTGATGGCAGGTTCATGCCCAAAAAATCCCGAGTTGTTACTGGAATTGCACCATCCCTACTTCCGAGATCTTGACTCTTATTCTTCTTCCCCGGGTTCACAGACGTTTCCAGAACCGCCACTAGACATCATCCGCAATTGGGAAGACATCTTAGATCGAACCACTGGGTGGGTAGGTAGGTAGGTTACACGGCCGGTCCCACTCAGGAACACCGGGGCCTAGGAATTATTTAGCTGTCCAGGCATTAATAATTGTTCCTGGAGTTCTCCATATGCTGTCCACTTTGTAAAAAAAATTGAATAGCAATAATGTGAGAGATTTCCAACAACATTTTGAGAAAAGATAGTATCTTCTATACTATAATATTGGGAGGTGGTATAAGGAACATTCCCTGATGTTCCATCCCCACGGCGATGCGCCAGGGGGGTCGACTTTTTGGGGCGCGGAATAAAAGTGCATCTGGACCGCCATACTTGGCGGCGTTTTCGCCGGGGGCTGATGGCCAATGATAGTTACACATACAAATATCCCCTATTATTTTCACGATTTTACACAAGTTTTACGGTCATTTATGAGGCCGGAACGGGCAAAGTGAGTGGGGGTGGGCGGGATGTTGATGGCCTCGATGGCGCGCCTCGGGACGAGCGCTTAGTGACACCCCGCCCATAACTGATGGGTCTGATGGGAAGGAAAGGGGCGGCGGGTATCCCGCCTCTAATTAACGCTATTTAACGATAATAGCTCTAAGATAAATAAATAGCTAAGAGCTAATTAGCAAAAGCTCGAGATTTAACGCTAAATACCTCTTCTTAGAGGGGGATAACCACCACATTACCCCCTATATCTAGCGGTACCCTAATCAGTATTCCCAAACAGTATAAAGGTAATCATCCAGGGCTGTCAAGGTATAGTAAGAGACCACCGAATTGTGGTGGCATTTTTTTCATTGTCTAGACGGTCCTTGTTACTGTGTAAACCTGCCAGTTTACGACACTCCTGAAGTCCTTATATAGACGCGTGATTGATTAGAGCCATCTAATCAATTATCTTCCTTTTGGTGTACCAGTAGCTTCCGTAACCGTAACGTCCTTCAAATCTGCCGATGCCAGGCAGGTAAGTAGCGATGCATTTGCCTTGGCCAAGAGCAAAAACACCGAAAACATTGAAACTTGACATAGGTGCAAAAGACGCCGTCACAATGGGCAGCCACAATAGATATATAGATGAGGGTGGCCGCAGCGAATTCCAGAAAGGTAAATTGAAAGACTGATAGGTGTAGTGCCGTAACAGACCCAGCAAATTGGCTTGGACCAATAAGAAGATCAGGAGGGTGCTCCAAAATGGAAATGATCCCCGGAATTTAAACGGTGAGATACAGAACCCCTTGGTGGAAGTAAGAGGGGCAAGGTAGTTAGTTGGTCACGGAAATTTTTATCGGCAATTAGTGAGCGTGCCATGCAAAACAAACAGTTGCATCTGCTCGGGAATTAGCAGCCTTCATGGCGTGTGAAAATAAACACGCGCATGTGATATGAGGTATAGAGTGCCCGAGTTTGGTTTGGAATAGAATGCCCAGGTTTGGCTTTGGAATAGCTGTGTTTGGTTTTGAAATAAAGTGTCTCGTGTTTGGGTTTCCAATAGAGAAAACCAAACACAGCTATTCCAAAGCCAAACACAGGCATTCTATTCCAAAACCAAACACAGCTATTGGAAAACCAAACACATCTATTGGAAAACAAAACACTGGGCCCGCTATGTCGGCATTCGACGGGCTTAACCAAATGCGCGGTCGTTATCGCGCCGCGCCCCAAATTGTTGTTGTATTCCAAGACTCGAATTGCCCCGTCCAGGCTGGGGTCGAAAGTCGTGGGGATGAACTCGACCACCAAGGTCAGGTTCCGCCGCTTAAACGCTGATGTTCCCCCCATCGCCTCCAAGAAGGGGCCCATCCTAACTCTCTGCCAATCTGCCGCCCCCACGGAGCTCATGATCAGTACCACGTCCCCGCTACGGAGTAGCCGGGTGCCCACAAACGTGGCACCCTCAGGGGCTGCCTGTCCAGTAGCCGTTTTCGCGGAAGTCATCGCCAGGCGCGAAGTTAGCTACGATCTCCTTCTCTGTCAGCTTCGCGAGCCCGTGTGTCCTTACCTCCGGCGCCAGAATCTCAGCTTCTCTTGCCGCCGCTTTTGCGAGCGCCACAGCGCACGCACGCGTTTGCTGCCTTGCCACATCGCCCCTCGCTGCCACAGCTGCGCACGAGCTTGGCGCCGCACCCACACCCGCACTCGCAAAAATATTCCGGAGGGTTTAAATTGTTTAAATATGGAAATATAACACAACTCGGTTCGCCGGGGGTCAATCCCCTACTCTGTTTACAGAGAAGGGTTCTGTGAACACGAATCAGGATTGCTCCCGCCCTTCACATTCCTATGCCGTCTGTCGGGCACGCCCATCGTCAATCATATGGGGATAGAGCTCACTCATGAGGACGCCAACTTGTTCAAGGAGCTCAATTCCGCCATCGCTTGCTTTGACACGGCTGTCAAGTTGTCGCGTTCGCGCAAAAAGGCAAAGGAACTTGATGCTGAGGAAGTGGACACCACTGTGGGCTTCTGAGAGTAGCGGTAGATAATTCCGGCAGTGTAGCGCCCGCGGTAGCAATTTTACAGACTTTCCTGACAAATATAACCGATTTTGAGGCCTGTTGTAGAAATCCTGACATTATCGGGCCAAAATTAGGCCTGTTTTGCCTGTCCTGACATTTTCCGGAAATTTTTGGGAGGCCTGTTGTTTTCCTGACATTTTTCGCAAAAGGGCCGATTACATATCGGGTCCAGGACAGTATAAATAACGATGTCGACATCGCGAAAACATATGCAGAGCTGCGCCATCTCGAAAGCTATCGGAATCGATTTGGGCACCACCTCCTCGTACGCCGTGGGCCTTCCCATCCCATTGTCGCTTCCTTTCTTACTTCAAGTCTTTAGTTGTGTCGGTGTGCGGTGTAATAGTTATGGTGTTGAGATCATGGCCGACGACCAGGGCAACCGCACCAGCCTCTCGTATGTATCCTTCTCGGACAACAAGGTATTTCATTGCCTTTTTGCGCACACTGCGTGCTCGGCATCTGATCGATATTTCCTAGTCTCCGGAGGAGATATTGTCAACGGTCCTGCTGAGGATATGCCGAGTCCCACCACTGTCGTCGTCGTCCCAAGCGGCAATCTCCGCTGTGAACATCCTGCAAATCAGCGACATGCCCACCGCCACCGCTATAGCCTATGGTTTGGACAAAAAGGTCACTGACGTGCGAAACATCTGCCAGCACGCGAACAGAAAATTTAACCCCCAGCGAGCCACCCTATGGAATATTTTTTGAGTTTTGTGGCTGTGCGCATATTTTATCCCTTCCTAGTCCGGTGTATTGCACTGTTTAGATCAAGGTCATGCCCTTCAAAATGCAGACAATACACCCTTCAATATTCTTCCGGTAACAAAAATCCGAAAGCAAAGCGACACTCAGCTCCACCGAGGATGCGGCGACCCGTACGAAGACGCCGTCGGTGCGGACCTTCGTCGGTGTGAAAGGCACGCAAGAAACCGGCGTCGATGCGTGCGGCCGGTACGAGGCCACCGCCGATGTGGACGGCTACTAGTAGTGCGAAGTCTTCGCCGATGCGAAAGACCCGAGGGGAGCCTGTTGAGATGGTCACTGTAGCGCACCGGACGTTTCACTTCCGGACTTTGTTTCCCTCACTACGTTCCGGGGTCGGCTAGACTCACTTAGTCAAGGTTCGGCAATGTGAGTCTAGGTCTGGCTACCCGATCACACTGCCTCTGTGCAGCCGGCTACACACGCTTTCGCGTAGGGCCGGGTAGCCGACGGCTGGCCGGCTACACTGACATCATGCAGATCAGTGCAGATCAGTGTAGGTGCGTATAGGTGCGTCCGTCTCAGTTTCGACGCCTACCTTGACCTTATCCCGGGCTGCACTGACTTCGAACTGTATCCAATGCCAGGTAAGGGGCATTCTGATTATCCTCATACTCATTAGACGAATAATCTCTCAGTTTCAGATTCGTCGTCGTTGTCAAGGAGTTATCATTTCGAATCAGCGGGTTGCGGACACGTCCAGGGACACCGCTCCTGGGAGAGTTGCCACTCGACTCCTCTCTTGTTCTCCAACGCCTATGTACCAGTCTCGCCGCGACCGCGGCCAAGGACGTTCACCATACGGTGCCGACTTGGAGGTCCACCATGGACCCACTTTCCATAGTTCGGAGGACAGGTAAAGATACGATACGATTTGTTATGCGAATAACGGGGTAATTTGGACTACTAGTCATCGCGAGGACTACAGAGACCGTGGCTACGGATCGATCGGCCAAGGATATCCGTCTCAGTATGTCTCAAAACAATCCGATGCTGGCTATTTATTGCATGGCAGATTCAGGCCAGATTATACGACGCGTGCGGGATCAACCACTAGGAATGTGTCCGAGCCCACCTACGATGCTCCTGGCGACTCTTCCAGGTAATTTACGATCCTCTCGACTGTGATTGTGCCTGATAACTCAGGCTCGTGCAATTCGATCGGTCGCGTTCGTCGGAGCTCGTGAACCATGGGGGGGATCACAGGTATGTACAAGAGCCGTTTACACGGCGGTGTTCATCTGATAGATACTCGTTCGAGGCCCTCTTTCCGCTCGTCGTCGTTAAACCTTCCCAGTGCCACCGACACGTATGATCAACGTTTCCCAGGGTCTCAGCCTGCTGTCGCGCACGCGAACGGAGGGTACTCGGCTGAGCTTATGCTCGAATGGACACAATGTCATTGAGGCAGGACCAGTTGCAAGCCAGCAACGATTTCTTGCTTCAGGACAACCGCGAACTCAGAGCCCGCCTGGCGGAGAAGGATGCCATCGCTCCGCCCCACCGACCGCGGGGGTATGGCAGCTCGAGGGCGTATCCTGCAGCGCAAGAGGCAGGAGACACGGCGTCGCGCACGCGGATTGCCAGAGGTAGCCGAGGCTTCCGAGATGGACAACGATGGCGGGGAAAATTCTCCAGGCGACACTGACTCGGACGCCAGCAATCCAGCAGCATCGGCACCGAAACAGAAATTCGACCTCGCTACGCCAGCCAAGGATCTTCCTACCGCTGCTCTTCAACGCGCAAGACGGGCTCTCCAGGTCTGAACATCATTCTGAATTTCGACGCTCTTTCTCGTTTCGCTGATGCCGTTCCAGGATGAAGTGTCGCTTGCCTTCCGCGATGTCGTTGGTGTGCCTGGGAAGATCTGGCCCGAAGATCTAACCGTCCAACGGCTCAACGAGACGACCAGCGCGCCCTATCTGAACCCAATCTTCCAGTCGAATGTTACTCACGGTGATAATCAGCGTTTGTTGGACGTAGTGGTCAAGCTAGTTGCACAACGTCTCAAAGTGAAGCAATATTTTTTGCGGTAGGTTTTCGTCGCTAATCTGAGCCACAGAATGTCAAGAATCGTCCTGAGGCTTTGACCGTATCGAACGCCGAAGTTACGTGGAATAACAAGACATTGTTGGAGATGGCGAAGACATCCTTCCGTTCCTGTAAGCAACAGTGGCGTCAGCAGGTTGACGAGGTCGCAGCGCGCCGACGCCAAGAGAGTTTGAGTGCCGGTCGAAGGCGCGAGCGGCGTGTGACGGTATCTACATCTTATGTTCGTTCAAATACCCGTGTCACTGAAATTACTTCTAGAAGGCCGTGCAACGTGCAAATGGGGTCCCCTCGTTCGTCGCCAAGTACGGCCTGACGACAGAGGCTGTCAAGCAGATACTCCACGAGCAGCACATGTCGGATGAAGAGTCGGGACCGGAAGATTCTGACGAAACCAGTAAGGCGGTGTGGAGGACTAAGATGATTTACGAGGCCGGCTATGAGGGTAATTCTGACGATGTACTGGCCAAGATTGAATTCGTGGAGGTTGTGAGTACCCCGTGGCGCTCGGAAGAGGTGAGTTCCCAGCCCTCTATCAAGTCAGTGAATTACTCAATGTGCTCTCAGATGTCGCAGCCTTTGCACGAACTGTCCGAGATGGCGTTCAAGCTCCTCCCCATTCGCGACAAGAAGAAGATTCATTATGTGCGTGTCCGCACCGGCCGTGTGTCGGCCCGCATCCCCGACGACGCACCGTATAACTTCGGAATCAACCAGCTGTGGCTCGATGCGAATAAAAATCACCCAGATCGTGTTCATCTTCTCAGCGACTGGGGAACGTATCAGGATCCCGAGGGTTTTGGAACGAACAAGCGCAGGACGGAAGAGAATGTTCTCGAGCCCGTCAGAGGCAACTTGGTTGTGGAGGAGTAGATTACATGGTTATGTTCGACAGAGAGTTACTGCATCTATCTTGATCTATCTAGAGTTATGGAATTTCTTGGTCAACCATGTCCCCGAGCCCGATTCCATGGAGCGAAGTTGGATACTGCCAATGATATGATTTAGTCCCCAAACATCGATGTAGTACATACTTGACGTTTAACTTACCCGATCCATTGTGGTTGTTATCCACATTGGGGGGTCGGTGTGATCAAGTGTGCCGCGAGAAATTTGGCACTGAACAGCTGCCAGCGGGATAATGAGGGGCAGGGAATGAGCTTCAGTTGGATCCTCGAACTCGTCATACTCCCAAGTGTTTACATCTAGCTTCGGACTGGTGGGAAGGAGTCAGACACCAAACCAGATATGATTTGCGAAACATACAATTTGTTCCACACGAATCCTGCATTCCCGCCATCCAGAGGAGAATCTTGTGACTCTTTCATCCAGGCAACCATGATCAAGGGTGTCTCCTCAGCACTTGGAATTTCGGGCTGCCGGTGCAACAATATTGCACGTACTTCCCCTGCACATGCCCGACCATCTCCAAATCTGACCAGAATGAGAGAGGAGCCCGCTGTATTCCGGCGGGAACGATCGGTAGGTGTAATTCTTCGGCCGTCAAGTAATGCACTCTCATGAATATCAGCAAACGGAAGAAGTGGAGGTAGTGTGTCCGAGTCGTCTGGGCCGACTTGGGGATGGTCTGGGTTCCGATTATAATAGTTGTAAAGTGCACTGAGCATGGTTTTATCGTTTATCTTTTTTCCTCTTAGTCACAAGCTCGCCAAGTTGGACACGGGAATGTCTTCGCTCTAATAAAATAGCATCACAGATATTCTGTTGAGAGGTATTTTCAACTCACCACTGTGTAATGCATCTTGGACGGTTCCTATTGCTTCCACATTAGTATCTTGCCCCACAAGGATTTTGATGAATTCGGATTCCAGTTCTGTTGAGCCAGCTGAATTGGTGGACAAACGAAGTAGCTGACAAGTTAGGACGTCATTTGGTGTGTGTTATTGGCTAGTAGACAATGTCCATACCGCGGAATCAACTGCTCCTTTGCGATGAAACTCTCGCATCATTGATACTTCAAGTTGACCACCAGTCCAGTTGTTGCTATTGAGATTCTTGAGGATTTTGTTCAAACGTTCGGTTAAAAATGCCCAGAAATTGTATACTGGGCCATAATCGATCAGTTGATCCGGGACATGAACAGCCCAGTGATGGTTGGGCAGTATTTGTGACTCCCCATAAATCTGGCACAATATGTCAGGTGCACGCTGAAATCAGTGTTGGAGCACACACCGCTCGAAAGTTGAGCAGATAGTCTTCTAGCAATTTCTTTGTATAGTCGAGTTTGTCATGGCGAAATGATCGACCAACAATAATTTTCAAGGCTGTAGCAAAGCGGAGGAAATTTGTGTCTTCTCCTTCAACCATTCGGGGGGATGGTTCCGGGTCGCCTTGGGATTTTCCTTTGGATCTCCACCGTCTCATCGCTTCTTTATGATCTGTATCCGACTCATGGAGAAATCTCTCCCAAACAATCGGAATCTTGAAATAGCTTGAGTATCAGTTTCGCAGAATAAAATTGACGAACAATAATTGCCCAAGGACCAGTGACTGCAAACTTGTATTCATCAGCTGTGAGAGACCCTCCAGCAGGTTCTCCCACACGTAACGGAAGGTGCCCAGCCCACAGAGGAGCCTCGTACTTCAAATGAATGAGCATTGGAGTGGAAGAGATTGCCAACAAGTACTGACACTTTGAAGAAAATTATGAATAAAACTCAGTTCCCGTTCCCAAGCCTCGGTATTAGCACGTAAGGTTTGGTTTTGATCCACTGTGTATACCACTGTGTCTTAGCAAGCCCTGGATGTTCCGTGGTCAGTTATCAGAGTGGATTGTGTAATCAATATTCTTACCAAGGAGCAGATTATGCATTGGGTCTACAACAGTCCACTTCACGATATCAAAGTATATCAGTCGGGCAAACTCAGTCCATCGAACACCGTTTTTCTTGAAAAAATCTGCTTTTGCCTCAGGGTTCGGAAGGGCAAGCATATTGATAACACATTTCTCGATGCTGTTTCACCGGTCGTGGAGGATACCCTAGGACTAATCAGTATATGAATGGTGCAAGAGAATGCTGCAGAAGTACCATTACGAAGTGATTTCTTCGATGAGAGGTCCTCTTTTCTAACATGGCATTTTGTGCAAGGTGAAACATTATGGTTCTTGTCGGCAAAACCACAGAGTTTACACATGGCTGGGTGATCCGCAATGATTCCAATGAGCGCAACCCGCACAATTATACCTAAAAGCCCCTCTTATCAATAGTGCCAAACAGAATTGAGAGGATTGGGTACCCTCGGGGTGCTCATCAGTTTCAATGAGTATACCCTCCTCATAAAGAAGAATCAAGTCATCAACAATAATTTTGAGGTGGTGTTGCAGCTGCTCAGCCGTGGGCTCTGTGGACCTGGTGGCATTCCACTAAGTATGAGATTCTCGGCAGAAAATCTTCCACAATGCACATCAGTTTATGAAGAATAAAGGGTAGCGAGATCTCACCGTTCAGATTCCAACAAATTTTGGATACAAAATGATGTAACACCCGCTGAATGGGAGGGACCATAACTGCTACTTTTTCGGTTGAACCTAGGAAATGTCAGCTAGAAACAAATCACACTGGTTACACTCACCAGTCAAGGCTAAAAGTAGTACCAATCCTAATCTCCCTCTTGCTGCTTTCACCGTAGAAAAAGCTCTGCTTGTCGTGGCCCTTGATTGTTTTCCAAACACGTCCATCCTGAATGGTCCTTGACTCCCCGGGAGTAGATTCCCGACTCTTCCATAAGTTGACAGCTGGAACCATTCCAGGTCGTTGGAAAAAGTCTCGCAGTCCATCAGACAACAATTGAACTGGGGCCACCAGTTTGGGTTTTCGAACCGAAGGAGGAGGGGGATTCCCGGTGACAGTAGAGATAACTCTCTGAAAGAGTTGCCGTGTAGCAGGATGGAACAACTCGAGTTCACAGTCTGGACAAAGGGCATCCGATGGGGTATTTCGATCAAAATAGCGGTGGCACTGATAACATAGCAGATGCTGAGTAAACCTGTCCTCCTCCATGCCCAACCGAGAGAAGACAGTTTTCAAAGGTCAATGGCATTTCCAAACCCCCAGGCTGTCGGACAAAGATGAAGTTGAGACAGACCAAGATCA
Organism: Mycena olivaceomarginata; assembly: GCA_029378375.1. Taxonomy (NCBI): domain Eukaryota; kingdom Fungi; phylum Basidiomycota; class Agaricomycetes; order Agaricales; family Mycenaceae; genus Mycena; species Mycena olivaceomarginata. Next base: position 69,111 of record JARKIC010001821.1, on the reverse strand, counting down.
GCCCACAAGCACGATAGGAAACTTGATAGCGGATGTGTAAAAAAGCCACAAGAAGCAGTACACATCGGATGTGCCATTGTGAGTGTAACCGCTCTTGTAGAGGATCCTCGAGCGTCTCTGCAATTGGAGGTTCAAATGGACGACGAGGATGAGGAGCCATTGACTCCGTAGAATCAGGCTGGCGGCTGACATCAGATTCAACTGTGATTTCTCTATGTGATCGTTAGAAATGGATGTAAATGTATATATATGAGTGTAACTTATAACTCACGGTAATGCAATCTGCGGGTCGGGGGCCTGGAAAGAAGATGCTGACCTCTCCCTAAGAGATCTTCCTCGTGTAGCAATCACAGTGGTGGTTAAATCTACGGGGGTATGTGATCCTCTCCCACGAAACGCAGATGGTGCGCCAGAGACATATGCCGGTGTGTGCCCTGTGCTATGTGATTCACAAAATCCGAATGGATAAGAAGAATACGTACCTGCTCGGGCCCTTCGGGGGTTGTCCTCGCTGGCTACTTGACATATATCTGAAGAGTGGATGAGAGTAGATACCGTGGGTGTGGTGAAGCGGGGTGGCCAGAGTGGAGGGAGTTTGATGTAACTCCACATTATATCCTATTGTCCGCATCTTTTCACACGAAGACCACCACCAATCGGTGCAATAACATCAGTGACCAGATGTAATTATATCCCATGCATGTGAACACTCTCCCATCTTAGCCAATGAGGTGAGGTTCTCTTCGGGATATCTACGGGAATTTGCTTTGGAAGATTTCTCGAACATCATTTTTCGCAAAAATCACCGATCGGTGTAATACCATCAGCTAACAATGTATCTATATACGGTAGGCGGGATGGTCGAGGTTCAATATAACATTTGACATTGGTATTATGGTTTCGCCGAAAGGATATGCGCAATGGGCAGACCACCTATAGACTACCTATGCTATATAATATTGTCCTACCAGCCTGTACTAACTTTGGTGTGCACAACAGAAGCTTACGGAAAGTCCGCGAGATACGTCGCTCCCTACATGAGCTCCCGAACGCGTGAGAATATTCGAACGCCGAGGTTGGCCCGAGAAATTACAAAGTCTTGCTTGGGAGCATGAGCTTTGCAGAGGTTTCATATGTTAGCCACCAGGTCGATGCCACCCGATGCCAGTCGACATATGTTACCGTCTTTACAGACAAAGTATCACTCACAGTGGAAGTTATGTGATTCGGCAAATTCTTCCGTTTGGGTTCGGCAGTAGTCAGATGCATCATGCCGTTATTGCCGACTGGATGGTGCGCGTTTGAATTTACTGTGGTGCTCGTTTTCTGCCGCCGAATTCACTCAATGATTTTTCGTTGCCATAATCATCCAGCTTCTTGAATTTCAACCAGATCCAATTCAGGTTCAAACCAGAACTTTAAACACACCATTGCCGAGATTGATGCGACTCCAACGGAGTTTTGCATTTGACAGCATTACCGATCGGTTGCCGTCGGCCGACGACGACCAAAACTAGTGCGGTCTGAATCCAGTTGACATTTTGACGATTGACGAGCAGTACATACAAGAGTGTAACCAACCAATTTACATGAGTTAAATTGCCGAGACCAGTTACGGAATCGTCGGATCGAAATGTCAAAAGTCAAATTGAACCTCGACCATCCCGCCGACCGTAATCTATACCCTAAGCATGTAAAATTTGTCTCGTCTTTGCCAATGAGATGAGGTTCCCGTAGGAACTTCGGAAATTTGCTTTGAAAAAATCAGTATCATCCCCGTCTTGCCTACATTCAATGACCGTCATCGTTACGGCTGGTTCGTGCACCGAGTTGCCAAGTCAAAGCTGAGTCAGACCCGCGGGCTCATGCCCAACTATTCAGTACATCATGCCAGAGGAATCTGAATGCTTTGTGCTGAGTGCTCTACCTGTTACCTAGGCTCAGGTTCAGACATCCACTGCAGTGTGTTGCGCAGCGTCAGCATCAAACTGATATAATACACATAAGTGTGAGGTTCTCTGAAGTTGATGCTCAACATTCAGTGGATACTTGTACAGTATTTACTTCAGTGAATACAATGTAAGCTGACTGTCCTCAGCCAGCTGGGCCGCAGCTGGTTACACTTTCGGCTCGGCATAATCGCTTCTTTGAGCCCAACCTTGCTGCGGCAATGAAGCGGCAAGGCTACAAGTTGTTCTCCACTTGAAATCAGGTATGTTTACCTCTGGTTAGGTGGCCAGCAACATCTTGACTGACCTACCCTGGGCTGAACTGACCTCCCTTAAGATACAAACAGCTGCACTGACCTGCACATATCTAGACTGACCTGCACAGACCGCTTCTAGTCACCTAGACAGACCCCTCTGGGCAGCTGCGGGTAGGTCATCTGGCCTCAGCCTGTTTCTAGGGGGGGGTGGAACGTAGTGCCTGTCCACCCCCCTATGGTCCTACATATTTCCCTTATATTTGCCTCGTATCAACGTACCTAGTGGCTATTCTGTATCCTCTCGACGCCCACCGTTGTTCCTCTCATATATCCCGCTGGGCTCGACTTCCCTGCGTGACCTGAACTTCCACAGAGACGGCGCCGATGCGCGCGACCCGTACGAAGACGCCGTCGATGCGGGCAGTCTTCGGAGGTGCGAAAGACACGAATGGAGCTGACGCCGATGCGCGCGACTTGTGTGACAATCTTCGTCGATGCGAAAGACACGAAAGAGAGCGGCAACCGATACCCGGCCGGTAGGAAGCCACCACCGGTGTGGACTGCCAGTGCGAAGTCTTTGCCGATGCGAAAGACCCGGAAGGAGCCGGCGCTGATGCGCGCGACCCGCCGCCGGTGTGGAGGTTGTGGTCGGTGCCGTCCGGCCAAGTGAATTTTTATATGTTTATTTATATATGCTTTCAAAGACAGTTCTGTTCCAATCGCCAGCAGTGTTGAGCAGATTATACATTCCCAGATTTCTACTCAGCCCTCTAGAAGGTGCTCAAACCCAATAGTAGCGACTGGAGGCGCTCAAGCGTGTAAATAACAATTCTGGAAAGGCCTTAGTGAGACTGGGTTTTAATTGAATCAACAATATGGCACACATACTGTGCAAGAAATAAAAAAACACAATGGACTTTTCCCAGATTTCTAGTCAGCTGAACTGCACTCCTCTAGAAGGTGGAGGTGCTCAAGCTTTTAAACAACAATTCTGGAAAGATCTTATTGAGACTGGGTTTGAATTGAATCAACAAGGTCTAAATTATACGAGAACAATAGTAGAACAATCTCCTGCGGACCATCCACAACCATCCACACGACGACAGAACAGATTTAGGTGTATGCGATGGATCTTCCTAATCAGGAATCTACGTTACTGGAAGCAGCTTCCGAGCGAGACAAACACTCTCCCAGCGAGACACGCGGTCTCTCAGCGAGACGAACTCTCTCTCCACCGCTCTGACCGCCCCTGAACGCTCTCTCCACTACTCAGACCCATTCCACACCGTCTTCAGCAGGATACGACCATCCCAGATCCGGACCCTCGTGCCATCCCTGCGACGAAGTAACTTCTGACGAGACCAACTCTCTCTCCACCACTCGGAGTCGTTTCATCACACCGATGCCAGCCAGATACAGCCATTCCCCTAGACCATCTGGACTCTCGTGGCATCTTCGCGATGCGCGCACAAATACCACCGACTGCTTGATCTCTATTAAGGAGGGAAGACGAGCTCTCTTGCACTGGGCGGACCTTGCCAATGCCTGACAGTGGCCCATCAGACGAGGCAGAGGTTATCCAGACCACTGGTTGGCATGCTGGAGCAAGAGAAATAATGGCAGCTATTTCGTTACTTGTGCAATCTGTGTGTTCAACATGCAGAGCAATATCGTCATTGTCATCGTAAACATTGAGGTTCTCGAGCTTGTTGATGAATGGGTTGACTTTTTCCAAGCCTGCAAGTGCGCTATGAATCCAAGAAGATGGAATGTTCAATTCGTCCCCTTCAGTAAACATTGCCCAAAGGTCATGTATAAACCAACGAATTGCATGGTGACCCTCGTGAGCAGGGAGCAGTCGATGATATGTTCGCCCGCCTGCCAATGTTACCGCTGCAACGCCATCTGGAACCTTCATGAAATCGCCATCACATACTCCAAGTGCTGTCAAGGAAAACAGGTTGTTCAATTTGCGGGAAATGCTCGCAGTCTTTCGATCATTGATCAAGTAGTCCCACTCTACAGGATATGGGGGAAGAGGGGGTTGATAATGAGAGCCGTTGGGACCGCAAACGAAACATCGATCATGTATTCTTTCGCCTGTCAGTGCCTATTCATCTCCATTGGTAAGTATGCAACTCCACCCCCTCCACCCATCACAGGCCGGTCTAGAATCATTGGTTTGGCGGCACTGACAGCGATCAAAGAGATATATACGAAGCACGCGGATACAAACCTCGTCGGACTGCAGTGGTGGCTCCTCATACACCACGACATCTCCATCTCCATCTCCTCCCTCCAGGAGACCCTCGAACGAGCCGGACTTACCCAGAAACTGCTCCACAAGATCGCTGTCGAGCGCGACATCGAGGGTCGGCGCGATTATGTACTTTCACACAATTCAAACCGGCTTCAGCGGCACTGGCCGTGAGTTTGTAACCATCGACGAGTCAAGCAAAAATGAACATGATGTCTGCCGGCGTTACGGACGCGCACCAATCGGATATCCCGCCGATTTCGAAGACGTCTTTATCAGAGGGGTACGGTATACCTTGGTGGCGGCCATGAGCATGGATGGGTATATTGCGCAGCGCGTTGTTGAGGGCTCACTGGATTCTTTTGATTTCTTCGATTTCATTGTGGATGATGTCGTGAGTTTCCAAAGAATCGCACTTCAATCACTGCTAATCATGCATAGGTACCGGAAATGGGTGTTTTTTCCTGATGATCGCAGTGTGCTAGTTATGGACAATTGCCGCATCCACCACACCGACACCCTTCAAGAAGTTCTGAATGCACAAGGTTCGTGTTACACTCATAATTGTGGAACCATATCTGATCTTTTGGGTAGGGATAATGCTTCTGTACCTGCCTCCTTATTCTCCGGACCTCAACCCGATCGAGGGGTCATTCAGCGCATGTGCGTCTTCGCGATACATCGCTTACATTTACTCACTTTGTACAGGGAAAGCATACCTCCGTGCTAACGTCCATTCCATTCGCGCTGCTGCTGACCCTGTTCTCGTACTCCTCGACTCGACAGGCTGCATGAATCGTGCATAGAGCCATCGACAAGGTGGGACCGAAGATCCTGATACCGGAGAGGAGTCGCGGCGAATGGAAAGTATGATCCCACGGCTGCGCCCTCATCGGCAGTCACATAATATAAATGATGTCGCGCACGAAGAAGAACCGAAGTTGAGCGCCGAAAAAAGCAGTTTCACCACCCGAAAGATGAAACTGAAGCCCAATGGGAGGCCATCCATTTCCAGACAGGTTAGTGGGTCAGCTAAGACGACTTTGTGCGCCATTGATTGGTATATGTGGTTAGGTCGGCACCGGAGGTCACAGGTGCATGCAACTGGTTATAAGTCCCGATGGTCTGAAGGTCCAACGGCATCAAGAGAGTCAGCATTGAACCTTCGACATTCATGGATGCGAACAATGGCTGAAACTTGATTGAAACGCAGTGGTTCCATGCAGTCTGATAAATTTCAGACAAGGGTTTCAGGCTTTGACAGCAAATCTGTAAGTTAACTGCGGACGTATAAGTACCCCGCGCCGCGTAACCGTAGACGACGATGACTGGCCATCGTGTGGCACTTAAAACGCACTCAACTTAGCCTTTATTAACACTTAAGGGCTAAGCAAAAAATCTGACATAAGAATTCGATTACCGGTCTAACTTCCAACAGTTTTTCAATGAGAGTGGTCCAAATTTAATTCTATCAGTCAGCCGGGGATCACGCTGTAACTAAGGTCCGATTGACCGCTTTGAACCATTGGTTGTAAATTTTCGCGACAGCAAGAACCCCGCCATCAGCTTGAGAGTTTTGATGACTGGCGAGGCCCGCGAGCAGCGAGGGCAGCGCGGCGAGCAACACAGGCGACGCGTTAGCCCGGTTCGGCGCGTACGTCGTGTGAGATTGGTAAGATTTTACAAGTCAGAAGAACGACGGTCATAGCACATAGTACAACGACAGAGAAGCCATATCGTAAAACATCCAACGCAGAAAATCGGGATACCACGCACGCAAAGCCCCAAAGCTTCGAAACCGTCCTCACCAGTCTTTGCGGGACAGACAAGACAATCAGCGAGGGGATATATGTTATTGTAAAACTTGCCCGAAGTGGTTAATCCGGCGACCCGGCTTTCGTATGCAGCAATTGCATACTCGGCCTCCATGTAATTTGGTACCAGAGCTGGGGTTTTGAGGCGACGGACTTTTTGCCGTAGGTCATTCCGAAGAGCGGTGATTTTAACATGATAGCCCTGGAAAACGCTCAGAGAAAAAGGCCCAGGACAGTGAAAGGATGATACGGACGAGATATATGTCTTTATCTTGGGCCAGATATGCACTGAAAACCCCATGGAATGAGGATCCAGGAATGCAGCACAACATCAAGCGTACCGACAAGAGCCGATTGCCCAGATAGCCATAATGGCGCCGAGTTCCTTCGCCTCAGCTACCTGAGCAGGGCTAGGGTACCGGTTCTTACGTGTCACGGATTCTGAAACAATCGCAAAGAAAGTCGAAATCTGGGTAATTGCCATCTGATAGACCTAGGACAGGACATGGGCCTCAAGCTTTGAAGGCAGACGCGTAATTTGGCTACGGATATATATATTAGTGTCGTCACTAATTATATAGATTCCGCGACTGACGGTCGTGTGGCACTGAAAACGATGAGAGCCATACCATCAAAGTATGTTCGCTGGTACTGCAAGTACTCGAACATTCTGGTTCGTTAGATAGGGTTTCCAGCACTGCCAACACCTGTCGACTTCGTTTAAAACCGCCACAAAGACCCTCATCAAAACTCACTGCGTAGGTGTATTCTATCATCAGATTTTTCATCGCGTTTTCCATATACTAAGATGATCAGTAAGTGAATCCCCTCTCTCTGCGACACTGCCCTGCGCGCGGGCGCGCTCGCATTCGGCACGTACGCGTCCCCCGTTTCCTCGTTCGTCACCCAGGAACTGGGGCAGCGCGTCGCGCATGCGGTTCTGGGTTTCAGCGACCCAAGCACGGCCGACAGGGCCATTCGGGATGGAGTGTGGATCGACAGCAGCAAGGGACACCAGGAAGTAGGGGTAGGGCCCGGGATGCTCTCGACTCCGTCACTTCTCAAGATGTTTCGGTGCAGTATAGTATCGAACAAACCCCCGTTAAGAAAATCGCAGCCGCGTGGTCCGTAGACTCTGCAGACAGAAAGAATATGATTTTGTGCTACAGGAGGGGAAGCTTGCCAATTCCGAGTCCTCTACAACAAAATCCTCTTTTTCATCCATGGGCTTGACGCGATGTCGATGGAGATCTCTCCATGGAATCATTTTGTAATCCGTTCGCGGGGGGTTACGGTATACCGTATCATTACGTGCAAATCGACAGCTGTCTCTGAATTGATCGCTTCCGGAATTCTCAGTTTGCCCTACGGAAATGCTCAATGGACATGAGGCTTTCACTCTGCTCTTCACTTCCATGCCTGCATGCTGTGGTATACTCTATCCCTCAATTTTGACCGGGAAGTTTCGTTTCACCCAAAACCTCAGCGTCGAGTATAGGCTCGAATCCAGCCTGTCTATCAATGCAAACTTCTCGCGACAGGCTGGTCGATCTGAGATCACTACCAAGACCTAGGCAGAGTTCATTTCTCACTAAAATAGGTGCATGCTAACAACAAAAATGAGGATCTTGTTGTACCTGGGTTCTAGTACTTGTAGTTCTCACTTTTGTAAATAAATCCAATCCGCATCCCAAATGGGATTCCAATGGTGCGAGCAATAGAGAGTTTGCGGTGAGCCACCAGTTTAACTAGTGGCTCCTGGTATAAAATGACACCATAAGCTTTGGGGCTGTGGTAGCCACTATTTCATCCCTTCCTTAAGGGCTAAAAATAGTGGCTGAACTGGCCCTAGAGGATGGTAAGTTGCGGAGAAAAATTAGCCACCAGTTGATCTGGTGGCTCACCGCAAACTCTCTAATGAGTGTCGAGGGAGATGGAGAGGAGGAGCCAGCTTGCAGTCAAATGTGGCAGTCGTGTGGGAAGAAGTCCAATTTTCTCCCGATCACGTCAGTTGTGTGAGCCCGCGGCAAATCGAACCGAGGTACTTGGAGGAAAAAATGTCATTTTTCGTGGTTTTTTTTCGCGATTTTGTGACTTCTTTCCCAAGTTCGCGGTGTGGAAGGAGAGGATGCCCCGCTCGTTACTTTTCCTTTTCACCCACATACACACGTGTAAGTGTTCAAGTTGCCCTCTTGAATCTTAACTGAATGGTCCATAGTACGAAAGCGAAGGCAAGGATCCAAAACGAGCTGTCCAATATGCGTCATAACTTCCAACGGCGCGCTCCAAAACGGCTGAATTTATTTATATTTAGTGAAAGTTATAGTAAAGGAGAGGAATAGAACCGTCCAATGGAGTGTCCATTGGCATATTGAAGGTCGCAACACCCAGTAAACTAAGCCTGCGGAAAACGGCTCTATTGTTCACTCTTGCCAATTTCCCTCGAGGCATGAATAAGGTACATTTTTCGAGCACTTTCAGACCCTGTACACCATTTCTGTGTAAAGCATGATTCCACGAACTCCATTTTTCAGAAAACACCCAAACATTTTATTCTTGAATTTATTAAAATTTCATCAATTTGGACACCCACGTACCCGGCGTCGAGCCTGAAAAAGGCGTGGGTAATGATGAGACAATGTCAACGTCAATAGGAATTTTTGGTAGAATGTTAGCAGCCAGGTCGACTCGAATCAAGGGCGGAAAAGTAGGTCTCCATACCAAGTCATGTTTGTACGGCACACGTTTAGTCGAACCCCGGCGCACGAAAATGGGGTACTTATTTCCATTCCTAGCGTGTAATATCTACAGTGAGAACAATGTATTGTCATTAAGAAACACTGTCCCCACTGGATCTGAAGGCAAGAAAAGACGCGGTAGTGAGATATAAGTAGGCGGTGCGGCACTGCCGCATCAAATCACAGCCGCCGCCGCATCAATGCGGGTCAGTGTCGCGTCAGTGTGCCGTGGCAGTCGCGGCATTTTCACCCAGCCCCGGCGGAACGAGGCGCCATTAGATCCGCGCGAGTTGAGGGTGAAGGGCGAGGACGAAGGGGATGGGGAGCGGCTGCATGAGACGGAGGAGGCGGCACACGCGCAGATGCGCGCTGCGCTCGAAGAGACGAAGGCTAAGCTCGTGGAGTGGGAGAGGGTGCGGGCGGAGGCGTATGGGGACGACGTGAAAGCAAGGTAGTACACCTTGTTCAGTTGGTTTTTTCATTCAATCGATCATCCATCCACTCTCGAAGATTTCTTAAGCTCATCTGACGCCCTCTCGTTGTCGATTATCTCCATCCCGTGTAATTTGTCCTGGCGTCGCGAGTTCACTGTCGATCCGAATCTTCCTGTGTAGACCCAACTTTCGTGTCGTCAATGCCTCCGGGTGGTCTCACAATTCGCCCTCGTGGTGACCATTTTCGAGTCAATGGCTCTTTCCTTCTTGACGACGTTCACAGATTAACCGCACAACATAATCATCTATGGTTATTAGCACACCATGGCTTTCCCGCACAATCCGGCTTCCTGATCGTTTTCTGGTCTGTACTCCGAACTCTAATTCGAGTGGCTCACTGTATACCATTCAATCCAATCCTAATTCTAATTATACACAGAAACGGCTCGATGATAGATATGGGCCATTATGGAAAATTAATGTACCAAAAGACCCCTGGCCGGCTGGCCATAATATTATTTTACCCAGCCAGCAGGGTTTGGCCAACCATATCATATAGGGTATAATATTATACTCCCTACTGGCATGGGAACGGCCGATGATCAGAGGAATATTTGAGACCGAGGAAGGTAGGGCTCGGTCACACGAGGTGCATACAGACCATAATATTATTCACCCTGGAACCCAGGGTTTGACTGATAGGTACAATAATATTTTAAGCCCAGTACTCTTGGGATTGGCCGGTGGGGAGACAAATATTAGACACCCTAGATGTTAGGACTTGGCCGACCTACCTTTCCACAGACAATATTATTATTTTCCCTAGATGCTGGGGTCTGGCCGACAGGTGTAATAATATTTAAGCCCAGTACTCTTGGGATTGGCCGGTGGGGAGAGGAATGTTAGACACCCTAGATGTTAGGACTTGGCCGACCTACCTTTCTACAGACAATAATATTATTTTCCCTAGATGCTGGGGTCTGGCTGACAGGTGTAATAATATTTTAAGCCCAGTACTCTTGGGAGTGGCCAATGGGGAGAGGAATATTAGACACCCTAGATGTTAGGACTTGGCCGACCTACCTTTCCACAGACAATAACATTATTTGCCCTAGGTGCTGGGGTCCGGCCAACAGGTGTAATAATATTTTATGCCCATGTCACTTGGCACCGGCTGGTGGGGAGAATATTAGACATCCTCAACGGTAGGACTGGGCTGACCTACCTTTCTGCAAACAATAATACTATTTGCCCTAGATGCTGGGGTCCGGCCGACAGGTCGGAGCGGCAGTTTAATAAAGGGGTCTTTCAAAAAACATCGGAGTCCCCGGCCCGTGGCCGATCAACCGTTGCTGCAAAACGAAGCAATCCGTGGATGTTATCCGTACTGTGAGCTAGGGTTGACTCGACTCGACTCCATCAAAGTCACTCGAAGTCGACTTGAGTCAACTTGAGTCGATGAAGTCGGGAGTTTGGAGCATATAAGCAAGGTTACATTTCGGGTTCAGCTAGCTACATAGTGTGAAGCCGTGGCACTGTGTTCAGTTCCTTGTGGACAGACTGGAATCCTCAAGGTGGGCGCGATTTCTCATCTGTCGAGGTGCGATTAATCAGCTAAAGCCGGCTTGAGCAGTTTTGTGCTCAAGCCAGCTCAAGCTGCTTAAGCCGTAATAGTGATTAAATAAATCTACCGAATTACGCCTACATATCAACAATTGAACCAGATTAAGCAGCTCAAGCCAGCTGAAGCATCACGGACTGTTGAGACGCAAATTGCTTAAGCTATCGTAAACAGGTGACAGGATGACCAGAATTGGGGGCGCATCAATACGTCGGCTTGCCGATAAAGCTGAGGTTCCGACAGACAGTGCAACTGCGCTACAGAGAATATGTGTCTCTGCATCTCTCTACTGGTAGTTAAGGGTCTCTAGAGTGATAGATTGGGCAGTCCGGTTAGATGGCCTTATTTGGAATGAATGATGGCTGCATTACTCACAGCGTTCAGCAAAGCCGACGCGCTCTGAAAACTGAGGTGTAACTTCGTGTCCCGCTAGGTCTTGATAGCTGAATTCGGAGCTGAGGGGGAAGACGCACAGCGCGGCTTTGGAGGAGCCGTAGATCCCTGCGGGTGGGTGGCTGATTCCTTTAGTGAATAGAAGGCAGAGATTTGTTTGATGGATACGCGCCGGTGCACTGTACGTGCTCGTCCAACTGGTGAGATCTGTGCTGAGAAGCTGATTGATCATAACTCATCGGCAACTCTGGGCGCCAACTCGTGCGGCTCATAAGGATTAACTGACAAATTTGAAGGCGTACGTCGAAAAACACTCACCTCATACTGCCGCCTCATCTCTGCCGTCTTAACCACCACAAAATCAACAGTGAAGCCACAGCTAGCCACACAAATCACACCACTTACCTGTGGAGAATTGGTATTACGTGAGCAAGCTTGGCGAGCTCACGGATCAACCACGGGGCTGTGCATATGTTACGTAGTGTACGCGCGTCTTCGGATCCTTATCCGTTTGCCTTCGTACCACCACCATCTGTGTACTTACCAGGCCAAACGTTCTCTTGCTGTGTTGTTCTTGCTACTCGGGTCCCCTGCCGCTTAGTAAATTCTCTACACAAACGGCCCTGATTTGGCTTCGCTCTTGCCTTATCTGCTGGGGTATTGATAATTCAGCAAAGTCCTCGCGCTCGAGGCACCACACGCTACTGGGGACGCCACCTAGCGGAACGACATGTCTACGGGACTATAAACCGGAATTCCACGGTCCCTGCGATGCACACCGGAACCACCACAGTCCCTGCGTATCGGCCGCACACTGGAATTGATGTCTACGGGACAGTAAACCGGAACAGCCGTACCACTCTCTGGGTCGACGGGACCCGAGGTCTCTGGACGAGGCCGTAAACCGGATCTGTCGACGGGACACTAAACCGCCCTCACGGTCACTGCCCACTCTTTGCATACCGGAATTTCCCCTCACCCTCCTTGTCTACGGGACGATAAACCGGAACCCGCCTCTGGACGCTGGCCGACAACTGCACCAGGTTATTTTTCATTGTCGGCATACCTTTCCCTTCCCTCCTTTCGCCTCTTTGCCGTTGTTGCCCACCTTCGCCGCATTTCGACGTGCATCCATCCCGCTGGGAAATACGACCCCGTTGCGAGCTCCACGCTGGACTCACCCCGCTCGAGAAGACGTCTCGACCGTCGCTGCGTATTTCTACGCCCTGTTGGATTTTTGTTGGAAGTTGTGATGTTGGTTTCATCGGTGGATTTTTGGTTTCAGGGAGAGTTGGTTTATTTATTGGTGAGCTCTTGCAGCTTGAGGGAGAGTGTGGAGAATTGGTATTACGTGAGCAAGCTTGGCGAGCTCACGGATCAACCACGGGGCTGTGCATATGTTACGTAGTGTACGCGCGTCTTCGGATCCTTATCTGTTTGCCTTCGTACCACCACCATCTGTGTACTTACCAGGCCAAATGTTCTCTTGCTGTGTTGTTCTTGCTACTCGGGTCCCCTGCCGCTTAGTAAATTCTCTACATTACCTGCCCTCCTCAAGCAACGCCTTCGCGCCATACGCCGCATTATTCACCAGCCACGCGCCCTCAGAACTCCACCGCAGTCGCCATGATGGCGCAGATCCTCTCCTCCCCCGCGGTGATGTCGAGCTGTAGCAGACGGAGGTTGTCAGATTTGGGGAAATCGGCCATCTTGTCGAGGGTGTGCGCGGTTGCGATGACGCGGTCGCCGCGCGTAGGTCATGTTAGGCTCGAAGTCTTAGGTGAGCCGCCCAATAGCAGTGGAAAACAGCCGTACTCACTAAGTTCTCATGACAGAAGACGATCCAACGTCTATCAGCACACAATCAGAAGATCGATTATGGTTGGGGGGTAACGGAATGGAAATCCGACAACGGTGAGGCGGCCAAGGGATACTTGGGTCCACGGCGTAGGGCTTGAATGTCTGGTAGCTCCTGACCGCTGCTTGAATGTCGCGTGGTCGGAGCGTACATGGCTTGAACGTGAGCCTTGAGGGCGAAGGAATAAATGCTACGCAGCAGTGAGGTGAACACCCGAGTCCAAAGTGTAGTGTGCAAACGTCGCGAGTTCATTAACGTGGAGGTTCTTGAGGACAATTCAAGTCTTGGGCCATGGCCTGTCTTGCGAGATCTTTCGCTTCTGACGCTTCGCCTCAGAGTGTACACCAGTACCTCTTTCCCTGCTTTACTCACCAGCTAGTCGTTATGCCTGCTGCGTGCCGCCGAAATCACCTCAGCCTCCAGTCTACCTCCACCTCACCGACTACTCTCGATGTCGCCGCCCGCCGCGCGTCCGTACCGCCTGTCCGCGAAATCACATCACCTCGTTGCTGCAAGTTCGCCTCCCCGTGTTCCGTGCTCCGCTTCACCCCAAGTCGTTTCCGCATCGAGCACATGCCGGCGTACGGCCTGCTGCACTGGAGATTGTGTCCGGCGAGCGGCTGCTCCATGCCGACTCTCGCCACCCTCGTCCACTGCGCAACTCGCAGTGCACTGTGCACTCGCAGCCCCGCCCCACTACCCCTCGGACCGGCCGCTCCGCCCAATTGCTCCAAGTACGAGCGACAAATCCACCGCGCTGTGCCTCCCGGTTTGCGTGCCCTGGGACGCGTTGGATTCGGGCGGCTTTGGGTCGGTAGTGAATGCAAATAAGTAGATTTGAACAAATGAAAATGAAATTCACTGCATTCAAGCCAATGATCGGCGCGGCTTGCCGAGCTGCACCGCCATGAGCCGCGCTGAGCCGAGGTGTCGCGACGCAGTCTGCCGTGATGATGGCGGCAGACCTACGTCGCGCTATATCGCCATGAGTCGAGGCGGGGTCGGCAGACTCCACCGCGCTTTGCCTCCCACCTCCCGCCGATCTCGGCACACCCTGCCTAGCTTTGCTGGACCTCTCCTGCCTTGCGTCCCGGCCTTGGCATGTTATGTGTTGTTTAGCACCTGGGAATATTCTCATCGCTTAGCTTTAATGAGGAATCTTTGCGTCATCCCTGGCGTAACGGCGTTGCTATCGTATCAGCTCTCCCTCTTCCCCTCGCTGCTTGATTTGCTGGGATGGGGACTGAGATTTTTTCTTTTTTTTGGACAGGTACTTATCCGCCGCCACCAACTGCCCGGAGCCCGATCTAGCAGCTATGAGAAACGAAGCCTCGGCTGTATTGGCGAGATCGGCCCATGATGTGACAGTCCTGTGATGTCACTCGGCTGGCAGGACGCACAGGACCTGTCTATGGTGAGTATACTACTTATCTCGAGGACCAGCTGTGGGCTTGGAAATGGAGGCAGACCGCGGCGGACTGTGTCCGCCCTCGGATCAGTCGCGCTCAGCCGCGACGCCTCTGGCACACCCTGGGCCGCGGAGGGGTCTGAATGCAGTGATTCATTTACCAATCTTCGGCGCACGATTTTGAGTGAGCAACGCAACAGAGAAAGCAAATTTGTGTCCCAGTTTGACCGCGTGCCCGCGCCGACTCACCAACCACAAAGGTAGGATGGATGGCTGACTGAGTGGTAAATGGTAAAATCGTGAACAGGCAGCATTTGACGACTCGGAATCCAATGTAGCGGGTGCTATAGGTATTTTTACGCGTAAGCAGAACCAAATAAAGGCCGTAGATATGGCAGAGATGCAGGAAGATGCGTCGTTGTCGCCTGTGATGAGCTGTGACGGGACGTGCAAACTCCGATGATTTGTAATAAGGTTGGCAAGCGATCAAGCAATCAAGCTGATCAACAGACTACAAACAACCGAGGTACGAGTTAAGTTATGTTTGTAGTGTCTGTCTACGAGAGACTAGAGGACGACGGACGTGGATGGGGTTGGGACATCAGGAAAAACCCCTTTTGCGAATTGTTCACATTTTGTTGCCATTTGTTGACAATTTTGGAATGGTGCCAATTGTTGGGAAATGTTGACATTTGGCTGACATTTCTTGACATTTCCTAGCTGACCTGCAACTAACTCGGGAAGTAAGCCATAATTCTACCCTATTCAATACACCAGATTCCAGAGATGTGATTCCAGTACTTCTCAATAAGTTATAAGAAAAAATAGTAGCGGCTTACAATAAACTGATGGTGCTTTGTCCAAAGGGCGGCCAGTATATCTCTGTAGTATAAATACCTTGTAATTAGCAGTGGTACTTCACTGGTTTGCAGAGATCTAAATCCTCTTGCAACACTCTTAACCTTCTGAGCTTACTTCAACAGATTTCCCAAAGATCAAATATATTATACTCCCATGGTCCAAATGCCTGAAATACGAGTTTACTGATGAAAAATATGTAGTACTGTAGAGGTGGCTATCCCTACACATATACAGTGTCAAAACCCGGATCCGAAAAATGCCTGGATCCGAAAAGTTTGCAGTTCGAGCCGGAACCCCAGGGTCTTTCAGCCTGATTTTTTTTTTTGTGGAATATCTACAAGGTCTATAAGTACTGTAGTGTACGAAAATCGGCACTGAGCCAATTAGTAACTGGTGTTCCAAAAATTGTCGAGATGTTAATTTCCTGCGGCTACATTTTTTCAATCACGTGACCCATTGCGGGCACTGCACTGCAGTCCATTGCATGCTCCTGAAATCTTTCTATTCCTGCTGTAGGTTCGGATCAAGCCGCCTTCTCAGCTCACATAACCAGCACGTGCTTCACAGCGCCTTCTGAGAAGGGGCTTGTTTCAAACTCAGAAAAAAAGGGGATGTGTTCGGCGCGTTCTCCTGCGACAGCAAACGGGTCAAACCTCTGGGTCACTTATAATCATTTGTTCTTGTTAGCAATCCGCATGAGATAGCTTCCTCAGATTTGGCCTTTACTGCCCGAGAGCCTTATTATTCGGATTGATGTAGCTATGGAGAAAATGCATTCTGAACAAAGACTTCTGCGTTAAATTGTTATTTGACAGTCTAAAATAATTTTGAGGAGACAGAATTGTTGGGACGTCATTTACGATAGGTCCCCACCTTTGAAGTGTATCAAACGGTCCCAGAATCAATTTTCTGTCTATCCTACAGCAATCTGTCTTACTGAGATCATTCCAGTACTGGAACACTGTCTCAGCAAGCGCAAAAGCCAATGCGGCAACAAATGTATGTGTAACGACATATTTTGTTGCCGCTGCTAATTGTGCTTTTTCCAGGCCGCGTTGGCTCTTGCGTGATCGGCTGGGGGTGCGAGGGACGTGGGGGAAGGTGCTGCTGTGGTTCCCTTGGACCGGAGGGGCTTCGCAGGGAGCGGGGGAGCGCGCTGGGTTCCGAGGCGCCATCATGTAGCTACCCAAATATAGTAATTTACTTCAAATCGACCTGACTCGTTCTCCCTCGATCTGCATTAAAATGCATTTTTCATTCGATGTAATCATGTGAACAATAACTTCTATGTGGCTAGATATCGCTAGATGGCACTAGATAATGAATCGAGTGAGATCGAGACATGCTGTAAATTAACGAGCCGGAGCGAGGAACTAGATCTGCCTCTTTCTCGCTCGATCCGGCTCGACGGCTTTCTCACTGGGATTGACAGTTGGCTCCCACCGCACACCGAACAAAGGCTGCCGCGGCGAACTGATAATTTCTGCTCCTCCGCTGTCAACGCCAAAGAATCGCCAACTTAACTTAGTGCAACTCAACCAAGTGCATCAGAATTTTTTCAATGGTGTCAATCCGCTGTGACTGCCCCCCCTTTTTATAAAATTATACTAATTCAAATAAGGGAATGGGAGGCCGCGAAGCGGCCGACCAGTCCCTTGTAGAATATAAAATATGCATTGTATTGAATATACATCAAACATATCCCGAGTGTACAAACCATCCTCGGGCTTTCTCCGCCGTCATCGACTCGTGAACCCCTCGCCAAATCATTGTGTAGGGCGAGTCCGCATTCGGCCCACCCGCCAAAGCCCCAGCTGTGTAGTCGCGGTGCTGGCGGACCCACGCCTTGAAAGCGGAGAAGCCCTCTTCAATCGGGTCGTAGTCGGGTGAATAGGGCGGGAGATATTCCAGGTGCATGCCCCTGCAATCGTCATCATAGAACTGGACGAAGACAGAGGATCATACCGCTGCTCAATCATCGGACGGAGCGCCGGCGATTTGTGAATGCTGGCATTGTCCATAACGATTACTGAGTTCGGCCCAGGGTACGGGTTCATGTTGTCGAGGAGTCCGTCGATGAAACTGTTGAAGCTGGCGGCGTTGTATGAACCGGCGAGGACTTCGAGGTGCAAAACACCGCTCAGAGAAAGGGCAGGGAGCACCGAATACCTCCAAAAATGGTGAGCAGGGAAACATTAAATAGTGAATAACGACACACTTGACTCCCCGAATGTAGACGTCATGTCTACGAGCCTGTTCTCCGGCCGGCGCCCAAGCCCATCCGCGTTTTGTGGTGTTGCGATTGCAGGCCGCCTCGTCGACGAAGACGAGCTGCTCTGCACGGTACGTCGTGGCCATGTATATCTCAAAGTTTGTGCGTCCGTCTTCATCTCGTTGTACAGCCACCCGAGCCACCTACATGGAGGGACGTCAAAGTACCAAAGAAAAGAGTTATTTGAGAACCCACCCGCTTCCTCGTGTATCCTCGACGCCTCAAAGCCATCCAGATCGTCCAAAGACAGACATTGACGTCACAGCGCTCCCGCAACTCAGCTTGCATTTCGTACAAGTACATGTCGGGGGTTCTTTGAACCAAGCCAACCAAGAACTAGGGAACTGTGAGATCGCACATGTAATTGCAAAAGGAGAGGGCCTACACCAACATCGGCGGCGTGTAAATGGCGAGGGCGACCCCGAACTCGGAGTGTGGGGGCACTCAACCCTTCCGAGTCACGTCGGTAACGGGTCAGGATCCTTTCCACTGAGCTGAGGCCGATGCGAAGGTCGGCGGCAATGTCTTCCTGTTTGTGGTGGCGAATGTAGTATAGGTGAATGACATGCTGCTTGGTTTCTTGAGAAATATTCTTCTTCCTGTTAGTCCGGGCCATGGCTGTAGACCATCGTCGTCGAGCGCGAAGGAATTGGAGGTGGGCAATTGATGACGTTGGGTGGAGCAAGACGGCGACGCAGTGACAAACAGACGTAAGCAAAAATCGAGCATCATTTTTTTTTACGAAACCCCTCTAAATTTTACAAAAAGGCTGTATCGCACATTATATCCATTTCCCATTGGCATGTAGATGTTGGCGTCCTTTGTGCCTTTGCACGCCAGAGTGGAGTGTAGGCATGTCTTGTGGTGGTTCAATCTCGGTTCAAACACAAAGAAGAAAGTGTGTCTGGATGAAAGACTCAACTTGTGTCTGAGATGGCATTACAACTCACAAGTAGAGAAGCTAGTGCTGGGATGGTTCAGTTCAAGAAATTGGTTCGAACTCATGGAACTACCTGAATATCCGCATTTCAAAGCTTTTATCCATCACAGATGAGGTGTCAATGAATAAAATAGCCTGTACAAATCTGTGAGTGAGTTTGGGGTTTCATTGAGACATACCTTCAACCTATGCTGCATGTTAAGAGGTGGCACAGGAAGGGGGCTCTCATTGTTTCCTTTATGAGTATCAGATGTCAGATAAATCATTGATCATGTTGTCCTTGATTCTCTGGAGCTGTATAAAGTAAAATTAAGGGTAAAATCACAAGAATATTTGGTTCTTTTCGACCATAGATCGGGATTTCAACCAAAGAAATTGAAGCTATCATAGATGCCATTGAAATAATTCAATTCAACATCCAAAAAAAGAACAAGTTCAGGATTCGAACCAAAGGAGTTCGGGGATATGATTACGAAGGCCGAAAGCACGGCCACTACTTCATCACAAAATAACTCTAATGAAAAGTTTAAAAAGACTTCAACACAGCCACTATTTATGTCGGTACCGATAAATGGGACTTACTCGTTCATGTGCACTCAAGAATGTCAATGGAAAAATTTTGAAATGGACGATCAGTTATTACATAAGTACTCGTAATTTAAGCTTTCTGGTTGAAACTAAAGGCGAAATTCGGTAATTAGGAGCCACATCAGAGCTGTTACTCCGCACATCCTCGCGTCTTTCGTCGTTCCGGCTCGCCCCTCGTGCGGCTACGCCGCCTCTGCGCCTCGTCCGGTGTGGATCGCGGTGATTGGTGTATCAACATCGACAGCCCCCACCGCCCGCTGCGTCCGACCGTATGAGGATGACGCTCAATGTTTACGAAGGCTTGGTGCCTGGAAAGACAACGCCGAATTGAGTCCTTGTGTTATGCAGTAAGTATCAATGGCCGAAACACTTCACGCCGCTGCCGCACCTTCCAGGTGACATCTTCCTCATCACACCAAGGGAACCTGTCACGAAACTCCGCATAAATTTCGCCTAATGAAGACGACCTTGTGGGGCTTGCGTATATCACGAGCTTCAGTAGCAACGGAAACGGAGCCGGTCGCTTCGCACCACGCCTGGTCCGTGCGCATCAAACCAAAATTACCAAACACTGCCAATAGGACCACAGGTTTCTCCCACCCTTTCCAAATCCCCACCAAAGCCCCCGCACTCAGGATATACAGACAAGCCTCTCAATGGCGCCCAAAGTTGTCGACCATTACCTTGACACTTGCTCCATCTCACCTTCCTCTCCAGCCTGCATCTACTGCCAGTAAAAGCCCGGCTAAAGGCTCTGCCTCTTCTGCTAGCAAGTCGCCCGCCAAAGTTTGTCGTTCTTTTCAGTACTGTGGTGTGTTGTTAAACCGGGTGTTTAAGGTGGGGAAAACCCAAACCAAGAGGACCGCCAAGTCAGTCGCGCCCGCCGCGGACAAAAAGAAGCCTAAGAAAAGGCGCAAGGAGACCTACAATTCTTATATCTACAAGGGTGCGCATCTCATTACTATGGATGGGTCCTTGTCGATGGCGCATTGGAGTGCTCAAACAGGTCCACCCTGACACCGGCATCTCGAACAAGGCCATGGCTATCCTCAACTCCTTCGTCAACGATATCTTCGAGCGCATCGCTTCGGAAGCGTCCAGTACGCCTAATCTGCTCTCCGTGTCGTGTCCCCTACCTAATTTGCCGACCAGGGCTCGCCAAATACAGCAAGAAGTCCACGATCGGAGCAAGGGAGATCCAGACGAGCGTACGTCTTAACCTTCCCGGTGAACTCGCCAAGCATGCTATCAGCGAAGGTAATGCGCTTTTTCCACTCCTGTATTAACTTCTTAATTGTTTGGGTCCTTGCCAGGCACCAAATCCGTCACCAAGTTCTCCTCGGCAACGACTACTACGAAGTAGTAAATCTTGTGGATTTTCGAAAAAAAGTTGGCCGCCGTCTTCAAGTGCAAGTAATGACAGTCGGAAAAAATTGATTATGATCCTGTTTGATCCCGCCGTTCCAAGCTGCGGTATAACCTCCGAGCCATTGCGAGCAGCGTCTCAAAGTCTGGGAGTGTTCCAGTCTTCTCAAGACAGTCAAAATACTCCAAGATATCTTCGGTTTCAAATGCGAGACTGAGGGAGAAGGAAATCAATTGCGGCATAATTAATACAACCTGCGAAAACCTACCGCCAAATATCCATGATCTTCGCGTCCAAAACCAGATACAGCGACTGAGTGCCTGAATAAAACTCGACCTTCTTCATGTTGGAAGGTGCCGGTCTTCCAATTTTTTGCGGCACTAAAGCCGAGCGAAGCAGGATTGGTATTTTTACCGGCAATGCGACCCCAGTGCATTTGAAAGATGCGGATAACAGCAGTCCATTTTGTTTGCCATACCTGCAGTTGCGGCTCCATGATTTCGAAGGATTTGAACGGATCGTGGTGGTAGATGTGCAATTGCTGAAGCATCGCATATGTGGGGCCGTCACCGCCGACTGGGAGCTTTCGCCTCAGATAGCATTCTGGCGTCTGTCCAATCTGCTGAAGAAAATCTATCATCGCGTCTTTCAATTCTGTGGGGATGGTCTGCTTCCTCCCATTGCAGGCAAGCGGGTGCACGATTGCCGGTCCGGACGGCGCCGAAATCTTTGCTGTTGCCTCCAACCGCACTTCAATATCTTTTTGAAGGGGTTTCAGCGCAGGCGTGCAGCGAATTAGCACATCCAAAAACTCCCGAGCACCCGTCAAATCTGCGTCTTCTTGGTCTAAATATCCAAGGAGATCTTCGACGGTCAGAATTCGACGTTGCCTTGCGGTGATGGTTTCGGGTTTGCGTTTGAGGGTTGTGTTTGGGGCTGAGTTGAGGACAAAGATTGTGACGAACGGACGATTCGAGCGAGAACGAGGAAGTCGGCAGGAGGGAGGAGGATTCAGTATCCGGGCAGACAGGAAGATGGAAGGTGGCGTCGATGCGATGCGATTCGTTGTGGTTAAACAAGCAAGCGTGGACCGAGGAGAACCGCGAAAGAACGACGGCATCGCAGAGAAGGAGAAGGAGGATCAACGTTTTGAGCGGATGCATGGGCCACGGGGAAGCGGTGGAGCAGTATGACAGCGATGCCGCAAACTAGCCTAACCCAAGGGCGGAGAAGACAAGACAGGGCGACACACGTGTGGCGTGAGCTCGGGCTTGGAATTAGCATTCGATTGATGGCCGAGAGAGCAAAGGGAGCAGGGGGAATAAGATGAGGGTTTCACCGCCGGTCGGTAGAAGTACGACGGTGGTGCGATTAGAGGACGAGCTTCAAGCTGCAGGAGACTTGACACACCGGAAAGGGAAAAAATGATTAATTCACGGAAAGTCTACCTGAAAATGCCAATTTCATTTTAGATTTTAGATCTACGAAAATTCCCAATAAACCTGTTTCAAATTCCATTTCAGAGCCACTGAAAAAAACACTTTCAGTGTTTATGAAATATGCCCTGAAAGTGGAACTTTCAGTGAGCCTTTCACAAGCGCCGAAAGATCTATTTTCAGAAACAAAGAAAGGCGCGCTAAAAGTTCCACTTTTTGCCGCTTTCAGAAGCTCCGAAACAAGCATTTTCAGAAACAAAGAAAGATGCGCTGAAAGACTTACTTTCAGTGGCGCTTTCTGATCTATAGGTTTGGGTTCTGTCGTTTGTGCAGGTATTTATTATCTTGTTACCTCCACCCAGGTTCAAGTTCGTCCTGGTCTAGTTTTTGGACAGCAACGGTCGTTGCCGCCACCGAGGACTTGCTCTTCCTTGTTCACTATGGATTAACATTTGGCTATGGATTTAATATCTTACCACTGACTTTGATCTAGAGAAAGGATAAATTTCCGACATAGTTCGTGCAGTACGAGGGACCGACTGGATTTGCCGTGATTCGGTGATGGCAGCCATTACGCAACCAACATCAAAAGTCTTTGCATTGCCGGTCCCCACCTGAGAACTTCGAGTTGCTCGAAATTTCGCTAATCTCCATGTGACAGAAATAAAAACTCAATCAGAATTCAGAGCGTTAGACCACTAGACAATTATAACAATAATTATTGGTGCAGAGTGTGGGGCCAGGGATGTCCCTTGACCGAAATTTCTTCAGTGTCAAATAAAACTGTCGGAGACCTGGTGGCTTGATCACGGTACCTCCGAGACTTGTGACCCAGCTGTGACATCACTCGTGTCGGAACCGTTCCAACACACTGGGGCAGCAGCAGATTCTTTTTGAGGTCTGCAAGGTCAGCGAAAAAAAAAAGGTGCTGTCCTTGTGTCGGAACGGTTCCGACACACTGGTGCAGCAGCACATGGCCTTTCGAATTTTTTGAACCTTCATTGGATATTATCGAGGTCTGCAAGCTCAACGAAAAGAAAAGGTGCTGTCCTTGTGTCGGAATCGTCACGGGTTCAGCTGCAGATGGCCTTTCGAATTTGCTGACCCCTCATTGTATATTATTGAGGTCTGCAAGGTCCATGAAAAAAAAAGAAAGTGCTGTCCTCGTGTCGAAACCGTTGCGACACACTGAGGCAGCAGCAGATTTCTTTTCAAATTTTCTGGCCCTACATTGTATATTGTGGAGGTCAGCAAGGTCAGCGCAAAAAAAGCTGCTGTCCTTGTGTCGGAACGGTTCCGATTCACTGGTGCAGCAGCGGATTTCTTTTCAAATTTTCTGGCCCTACATTGTATATTGTGGAGGTCAGCAAGGTCAGCGCAAAAAAAGCTGCTGTCCTTGTGTTCCGACTCACGGGTGCAGCAGCAGATTTCTTTTCAAATTTTCTGGCCCTACATTGTATATTGTGGAGGTCAGCAAGGTCAGCACAAAAAAAACTGCTGTCCTTGTGTCGAAATGGTTCCGACACACTGGTGCAGCAGCAGAAAAGGTCTACAAAATCCATGAAAAAAAAGGAGGTGCTGTTCTTGTGTCGGAACCGTTCCGACACACTGGTGCAGCAGCAGATTGCCTTGCGATTTTTTTCACCCTTCATTGTATATTGTAGAGGTCTGCAAGGTCAGCAAAAAAAAAAAACGGTGCTGTCCTTGTGTCGGAACGGTTCGGACACAATGGTGTAGCAGCAGCTTGCCTTTCGAATTTTTTGACCCCTCATTGTATATTATTGAGGTCTGCAAAGTCCATGAAAAAAAAAGAGCTGCTGTTCTTGTGTCGGAACCGTTCCGACACACTGGTGCAGCAGCAGATGGCCTTTCGAATTTTTGGACCCTTCATTGTATATTGTGGAGGTCTGCAAGGTCAGCGAACAAAAAGGTGCTGTCCTTGTGTCGGAACCGTACTAACCACCTCTTGTGTGGCGTTATCGAAGTCTTTCGCCCGTGCACGTCCCTGGTGGTCGTTGAGCTTCTGTGCTTGCGTCTGGCGGAAATCCTCGGCTGGGGATCGTGCTCGCTTCGATCCTGGTGCCGGGGACAAGGGCCGCTGAGGGGTCGTGGTGGAGGCGACCTCCTCGCGACCACGGGGCTGTCTCGGAGGCGGTGAGGGCTCGGCATGGGAGCGATTGAGCTCTGGAGAGGGCTTGCGATGGCGGTGCTGCGATTGACTCTGCATCGGAGGCGATGCGGGCCTTGCGTAGTGGTGATCGACGTCTTGAGATGGCTCGCGACGACGGTGGTCATGCGACTGAGTCTGGGTCTCGTGGCCATGGTCCGCACGAGCACGCTCACGGCCTGGAGAGGGTGAGCGTCGGCGCGGAACAGCCCACTTCTCCGCTCGGTACGGCGGAAAGGCGCTGAGGTCGAGTCGTATATTATGAGATAGGAGTGGATTTCCATTGATGCCCTGAAAACGGTGAGCAGAAATCGATAGAGGAAAAGCATACCCGAGGGCGAGGGTCATTTTCATCGACCTCCATCTCATCGTCTGACGGACGCCGCCGGTCGGAAATGCTCTGCGAAGCAAGCCCACTCCTCGCTATGGACGAGGAGGTGGCACCACGGTAATGGAGCAGTAAGTGACCGTTAGATCAAGGCTGTAAATAAATATTATAAATATTAGAGACCCGCCTTGTCATTCACGGTCGGTGTACGGCTTTGACCTGCTGAAGTAGCTGGATACGGGAGTCGCGCTGGACCAGCGTTTTGGTCCTCTTGTTATGGACCTCGACCTCACGGGACGACATCAATGTTCCCTTCCCTCGACGCCTTATGAAGGGCAGTATGGCCGTAGTCGCTGGCCCCGTCTAGGTGCGCTTGATACAGCTGTGCAAAGTGAATGTCAGACATGGTCAACAACTCATCAGTTCAGGCTTCTCCAGCTGGGCGGGGCCGAACACCCATTTGAACAGGAGGAATTTCCGTATTGATTGACAGTTCTAATCGAACTAGGACGCCTTCTGCAACCTTGTTTTGGGTGGTTTCAACTGACCGCTTTAATTGTCCCGAAATAGTCCCAGCAGGAACAGGTCACAGGATATGTAGGAAGGAAACAAATTCAAACTGTGCAATAGACATGTTATACTAAATATTCTGTAGCACTGCTGCACATAGTAGTTCACCCGACTGAAATACTGAGCCGCCCGACAGCCAATGAAGATGAAACTGT
Source organism: Mycena olivaceomarginata (assembly GCA_029378375.1). Lineage (NCBI taxonomy): Eukaryota > Fungi > Basidiomycota > Agaricomycetes > Agaricales > Mycenaceae > Mycena > Mycena olivaceomarginata. The sequence continues at coordinate 43,699 of JARKIC010001821.1, read as the reverse complement.
GGATAGCTCCAATAAAAAAAAATTCGATGTTGTACTCCTCGTCGTCTTCGAGATCGTTTATCAGCTCGTGGATGCGCAGGAAGTTGTGTAACGCGGCGGCTGCTCCAACCATGAGAGCCTGCTGATGGTAGGCCATCTCCGGTCGTGAAATAAGCACCCGAAACCTCCGTTTCTTCACGCCGAAAATCCGTTCGATGACATTTCGAAGCTGGGCATGGCGAAGATTGAACAGCTCCTCACGATTCTGGGGTCTATTTCGGGTGAGTCAAAAGTCCGTGAGAATGACGGGACTCACCGCTGGTTTCCGCGCTTCCACTCCTTGAGATGGTAACGAATCCCGCGGTACGGCGCCATGAGCATGTCGCAATTCGGAAAACCAGCATCTGCTAGATAGTAACATCCTGGGGGTAATGAGAAGCCGTTTTGTCGTGCGATAGTAAATAGCTGGCCATCCGCGGCAGTGCCTTCGTATCCCGCCATTATGTATAGGAAGAGCATGTCAAAGTCGCATGCGGCAACACAGTTCTGGGTGATCTCTCCATGTCGGTCGCGATATCGTGTGATATGTTGCTCGAGAGCGTAGGCAAGTACATGAACTCCGTCGACAGCACCGCAGCAGTATCTGAAGAAGGGGAACCATTTGGGATTTTCTAGAATCTTCTCAGGGGTTTGGTTCTCGGGATCGCGCACATATGTCTCGTAGAATCCGCCAGTGAAAAGTTGGAGACCTTTGTTGATATATTTGCTGATAGTGTCGGCCGAGCACTGAAACCTTTCCTGGAGCTCCCGTTGGCTGCTGCCGTGCACCATCCAGTAGACGAAAATAGCAAGCTGCTCCTGCGCTGTCACGTAACGGCTATCTCCCAGGTCTCCCGTAGCGACAAGCTCTGCCCAGAGCAATGCAAACTGCAAGGCAGACATGCCGAGCTCTCGTCGACAGCGATCCGGATGCCCTGCCAAGACCTCGTCAAGCCATTTCCGTCCTGTGAGTATCGAGGTATGCATGGGGCGCAGATGAGACTTCTCCAAGCCAAGACATTCACAGCCAAAGAAGGCGACAGCAACGGCAGCAGCGGCGATGACAGAACGGCGCCGCAGAATGGCAGCATCTTCCTGAGGAGCCATCTGCGAGCAGTGGCGGTTGCAGAGAGACTCGATGCGGGAGCGGCGCGCTGTGAATGACAGTGACAGTGATGGTTCCAGAAAGAAGCACGAGAGGGTTGGGAGAGGTGTATAAATAGGAGTGGCGTTTATAGACTGTGAGACGTGAATACGGTATGCTGTGAATGGTGGGGGTTGTAGAAAGAGACGTGTATTTAACGTGTATTGAAGAGATTGAGGGTGTTTGATAAGTCCGAGCCTGTGACATATAGTGACAAAACCTCTACAAATTTCTCGCGGAATTTCTAAAGTACCCGATCGGGCCCTTAAGGATTGTTTTTGGGAAACATTTTTTAGGACTTGCTCTCAGCGGAAAACTGTCTATCACCCTCCGTTCGACTGCTACGTCCCGGCAACGAACGGAATCAGACTGACTTCGAGCTAACTCCACAGACGTCTACTGTGGAATGTGACTATGGTGACGACTGCGACGAGGATTTTTAATCGGCGGTACGCTCGGCCCATCCGAGAGAGGCGTATCATGTACAGTAGTGGGCCGTTCGCTCGAGGCTCTAATCGGCAACCCTGAATTCGCTGAACATAATTCCTTTCTTTCGGCTTGTCCTCCCCCATCCTACGACTCTCTTCTATTCCAGGTTGCAGCGGCGTCTTCAATTTTTGAACCACTCGATACCCCTTGGACGCGTCGCGCTTTCCTAACGGACTCTGATCTCTCTACTCACCATTCTCACGAATCCTCGGTATCATTTCCACGGACTTTCTCGTTCCCAGTACGAAGGCGATATAAACCGGTGCATCGCAAGGTGCGACCGGTGTACGTAGGTACAGTACTAGTACCTGCTTGTTCCTGATTGGGACCACGGCAGTAATACATCCTCCTCCTCCTCCTCCTCATCCTCCTCCACAAAGCGATGCACCTCCTGCCCTGACCGCTCCCGCTCAAATAATGTCCCCCCGTCTGGTTCCATTGATCCGAAACCCCAAAAATCAAAGGCAAGCTCCAGAGTCGGGGTTTGTTCTGTTACTTATGTTCCTTAGAATTCGCGCGGCGCCGCCCAAATCGAAAAGGCGTGGCAACGTCTCTCCGACCTGCTATATCATGCCAACGAGCCGCCGTTAACTAAGGAAGAATTTCTCGAAACCTGTACAGGGGGAGCGCATTGTCAGAGAAAACAAGCGGTCGCGGGCGCTTCGCGCCGGCTCCCACTTGCTCACCTTGTTTGTGACTTTTTGTATTTGAAAGGTTTCGCGATCTGCAGATATGGTAAAGCTAGAGTAAACATTAACTCTAACTGCAACTCTAGTGAATGAATACATGCGAAACCGAGGAGAGCAAACAATCTATAAATAAATAAGTTCCAAAGAATTAATCCGCAAAAAGCGGCATTTCAACCATTGAGCCGGCCATCATGGCCCATCAAACAGTTCTGCAGGTCGGCATGCAAGTGCAGCTAAATATAATGATTGATTTCTGCATGCCGTTGGTTGGCGCTAAGCTGCTGTGCTTTGGTCATGCTGCGTAATTTAACCATATGGAGATACGGCTTCGGACCGACAGAGAGGAGCCATCACTTCTGGCAGCTCGGCATGTAAGCGGTGATTGATTTCCGCTTGCCGTTGGTTGGCGCTAATCTGCTGTGTTTTGGTCATGCTGTGTAATTTAACCATACGGAGATACGGCTTCGGACAGACAGAGAGGAGCCATCACTTCTGGCAGCTCGGCATGTAAGCGGTGATTGATTTCCGCCTGCCGTTGGTTGGCGCTAATCTGCCGTGTTTTGGTCATGCTGCGTAATTTAACCATATGGAGATACGGCTTCGGACAGACAGAGAGGCTCAATTTTATAAAGAGAGTGATGTTGCAATCGAGAGGTTTAATGAAATGACAAAACTCGGGCCGGGTATGGGCGTTTATGCGCGCGCTAATCAGGCGGAGTTTGAGAAGGACGTACTGTGGTTAAACACTGCGTAGATTCTGCGGGCAAAGTTGCGGAAAGAGCCGCAAATTGTGATCCTGTTGATTCGCAAAGTACGTATGGAGATACGGCTCCAGACGGACAGGCTTAATCTTATAAAGAGGGAACTGTCCTTCGATCGCAACCTGAAGTTCAGTGATTCCGAGGTTGTACATTTGAAGTTCGGCTCATGCTCCCAGGCAGAATCACAGTTGAGCGGGGTGTTACAGTCGAGATTGGTAATGATCTCCGGGGTTTCCTCTCCTTCTTAAATCCCGCATCTCCGAACCTACTGAACTAGCGACGGAGATGACGTCTTGTGGAGCGGTTTGGCTGGTACTTTTTTTGTTTGGCTATACAGTATGTAGTTACATGCGGAGTGCGACAGGGAAGTTGGGCGCAAGCTAAATGAACAGGCAGCGTGCACGGAATTTTAGACCTCCAGACTCTCGTTGCCCTGGCGAGCAAGATCTTCAGGATCGGGTAGGCTCGAATCCAGCCTGTCACACTGCATTTTGACGGCTTCTGGAGCCACGTGAGTTAGTCTCTGTGACAGACCAGGGGTGATTCTATTTGGCACTTTGCTGCGGGTGCTTCTTGATATTGTCACTCTAAAACCGTATTTCGGTGCTTTCTATATGCACGACCAAGTTCGGACATATATGCACAGTCACAACCTTTTGCTACGGGGTTGCTTATCTGTGTCAGAATTATTAGTTTTCCACCTGTCATCCTCATTGCGGCATCCTCCTCGATTAACCGTACTACTGCATATATATACTCGTCATCACAAAAAGTAACCGGACATTTGGTTTTAAAAGCATATGACCTCCAGTGCAGCAGCTCATACCGAGTGCAATATTAAATTTTGGAAATGATCGAAAACTGATGGTATTTCTTTTTAAGCAATGTTCCGATGGTAATTCTGGGTATCCGAGTATCTGATAATTAGCCTTAGGTCCGTTGGAACCCACACGGAAAATTTAAACAGTGGGAGGATGTTCTCACTCCTTCTGTGAATAAACTAAAAAGTAGCCAGAATCACCCCCTTCATCAAAAAATGATTTAAATTTCGATTTTCGCAGCAACGAAAGTAGAGGTATGCCTCTGTGTCAATTACCAACCAAAAAAGTGCTAAGAGTTGTTGTATACTGCGGAGGTACGCCCTGTCCGGTTACTTTTTGTGATAACGAGTATATATATCTGACTCTGCTTGCACACTTGTTGCGTATTCACGATATTCTATTAGACAGGTTGCACAACAGCCATTAGAGCCAACAAATGGATTTTTTGCGCGCGCATACTGACGGCCAATGGCTAAAATGGCTTCGGCGCCTGGATAGTAATGTGGGTGGATTGGGTGCTTATGAGCATATATACAGGCTAGAATGTAACGCTAGCCCAAAAAGACAATTTTACATGATATAGACTCGTAACCAGTCTGCCAAGTACGGCAGATCTTAGTGCAAGCACTATGCCGTAGGCAGACTGGTACAACTCGGAGTGATAAGGGCTGAACGCGGAATTTGAAATTTTTTCTTTTCATTGTCCTGGGCTCAATTTTGACTATTTTTTTCGGTCCAATCTATGAGTAGGGTGAACTCTTCCCAGCCTCACTTCTGTCTCCTCAGAATTTTCGATTTTTGCGCTGAGAGTCTGCGCGCGAGGAACGATTTAAGCGACAAATCTATCTGCGGACCGAGATCACCGGGATTGACGTCATCAAAGTTTCAGTAACATTGCAGATATGGCAGCGTCCAAAAATCTCAGAGTTTGGAATGTGTTCCCAGAATTCACTGACTCTGAAAGTGTTGTGTATACATTACCAGAAAAAGTCGCGTGTAAGGTGTTGGAAGGAGTTAGAGCGAATAGACATCCAAATATTGCAATCTGTAGGTGTAAAGTCTGAGAGTTCTTGAATAGTGCAGCGGATTCGGTCAAGGTTAGTTATTGTATATTTGCGTGTGGCTGGTGGTTTCAGGCTCCGAATAATTTTAGTAAATGTTCGTTGAGAACCTTTGTTCAGAAGGATGCCGGGACACTCAAACATCAGGTCAATGTTGGTATCTATAGCTATGTTCAAATCAACCACAGGTACATTTTCTATCCATTTCGCTGGTTCAATTGCCAAGTTAAACAACAGACATGAAAGGGGATCCCCTTGCTCCACGTAACACAGTATAAGGGTCGCTCAACATCCCATTCACCATCACCACGGTTTCAGCGTTTGTGTTGAGCGTTTTGATTGTATTGCAGAATTTAGGTGGGAAGCGCATATGGCGCAGCACACTGCATGGTTGATTCGGTCGTAGGCTTTCTCTTGATCCAGGGCTATTATCGCGCCGTCTTCCTCTGTAACCTCAGCGTAATTCCGGAGGAATTTTGCAAGCTTAACCGGGTCTTCAATTTTGCGTCCTTTCATGAATCCAGCTTGATCTGGGTGTACAAGGGAGGGAGCTATCTCCATGAGTCTGAGGGAGTATGCCTTGGTCATGAGTTTGTAGTCCGTATTCAATAGAGTAATGGGTCTGAAGTTGCTTATTAGGTTTTTATCCCCCTTTTTGTAGAAAGGACAGAGCCAGCCTTGGTTGAAATTAGTGCCTTTGGTGATTCCATGGTCTTCAATGTGTGTATAGAGCTTGGTGAGGAAATTTATCACATTAAAAGTTTCCTGTTCGGAGCCTTTGGTTCGTTTGTATGTGATGTCGAGAATTCTGAAAAATTCGTACGGTATGCCATCAAGACCGGGAGCCCGACCATTCTTGGAAAGTTTCAGAGCATTTCGAATGTTATCTTCTGTTAATGATTTGTCCAATTTTTGAAATTCGCTTTCAGAGAGGTGAACATGACATTGTTCAAGAACTATCTGCGTGGCCATCATTCTACCATATTCTTCAGGCAGATCTTTTCTCTGTATTGAGTCGTGGTAATCTCTGGCCATGCGTGCCATATGTTTCGGTCGATTTTCGAACCTTATTGTGGACGAGTTCAAGTCAGCCTCGACTTTGAATTCATGGATCACCTGTCTTGGATGGTATCCTTTGGCGGTGCGGGTCCAGTGAGTTGTGCGTAGAGTTTCACCTTCCACATCGTATCGGGCATCAGAAGCAGCCTTTTTGCTCTCAGCTTCCTCTCTTTGACAGTCCTCAATTTTCCGTTCAAGCATCGTGATGGCCTCCCATTTATCTTCAACAGGCATATCCGTGTCGTGAACAACTATCATGAGTTGTGCTTTCCATGTGCGGATATTTTGTGTGTTTTATTATTGATGAATCTGGTACAATGTTTTCCGTACTCAGCAATGTCGTACTTGTATTTCGCGGCAAGAGTTTGTATGTCATTTTCAAGGTCATTGTCCCGTTCGACTGCTTCGATGTCTTCACGCAATTTCTTTGAGAGAAGTTGCACACGCGACATGAACTTGGGTGCCTATGGCAACTGGCTCGTCCAAATCATTGCTTCTCATAGGCAGGCTGGTAACGAGCCTATCTAGAGAGAGATAAATACTGGCTCCCAGCAGAAGCTGAGCTCGGAATGATCAGGACTTTTCTGCTTACATAAGACGTGCCGGATCGGAGTGACGCCCATCTTAGCAGCTTCGTGTTTGGCGGCCAGTCTTTCCGAAGAAGAATCCACAAATAACTATTGCCTTGGACGCCAGTCTCCGCCAATCCACAAATATTGTCCACAATCACCGGCCGACGCAACGGCAAATGCCCACCTATCCACAAGTATTATCCACAACTTCATGTCATCATCCATAAATCTGGCGAGTTTTCTGAACAAAAGCAGCAAGCTCCCCGTGCTCAAGGCCGGTAGTCCCCAAAAAATCGGGCCCGACGGCGTAATTTTCCGAACTCGGTCGGCCCCGGTATCCAACCGGCCCCAGTTCCTGGCCCAAAAATATCTCGGCCCTAGTATAAATGAACCGCCGTTTGCGCCCTAACTTACATTCACCTAACCATGTTCCATCACCGCACCCAAATTGGGGTTTGTTTATTCCTTTTGGGTGGCTCTTGTTGTCATACTAATTACATAATATAGCTTTGGCAGCCGGCTCCCACCGCAACACCGCTCCAGGCAACGGTCATATATAAAGAGAACATAACGCTCCCGTTCAGTATCAGTGGCTCTGGGTCACCCCAGGCAACCCTGAGGGAGACAGTGCAAGCAATAGGGGTAGATTGCGCTAAGAAATTACAGGGCCTGCTCCGAGTCTCAGAACCCCTGAAGGTCAATATCTGCCCCCAGGTTCAAGGGGGTAAGACGCCGAGTAAGTATTCCAGCTCTTGCCGTATATTCTCAGTTACGTCAAATGAATGATAGGTCTATCCACCAAAATGGTTAATTTGCCCGCGAATATGACCTTTACGGCAACACCGACCTCCCCTCCGCCTGGTCCCATTGAAAAGTATGTCAAGGCCGGACCAGAAATACTTCGATACCTCGACTCTCAGCTGAAAGCTCAAGAAGACCGGCATGACTCGCAGCTGAAAGCTCATGATGAAAGACATGAGTCCCAGCTGAAAGCTCAAGAAGAACGACATGCCTCCCAAATGCAAGACCTCGCTCATCAAATTCAGCAGGTGTGTTACAAGCGTTTTTTTCGTCTCGGTCTTCGTTGAGAACTCCTGAATAGCTGAACGGCCAGCTCCACCCCCTAACTATGCGAGCCCTTCTTGATGAGGTAGTAAATGGCATTGGGCGTGCTCTTGGCGTTTCTTCCCGGGGCAAGAGGCGCCCTTCTGGGAAGGAAACGTGTGACCGCGATACAGTATTCCAGGCGTGGCAGAGCTATCTGCGAACACCCAAAGCAGTTGATCCCAGCAGCGCCGCTTATCTCTCCGACGAATCGACTGTCAAGATGGTTTTCGGTGTTGATGGCGTGGGGCTACATGAGTTCCGCGTCGCCGGAAACGCGGCTGCTCATGACTACAATGAGGAGCAGCTTCGGAAATATTGTTCTTCGACTGTTTTTGATCCTCCCCTGCGTACTGCGATTCAGAAATCGTTTTTATTCTTATTCCCTGGGGAAAAACCGTTGGAATTCAAAACTGTGTAGATAGTTGGTCTGTAGTTTACTGGGAGCAACGTTGCCCTTAGGAATTGGTCTCTCCTTGTGAGAGTCGGTCTCCCTGCTTTTCTGCTGCTCTCAACACATCGCTTAGCCCATACACTAAGTTACCTGTAATAATTCGATAGTCTGAATCTATTGGCACATGTCAACAAGGACCTCGGTTTTTTTTTTTTTTGATCCCACACGTGACTGTTTTCACACGCCCAAATTAGGTCGAGTTTGGCAGTTCACCTTCTAGATGGTGTTTCTCTGTTAATACAAAGTCTCGGAGCGAGTAGGATTCCTTGAATAACCATGCTAGGGTCGTTCCATACTTTGAAAGCCATTCACGAGGGTACCAGTCGTAAGGCTCAGGATCACCGTCCGCGGGAATGGGCGGGGTGAAAGTTATTTACGAGTGCACATTTCGCATGTTTAACATGCGCTGACACGCATACAGCACGTTTGAGAGCGCGAGCTGAATAAATCAAACATGCAAATCCGAGGATGACTGTAAGAAAATAAGTGTGTGAGCTGGACAATCCATGTTCAGTGCTCAACTGGCTGGGTAGGGTGAATGCGGGGAATCGGGGAAGGGAGGTGTTGGCGAGATGGTGCGTAGCGACTGGGATGACAAAGGAATAGAGCAAGACGGAGGTGTGGACGATGAGGGACAATACAAGAGCTGGAGTGAGCATAGAGAGAGCGACGAGAAACTCAAGGCAGAGGCATACAATATCGGGGGCAAAAGTAATACTATAGCGTAACTAAAAGGAATGCAGGGAAGTGAAGTAGATATAGTAGAAATAAGGCAAATAAAGGGGAAAGGAGCAGGGGAGAACCTGAAGGCTGTACATGTGATGATGCCGGAATCCAAGACAATAATGTCATGTAAATGAAGGCAACAACAGAACCCGTCGCAGGAACAATGCTCGGGCACATGGAGATGTTGTAAATATCGTGGGAATGCAAGGGAATGCAGGAGAACGCGTGAAATGTGCGTCTCGAACAGGAGGAAGTAATGCATGTGGTCATGTTTGGCGCGTAGTGATCGGGCCGAATCGGGTAATTCCGGGCTCAGCGAGGAGCTGTGTTCATCAGCGCGTCATCAGCAAATTTGCGCAAACCGGACACTGCCATATATGGCAGTGTCAGTTGATGCGAGCGCTATGAGCTGATGTGAGCCTCAAATAAGCTGGCAGCACCAGATAACGGCAGATCTCAGCGACTGAAATCCATCAGCTCGGGTCAGAACTATCATGTCGGATTGCCCGGCGATAAGTACGCTGCCCGACATCAGAGACCGTCGCCTCGGGTCAGAACCATCACGTCGGGTTACCCGCCGATGAGCACGTTGCCCGACAGGACCATCAGCTCATCAGAGACCTTCGCCGCTGGTGATCTGCTCGACAGCGCCTATCTCGGAGGGTGTATCACTGTTAGCAAGCTGTTAGAACGGCTTGGTGCGCCTTGATTCTCATCCGGCACCACGTAAATAATAGCCAGAAAATTAATAGAATTTGCTTTAAAAGACAATACACATATCCAACAATATCTACGCATTGGACTGAGTGTATAGCTTAGCCATCGAGGCAGCGGCGGTCTTGCTTGACGCAGTGGTTGAGCTGTGCACAGGGAAGATCTGTCTAAAGGAGAATTCAGACATGGTAAATATTAGTAGGTTTAATGGAGAACGCACTTGGTCCACCACGTTAACAAATCATCGACATGTTTCTTCTGCGCGCTGCCGGCCGGGGGAGTCTCGAAATAATCGACGAGGAAATTGTACATTTGAGGATACGAGAAGCCGCAGTACTCGCGTGAGATCTGCCACATGTCCGTGAGAGCCATGTGGGTCTACATAGAAAGACAGTTGAATATGCCGTTGTGTATGTATGGGATAACATACCAAGACGGCAATATAGGCGATGGATCGCGCTGTCACCTTTCCACCCATGTTGAGAATTTCGCAGACAGGTGGGCGAGTGGAATTGCCCTTCGCCTTCTTCGAGGCAGGCTCCTCATCGTCCTTGGCAGAGTCGGGACCAGTGAATACGGCCTTGTAGCACTTGAAAGCATCAGTACACACACTCATAAATAGATCTAGGCACGTACTATGATGAGAAGGCAACTCATGAGGAAACCTTTGTTAACCTGCCCCTCGTCGCCGACAAAATGTTCGAAGAAAACCCGGCAGAAAAAACTGACATTCAGGTCGAGCTGGGTGGCGTGGTTGGCGGCATTGGAAGAGGTTCCGCGGAGCGAAGCCCGAACACTGATCGGAGATGTCAAAATTGACAGCAGGACAAATTGAAACACGACTTGACTTCTTACTCTGAGTCCGACCAGTCCAGCTCAATGGGACAAAGCAAACCCCCGCAAACGTCGTGATTCAGGCCACGATTGAGGCGCTTGTCGTCCAGCCACGGTGCGTACTGCCGAATCGTGTTGCCGTCCTGGTCGATGATTGGCGGGGCATGGCAAAGGCGGACGATGTCTGGGTGGTCGCCTGCGTTCATACTCAAACGTGCCGGGTGGGTTGAGCCCGGCAGTCGTTTATCCCCGGATTCATGTATCGAGTTTCTTATCTGAGTGTGCAACCAGCTAGCCGCATGTAGCCGCTCGTAGGTAGATGTAGACAGATGAACAAACCTTTGAGCCAATGAGTTATGATGCGGAATGAGGGTGTGATTGGATAGCATTTTTTTAACGGACTCAACTCAATATGCAGCCTGCTGATTGATGTCTGTGGGTGCTTGGCAAGGGTGTTTGTTTGCCGGACCGAGCTTAGTCACCAGGTGACACAACTCCGAGTCTCCGGCATATGCCATATATCAATCAAACTGAGATTTTACCAAAAGACTTAAGACTCGTCCGAGGAGCGATTTAGATGCTGTCTCATAGCAAGATTGGCCGAGTTTGCATTACGGGGTTGAGCGAGGTGTATCTACGCTGTAGATGCAGGCAGACACACGTAGCCGACGGGTAGATGCACTGCATCTACCTCACGTAAACGAACATAGCCGGACATCAGTCAACCGCGGCAAAGGTGCGTCTACATTAGAGCGTAGATGCAGATCACCGGACGTAGCCGAACATCGCCACATGTCGGCGCATGTCAATCAACGTAGACACAGGTGCGTCTACAGGGGGTCAGAACGCAGTGATTGTCTGTCCGTTGGAGTAGGAATGCCTGCGCGGCTGGAATGCGTCATGATAGGTGGCAAGGTCGAAGATACTGATGCCTTTCTGTGGAGGCTCGGGCGCGTTGGAAGAACACAAGGTGGAAATCAACGCGCGCGCGGAATCATCTATCTCTCTGCCACCTCTCGTAAACTCGCTCAGAAGACATTAGACGACGACCATGCGGCAGGTATCTTGAAGGCCGGCGAGACACCCCCCGACCTCAGTATGCCAATCCTAATTACTGCGCCGTGCAAGGTTATTGCGCAAAACGAGATCTACAATAACCTCCCATCCGATCCCCAATGCACCTGTCCCCCCTGTCCCCCCAACCCTCCTGCCGGTCCGCGAATTCCATGTGATTGCAGCGGATGCCTGCCAGAAATTATCACGCCTCCAGCGGCGGTACGAGTTTCAATTTGAGTTCCTTTAGACGTCGAACCAAACCGCCTAGTATGTTTTGACCACACCATCAGACCTGGAGCTCGATTCTAGAAAAATTTCCCCGCCTGCGCCCGCGACGCTGGGTGACTCAAGACCGACGGTGGGGAGGTTCCTTGAACTATAAATGTGTAACCTACTCTGGATGTATCTTCAGTTGATAATTAATGTGCTTTGCCCTCGCATTGCTCCATCGTCCGACTTCTATCTTCACCCTACTTCGACGCCAAGTTAGTCGGAGTACCCGCTCGCCTTCGTGGTATCATTTTGCATCCGGACCAATATGTCCGGCCCTATTCGTCCATCGTCCAGTCGTCCAGTCATCCGGCCGAGCTTCCTTACATCCGGCTGGTCTCCCTGGTTTCGTCCGACACAGATATAACAGCATTGGACTTCACGAGAAGAAGCTTTCGCACTCCTCGAGATCCTCTGGTCCTACGCCCTCTACATACGTCGCGAGGTGGCACAGTTGGCACTGCCGGTTATGTGCATGCCCGTGGAAGGCACCGACCAATGACTTGAAGCCTTTCTCCTGTGCAAGCGGCCCCAGCACCGGATGGGCATTGACCATCTTGCCGAATTTGCAGCCGTTGCCGTAGCCGACTGCGACTTGGCCAATGATGTTGAGGAGGTGATTGACCACAGCGAAGCAGTATTTCGCACTACGTCTCGTTAGCCGAAGGACCTCAAGGGGTGAAGACGCTCACAGCTCTCCACTCCGAATCATATCCAACACCACTAGCACAAAGCCATGCCGACACAGAGGTAGAAAAATCCCTGTCTCATCGTACATACCCAGCGCACGAGACGTGATCTCCTCGCGCATGTTGCTCCATCGCTCGGAGCAGCCGTCCTCCTCCTTATTCCATTCCTAAGTCGTTCATCAGCGATTAAAAAAAGGATAAAGAAAGGGCACATACGGGGTCAGACGAGTGCCCCTTCATCATTTCCTCCAAGCCCTCTTTCGCCCATTTATTGACATCACTTTGCGAGAGGTAGTAGTCGCCTGGGACCTTACGATCGTCCTCCCGTGCCCTCGACCTCGTCGCAGGGGAGTCCCCCTCGTCGATGCCCTCGTCCTCCGCGCATTCCATCTGCCTATGCCTACTGAGCGAGTTGTTCCCATCCTGGGTGGTGAGCACCACAAGCAACAGTTCTTCTTCGTCCTCGAGTTTGTATAGACATGCAGGGCAGGCGTTTTTGAGCCCCCAGTTGGGAGTGTCACGGCCTAAGGCAGCCTTGATGCGCTTGGCCACGATTGCGAGTGTTCCGACGTACACATCGAACACGATAGAGAATTGAGTAGAGAAGTAGGTGAGAAAGGGAACCTGTGAGAGAATGTCAAAAATATATAGCAAAACAGGCGCGTTAGAACACACCCCATGAAGGTCGCACAACGCGCGAACGTACGGCTGAATCATTAGCCGTGGGCAACGAAGGCGCGTCACTCGGAATACCTCCAGCGCCCGCGTTGTAATGGCCACAGTCAGATTGTATGGCGAGCAGGGAAAAAGCCCAAGGTTTACCAGCCCTGAGGCGACGAATTTGTCGTGTTCAAACATGGGTATATCGGCCTGGTATGCAGCTGAGAACATTAGTGACCTCGTTAGGTTAACGCAATAGACCCTCACGAAAAACAAATTGGCCATCCAAAACGTCAAGGTTGCCGCCCTTGGAACGGAGGCTATAGTCGAGGTAGGCCGAGGCAGTTGTTTCCATCTGGGCTTGAAGCTGTCCACTAGAGACTGTGTGCAATCACGCCGCGCACGATGGTCCGTACATCGACCGTAAAGCCGGCTATAAAAAAATAAGCAGAAATTCTGGCAGCAAAAAGTTTAATACCTGTGCGAGTCACGCAACGGGTGCCAAAGTTCACGATTCGATGCCCGCGCCTGCTCAGGCGCGAAGTCCTCACCCGCATTACTGATTTCGGCACGAACGTTCCCCTCCAAGACATCCGCCAGGGGGTCAAAAAATACATTGTTGTCCGGAAGGTCCAGGTGCGCCTCTTCTGTGTAACGCTGGGCATTTGTCAAGCCTAAAAACCAGAAAATAATGGGATCAAACTGAATTTAAAAGTCTTCAGACACATACTTGCAAGCCGGTGAGTTTCCCTGTCAAATTCGAGGTTCCTGACGGCTCGAATTTCCCGCTTGTTTAATTGGGTAGAGGTCTTCACGATGCGTCCACTGAAGAGACGCTGGGTCGACTGGCCATTCATATGGCGGGACATCGATGTGGTGGCAGGGCGGCGAGCGCGATGCATCTGTGTTTGGTCACAGTGTAACACACTGTCACAGAGCATGTCTCTTGCGTCCACCACCACCGCGTCAATTGATCTTAAGTGAGCTGCCAGCTGCTCATGGCGCATATGCAGCGAAGGTGGAGCAGGACACTTGGGGTAGCAAGAAGCGCCGCACGCTCCCAGAGCTCATCGGGCTGGGGTTTCGGCTGTTATCATGGGACGGCTTGTAATTTTCTTTTTCTTTTTTACCTTCTTGCATGCTAACTTGTTCATAGTACCTCTATCCCTATTCTAGATGCCCACGGCCGCATCATCACCGTTCTGGCGGGACAGCTGTCCGACCCCGCCTATGCCAAGTTTGCCACCCGCGCCTTCGAGCTCCTCGAGAAGGAGTGGATCAACACCCGTTTTGCGTCCGCCATGGCCAAACATCGGCGCGGGGGTTTCGTGGCCCTCAACATCGGGCTCTCATACTGCAAAGGTCAATCCGTCCCATGCCACCTCAACAACAGCGAGCACATGGCCATTCTCGGGCATCTCCTCGCTGACGAGGACATCACTCGAATGGCCACATTCGCTAGCTGTACTCCGCCGACCTTTTTTCTCCCCGCTGCCTGCATTGCTGATTTCTCCCCAGTCTCTTTCGGCCTTTGGGCCCCCAACCTTCATGCCTACTACGATGGGTATGACCGCCGACTTTGACGACGGCACCCGCACCTCATTCGCAACTGGGAGCGCTCCGTCTTCTCCCAGGCGACCTTCAATTTCGGACCTTCAAGCACCGCGACATTCTCAATGTCGCGTTCCGTATGTGTGCTCTGCTGTCGCACTGACCCAGGGCTAGTGTGCAAGTAAGACAGGCAAAATAGTGGGCCGATTCAAATATACGCACCTGGGACCCCCGTATGTGGGACGGCATTCCTGACAGAAGCCGCTGGCGTGCGAGGCATCCTCGCGGGAAAAAGAAGACATAAATGGGTACAATATGATTTCATCGGGAATTAGCGAGGACCTTTGGTGGCGTGCGAAAACAAACAGGTACATACTGATACGAGCGATCTCCTCAATACACGAGGTATAGTGATTGGTGTTGAGATGGGATGCCTTACTATGACGCTGCGCAAGGAAGCCTTGGCCGATACACCTCCGCAAGCCAGGTATTTCCCCGGTTATCCGCCGCGTCCTCATTCGGTGCGAGGCCGGAGTAATGGCGAGAAAACGACGTCAAGCCCCTCTTAGAAACAACTATTCACGCGATTTGAAACGACAGGTTATTCACCTGTCACAGAAACACCACAAGGGCTCCGCAGAGATTGCCATTTTGCTTGATATGCCTTTCCGCGTCGTACAGCGTGTGCGGCAAGTTTGGAACGAAATAGGGGAAGTTTCTCGACAGCGGGCACGTTCTAGGAGAGAGCCTTTGATGTCCAGAGAGACTGTGGATGTACGTCTTGATAACCAACCCTGTGTCTTGTGTCTCTTTTAAACGTCATGTCATCAGGCTGATTCAGGAATCTCCCAAACATTTTTTTCAACTGATTTCTTTATGACTTGATTTAATTGCACCACCACCTACCTCTTGCCATTATTCTTGGAGTATTTTCATGGACATCCCAAATATCACTGATTTTATTCTTGGGGGCAGAATATTTACTCGCAAGATGTTCTTTTGATTAATAAATCACTCATTTTAGCTGCGGGGCTCAAACTTGATTTACGGAGGCAAATCTTCACAAATTGTGACAGAGCAGCCCCATGCATGACTATCTCAATCGTTTCAGACCCTCCAGCGTTGATCATAATTGCACACACACCCACAAGTATAAAGGCTGCAGATGCTTTAATCAATTTAAATTCACGAGCCCATCTTCTTTAATAGGCCCGAGATCAAGTTACGGATAAAGTCCGAGTGAGAAACCACAATTCTGATATTGGTGTCGGATTGTTGTTAATTGGCGGGTTTTTAAGAACTGTTGTTTCGCAGAAATCATGTTTCAAGGTGAACTTGAGCAAATTCATGGACTTTTCAACATTGATTTTTTTCTGTGGTCAATTTGGGACATCAGTGATGGCATCAATGATTGTTTCACTTTGGTGGTGTTTAGCCGATCCGCACCATCTGCCTTCTCGGCATAAACACGACCAAATGAATACAGCACTTTGTGATCTTTTACCTGACATATTACACAGCCAGTGTAAGTGACCCGTCCACTACCGGTGCGCTGATGAATCTGGTTCAGAATGTCCGAAGAAGAGAAGACCCTCAATGTTGGCGACATCCTAGCAGTACTCTTCTCGAGTTTTGCTATCGACACATTCCATTGGGCCATTTGTGTCCCGATCAACAACAAAGAGGCCGCAAAGTACCATGCCAACAACACTGGCGGCAAATGGTTGTTTGAGGATCCTGTCCCCCTTCACTCAATCATAAAATCCCGCACCATCTCTGCCGCGGTAAAAATCGGTAAGAACATTGCTGGACTAGGGTTCCCGAGTGTGCTGATCATATGCGCAGGGAGTCTCGAACCCAACGTTTCCGGCAAGGATATACTCAGGGATCATCTTGAGCCCGTGAGCATGTCCATAGCCGTTATCGACCAGGCGAGAGAACCCGAGTTCAACTGTCGAGTTTGGTTCAGGGAGGCCGTTCGAGTACTCGACCAGGCTGGGATTTTGCAGTGCCGGGACGTTGATGCCCTCGAGGCGGAGTGTAAGAGTTACGCGATGGAGAACCAGATCGGACCCAACTGGCAGGGCTACCGCTACCACGTGTCGAGTCACTCGTTCTGACGTTACATGCCTTCGGCACGGCCCTCACTTGGCTTTGTGCAGTGGTGGAAGCCTGAACTTGATGAGTTTTGAGATAGACATGTGGGAAAGGGGGAGAAAAATCTTTTCTGTCACTTCCGGGACTTTGAGGAACTCGGAGAGACCACTCATCTCCCGACGAGGACGACGGTACGCCAAAAGAGTTAGGGCAGGGAGGCAAAGAAGCGCCATCAACCATCGAGCCGAAACACGTGGTGTGCCTGAGGCTTCCGCAGTTGATGCCTGATGTGGGACTTGGGCATTTGAAAAACATCTCAAGTGCTCCCTTATCCCATTCAATAGTAAGGCACAAGGTCTAAAATGGCATTGCAAAGCATGTGACTCAAAATACCATCCTTGGGCACGGGGTTCAAATTTAAGCATTAATAGTGAGGCACAGGGTCCAAAATGGCATTACGAAGTATGTGACCCAAAGTGCCATCCGGTTCAAAATGCAAATTAAAGCATTCAATAGTGAGGCACAGGGTCCAAAATGGCATTGCGAAGCATGTGACTCAAAATGCCATCCTCGGGCACGGGGTTTAAAATGCGAATTAAACCATTCAATAGTGAGGCACAGGGTTCAAAATGGCATTACAAAAGCATGTGACTCAAAGTCCCATCCTTGGGCACGGGATTCAAAATGCGAATGTCTCGTGGGGTCCATCCAAACCTTAAATATGTCAAGTGCTCCCTTATCCCATTCAATAGTGAGGCACAGGGTCCAAAATGGCATTACAAAGCATGTGACTCAAAATGCCATCCTTGGGCACAAGATGTGAAATAAAATTATTTGATGGCAGGCTATTCATTTGAGTGAAAAATACTGAAGCATAATGGGTTTCTTGGAAAGTCCATTTATTCAACATGGGGTCGATTGCAACAGTATGTACAATTTTGGATCAATTCTGGTCTGATTCTCTAGACCGGAAGCAACTGGAAAATTGAAAATACTTAGAGGTACAGTGATTCTGTTGATTCCAGTTTGAGTTCAATTATTTACAGATGTACCTGAGCACCGTTTTTTATCTGCTGATTTCTGTGGACACATTGCTATTCCTGACCGGCGCCGACGTGGGCACTATCGACCAGTGAATGCAACGGAAGAACACATACGGTCGATAATTGTGTCTCGCCGCAGTGCACGGGTCCCCAGAGCCGTCATCCATCGAAAAAATTTTCATCTCGTGGTATGTGTGAGTGTGACTTCAGTATATTTATAGTAGCGCTCAGGCCGTTTACAGCCTATGTGGCTACTTTGCTACATGCTATCCACAGAGTACGTATGTCGGTAGTACATTGCCCTTTCAGGCCCCTGCGCTCCGCCCCCGAACGGAAGCCAGGGATCGATGCCGTACAAAGAAGATTCCTCCTAAATTCCGCCAAGGGCATTCCTGCTTGGATTTTGGTTCTGAGTGTCATTATTGCTGCATAGTAATTCCAGCAATTAATATGGGCACCCAGTACCAACATCCGAGTAGACGGATTCAAAATCTGGACTCGAAATGGTCAAAAACTGGGTGTGTTTTACCCAGTATTTGAATTCTGCTAAGGGCATTCCTGCTTGGGTTTTGGTTCTGAGTGTCATTATTGGTGCGGTCCAATCCCAGCAAGTGATATGGCCATCGAGAACAAAAATCCAACCAGATGGATTCAAAATCCAGACTCAAAATGGCGAAAAATGGGTGTTTTACCCAGTATTTAAATTCTGCCAAGAGCATTTCTGCTTGAATTTTGATTCTGAGTATCATGATTGGTTTGTAACAATCCCAGCAGGTCATGTGGGCACTCACAACCAAAATTGAGCAACAGCAAAATCCAAGTAGACGGATTCAAAATCCAGACTCAAAATGATCAGAAATCGCTGTTTTACTCAGTATTTAAATTCTGCCAAGGGCATTTCTGCTTCGATTCTGGTTCTGAGTGTCATTGTTAGCCCATAATGATTTCAAGGGCCAAAAATGGGTGTTTTGCTCAGTATTTAAATTCCACCAAGGGCATTCCTGCTTGGATTTGGGTCTGAGTATCATTGTTGTTTTGTCAGGATCCCAGCAAGTGATATGGGCACCGAGAACAAAAATCCAAGTAGACAGATTCGAAAATCTGGGCACGATACTGTATGGCCATAATGGGCGTTTTACTCAGTATTTGAATTCCTCCAAGGGCATTCTGGCTTGGATTTTCGTTCTAAGTGACATTATTGGTGCGTAATAATCCTAGCAAGAGATTTGGGCACCCAGTACCAATATCTAAGTAGACGGATTCAAAATCCGGACTCGAAAGGGCCAAAAATGGGTGTTTTACCCAGTATTTAAATTCTGCCGAGGGTATTCTTGCTTGGATTTGGGTTCTGAGCATCATTATTGGTGTGTAGTAATCCAGAAGGTGAGCTGGCCACCCAGAATCACAATCCAACCACATGGATTCAAAATCCAAACTCGAAACGGCCAAAAATGGGTGTTTCACCCAGTATTTAAATTCTGCCGGGGGTATTTCTCCTTGTATTCTGGTTCTGAGTGTCATTTTTAGTCCATAATGATTCTAAAAAGTGATATGGGCACGGGGTTCGAAATGCCATTGTGAGGCACGTGGTTCAAAATGGCCCCTTATCCCTGTGGAATACAGCCGAAGAAATACATTATGAGGAGGCACGCTAGTCTCTCGTATACAGACGCATCAAAATAAGCTCTGAGACGATCTTGTCCGGAGTTTCGTCCTGAGGAATAGGAACATACTTGTCGTAAAATTGGCCAGTGAACATGAGTAGTCCCTTGTCGAAATTTCTGCCACGACTTGATCAATGGAAGGACGTGATTAGCGCACAAGCACGCACCGACTGATGGTATCTCCAGAACGTTGGAACCTTTCCTGCAATTCCTGCTGACTACTGCCGTGGACCATCCAATAGACAAAGATTGCAAGCTGCTCTTGCGAGGTCACGAATCGACTATCACCAAGCTCGCCCATCGCAGCTAGTTCAGCCCAGAGCAACGAGAACATCAGTGCCGACATTCCGAGTTGCCGATAGCAACGATCCGGATGACCATGTAGTATTTCGTCCAGCCAAGCTCTCCCCGTCAGAATTGATGTATGCATGGGCCGTGGCATCGGTCGTTCAAGTCTCAAAAGGGCGGTGCTGAAGAAGATAACAGCGATAACAGCGCTGTAGGTGGCCGTGCGACGTTTTTGTATGCAGGAGACACGGAGACGGGCCTGCGTAGCGTTTGGTCGGTTGTGCAGAGTCGTGTACACAGGCATCGCAGTGCGGCGCAGGTGGCGGTCATTAACAAGGCAGTGTGACAAAGTATGACATTCTATGGAAATTAATTCTAAGCCGATTCTAGCGCACCCGATCAGGGCTTAAGGTTAAGCTCTGGAAGTTCGTCCGTCCGAAGCATTTTACAGCCATTTGAGGAACATAAGGCGCCGGCCGTTTTTTTTCTGTTTTGCAAAATTTTGCTTGGAACACCCACTACGAGCTCAACTTCGGTCAGAATATCTTAGGAGTAGGTGCGTTCAACTCGCACGGCAAATCTACAAGGGATGACCCCTTAAGATTTTTGATGGGATCGAAAAATAAACTTTTGTCATGTCTCCGCTTAGGACAGCTGTGTCTCGGGACGCAGGTCTCAGTCCATCACCGGTCGCTGAGATATTCTTCAGTTGCGATTAGAAGATCTGCTCTCAGGGCTACCAGCTCGCGATGGAGGCCTCGAAAATCTGACAAAGGATCTGCAGTCCCAAAGTTGCGCAAAAGTCGCAAATGTCTGCCTGCTTGGAACGACGTCAACCTGCACGGCCGTCCCAAATGATTCCAATGAAATAGTCGGACGGATAGGATGAAGACGGCGTGTGCAGGACGATAGAGCCATCCATAGCGAAAAGATATGCCAAAAGGGAGAATTACGCGAGAGCTTCAATATTCGCTGGCACGCGAGGGGTCCATAACCTATTCCAAACAGCCTAGGGCACCACAAAGTGCATTTATGATTCCCTCAAAGACACTTAGTCCACCCTAACTTTCTGGGCACAAAATATCACGGGAAAAATATGTTTGGTAGGGTTGGGGGTATTTCAGCCCCTCCGAGTTCGGATATGAACTCCGTTTTCAACCAAAATAATTAGTTGTGCGATCATGGAACTAGCCGTTTTGAAATCCATCAATTTCATTGGTTTTGACATCTTTTAGGCGCAATGCAAAACAAGTACATAAGTGCGAGTTTCTGCCGAGAAATGCCACGGCCCTACACCCCAAGCGCAAAAATGTCGCCATAAAATGCTGATACTGGTTGAAAACTGGAACCGACTCTTGCGGCCAACCAAACCGGAACAAACGTGCGGTAAATCAACGTCAGCTTTTGAGATTGGTCCCCACGATCACTTTCCTTATATAGGAATCCTTGCACGTGAGCTCCGGAGCTCCGGAAACCTGTGGGGAGTTGTTTATTCATCGCCGTATATCCTCTTCCTTCTACCACATGTACTTCCGTTGCCACCATTCCATTTTTGCATGCTGGAGGGGGTATTTCTTATCTCCTGTTCAGTTTCATCCCTCTGTCCCACCCCCCTGGATGATTGGCTCAACTCGGTGAGTAGAAAACCAGTGCCACCCACATGCCACCTGCGCGCACGCCCTGCCGCCCCTAAATTATTTTGCGAGGTTGACGCGTATCTCATCCGCGGTTGACGTGTTAACACGTTCCGTCGCGTCACCTTTCTCAAGCCGCTCATAAATGCCACCATCAATTACATAGGATTAAATACTGTACATCATATTCCTTCGTGGTTTTCCATAAGCTGGCAATATATGTTTTTCCCACGCATCTACTATAAGCTATTGTCTGCTTTTCTTATGAGGTCTTCAGTCGGGCCAAACGCGCGCCACACTTGAAATAACCACGCAGGAGACGCTAAGTGAGGACTCTCATTAGCAGTGTAGCTGGTATAGTTGTTGAGTGCTAGCTGAATATGTGGAACGTTACCTACATGCAACAACTAGCTCTTGTATCACGCTGAGAATAGATTTCGCCATGTTGAGTCCGTGGCAACTGTAGATGTTTCGTCAACGGACTCTGGGGTTCTCGGCATAGGAGTCCTACGTCTGAGCCAAATATTTGGGTGGATTCGTCAGGTTCAGGTTCATCGTTGAACATTGAACGTACCTCGGAATCATACCTGCCCACCTCGAAGGTGAACAGCGACATGATTCGGATGCCGAGAGAGGAATAACGAATGAACAGATACCAGATGGAGGGCCGTCTACTCCATGACTTCCATATGTATCGAACCTCCAAATCCAAAGTAAGGAGGTGGTCGTATACGAACCTCCGGTTGGTTCCTCGCGTCCGCCTTTCCATATTGTAATTGAGCAAGTCGAGATTCTAAAGATATGCGCCATGCCCACCACCGCCAACTAGGGTAGGCGGTGGTCGCGGTTCGATTTTCGATAATTATCTGTCCTGTCTCTTCTCCGCTGTCTCGTCTTTCTTCCTATAGCCTTCTGGTCTTCTGTTTCTACAGTGCCTCCCCTCACGCCTGGTAACTATTCCCCATATTTTGCTGTCAAACTTATGTCTTATTTGAATGCCAATAGTGCGAGAGTCTGCCCGTGCTGCGATACTGTCATCCGTCACCACTCGGAATCTTCGAAGCGTGCATTGAGCCCTTGCAAGATTTCCGAGTGACTGTCCTGGGCCGGTGATATCATTCACCCCGACATCTGGCTTGCATGTCGGGACGAGTGACATCACCAATGAGCCATAGGTTTGTGGATGGAAAGATACCAATTCGGTTGATTCCTACTCAGCATACATAGTACACAATCATGTATTTGTAGTCAACCCTCAATTACTTTGGCCATGGGCTCCAACATTACTGGAAAGACTTCCCAGACAGTATCTAGAGACAACAAAGGCTGTCCTACCTCGTCATATATCCCGTGAGCCAAATCATCGAACTCACCGGTAAACCGCGAGAGGTGAGCATCTCTTGGACCAACATCCTCAATGAGCATTTTGTGTAAATCATCGACACCGCCGTGAAATCGGTTGAACCTCTATATAAAACTAAAAAAAAATCGACTATCCTAATTTTTGAGTTTTATCAGAGTCTGACATTTGGGAAACTAGGTTTAACCAAGTGGAAAAAAATGTGCCGAGGGAGCGCCAAGTGCTGAGGATCTTCATTTGGGATTTCCCGGATCCTGTAGGCTTCGATTCCCTGAGTACTACGTACGGCTTGACTGCGGCTTCCAGAGCTTTGAAATGTATTGAATGCTGGGCCAACACTTTCACAAGCCTATTGAGACATATTCCAAAGGTTTCGTATTCAACGTTTTGACGATGTCGAATCAACAGCCTCAGAATGTTCTCTTTCCTTCCTAATGATCCCTCAGAAAAGCTGAGGTGGGCGGCCCGGACCCAGACCAGGGAAGGAAACAAAGCCCGTAATCGACTTGCACTTCTCAGCTGCCTCTGCGACCAAGGATGCAGACAAGGAATCGGTAGTGATTGTGTCTGCAGCTTCATCTGAGATGCATTCATTGACCATTACAAAGCATGCGATTCAAAATGGCATTTCAAGGCATGTGGTTCAAAATGCAAATTAAACCATTCAATAGTGTTCAAAATGGCATTACAAAGCATGTGATTCAAAATGGCATTTCGGGGCATGTGGTTCAAAATCCAAATTAAACCACTCAATAGTGTTCAAAATGCCATTACGAAGCATGTGATTCAAAATGGCATTTCGGGCCATGTGGTTCAAAATCCAAATTAAACCATTCAATAGTGTTCAAAATGGCGATCTGTTTCCTTTAATGGCTCAGCTGGCCCCACTGCCTCGTTGACATGTTTGTCTCTAATCTGTGTCATTGGGTACTACTGTTTGTGCATATCCCTCCTGCAATGAGGTATCACTCCTTTACGGGATTTGGGCCATGTATCGACCACCCTTTGACATTCAAGCCGTCACATCGTGGCTTACCATATTTCATCTCGGTCCCGGCGCACAAGAGCCAATCATCCGATCTCACCTTCCGCAATCCGTCATTCAACTCTCGAGCTCACTTGATCTGTGTCCGATATCTTTACAGCTATTGGCAGTACCGAAGGCGCTGATCGAAAATATTTTGTTTTGGGATGTTTTCAATGAATTGTCAGTAACTCCACCAGTTCTCCTCCGATTTGGATGAAACCCAGGTAGATCTGTCAGGCTAATTCACGCGCAATTAGTGATAGAAAGAGATTTGCGAAAAAAATCCTGTGCATGTAGTGGTAGATTCAGTAAGTCGCCATCCAGCCCAGCAAGACGCTTCTCCCTTAGCTCTTGAAGAAGCTGTTCGTGTTTCTCTTTCCGCAGCTCTTCTGACTTCTCGACGTTAGCCTGATTGCCCCGAAGACGCCGTCTACTCAATATGGAGAGCAAATTGGGTCCAGAAAGCTGCCAGATGATAGCCAGCAGGCCTGACATTGAGATGCAAGATGATGAAGTTCGAAATAACGGCCGCTGCGAAGTCGCGTCAAAGTCCGGTGGGATCAGAGATCCCGGTGACTTTACGACATAGCAAGTAACATGTTCTTGCGAACGGTGAAGTCGCCATCGAGTTAGAAAAGCATAAGAGAAACAAACATTCAAGCAACTGTCCATAGGTTAGATGTCAACCCTCCTTTCCCGCTCCGCCCTGAGTTCCTCCTCCACAGCTCGCGTCCTTTTCTCCGCCGCCTGTGCCCTTTCCTCCGCCGCTTGCACTGCCGCCTGCGCCCTTTCCTCCGCCGCTTGCACTGCCGCCCGCGCCCTTTCCTCCGCCGCTTGCACTGCCGCCTGCGCCTTCCGCTCCACCGCCATCTTTCTTTCCAGCGCGACCTCGATATCCCTGATCATGCGCTCGCGGATCTGATGGCGCCTCATTTTGAAGAGCGCGACGATCTCCTCGACAGGATCGGTGCCCTTTTCCTTCTCATCCCTCGACCACAACGCGTTGTCGCTGTCCAGTAGTTTGAGGAATTGCTCTATCTCCGGCAGAGCCACACCGTTTTTCCATCATCCCTTGTCGCATGGTCTTCTTCAGTAAGACGAGACTGTTGTCTTTGCCAAACAAAAGACGCCCCGTTTTGGGGTCTACGATGCGCAACTTTCCGTATTTGCCAGCAGAGCGAACGGAAGGACCGTCCGCCTTCATCGGAGGGAAGTGGCGTTGCTTGCAAATGCGCTCCGCGGAGAGGAAGAATATGGCGGCGAACCACATACACATATGTCTGAGACGGCTGTAATCCTTCGCCCTCTGTGTGATGACGGAGGCTAGAATCGCGCAGTCGAGTGCCGTGAGCCGCTCTGAATACGGGGTCCCCGCGGGAAACGTCAAAGTTTGCAGTATGGTGTACGTGGTCCCCTTCTTGGTCTTTAACAGTTCAACTTCGCGGTAGTCGGCATCGATTCGCACGGCGTCCAAGGTCGATGAACCGCTACCAGTCCAGTTTTCAGAATCCGCACTCATCCGTCTAGGTTCCGGTTGAGGACATACAAATGAAGGGTATCCGCTGTCCACGTACCGGCCAGGCTCCGAGGGATGGTCAGCCGTTAATCGCTGTACGCAGGCTGCACGGTAGTCTTTATGGCCGACTTGCGCCGCGACCATGGATTCATCTGCCGACGCGAGGTGGAAAGTGAAGCCGACCTTCTCGTGGATGTGGTTCGTTGAGCTTCTGCAGCTTTTAGAGCATTAGCCTGGCGAGATTGCTTGCTTTAGACTTCCGGCCCATGTTTCCCTAGTCAGAGAGCCCCAGAGAAGGTTGCTGGATGTTGCTGGATGGCGGTAGAGATCAAGAAGGTGCGCAAAACGCGTGTGTGATAACTTCACAACGGTTGCAGATTTTCCGGATTTCAATCGGGCTTTTGACTCTTACTTGAAGACATACAAAGAGTTCAAGAAGGAAGTGATAGATAATTATCCTATGAGGGACTCACTATGAGGCTCTTTACGCCAACTCAGGAGCATCCTTGAACCTTATCCGGAGGGCACAATTACCTTCGCCGACCAGGATGAATTATTCAGATTGATCAGAGCAATGAATGTTGAAGTTACAAAGTTGCTTGCCCCGCCGGTGTCTCATGTCCAATCACTGTCCCCGTTTGTACCAATGGTTCATCGCTGCTCCATTTTTTGTGTACGCCTAAAAAATTTGCCGACTTACACTGCCTTAGTCCCTCGGAAACCAACCTCCTAAGACCGAACGCGAGTGGTTTAACAGCTTTCCCGGCCTTCTGCTCTTCCTCTTACATTAACCTCTTCTAGCCTCAGGTTCCTGTGCTTCGTCACCACTGCCTTTCATTTGCGGCAGAACAGCTGCCCTGTGCACAGCCGCCTACGGCACAGCTCCATTTTTTATTTATTTTTATGATACCGGTGGGCCACGTAGTCTGGCCGACTGTGCAATTATCATTAACCATTCTTTAACGATTCGCTCTCGTTGGGCGATGTAATTGCTAGATGTATCCCCTTTGTCTTTCCCTCTCTGCTCGTCCTGCAGAGCCTGCTCTCCTGTCCCATTTGGATACCTTTGGGATTCGAGCAGACTCAGGTGACCATATTCAACTCCATTGAGCAGACCCACAGCGGATTTCTCACCGCGCCGCTCGATCTTTCTCACTGTGGCCGAGTCACCGCAGCGTAGATAATCATCCCTTCCATTTACTCCTTTTCCCGCTCCCCTGTGGAGGAGGAGGAGGAGGATAGTATAACTGCAAAGGTCCCAATGAGGAACAAGCAGGCACTGTTCCTACGTACACCGCGTCCTAAATGTACGCTACAGTCATCTACGGTCAAGTTGATACGGGAGCCGGTACACCTACAAGGCATAAAGTCATCTCACAACATGACTGGGCAGACGGGTAAGGCAGTTTGCGAAGACCGAAAGAGGATCTTCCGGGTGACCAACAAAAAAGGCTTTCGACCTTGGGATGTTCTTGAGTCGGTGTCACGTAATGTGCATCTGTGATCAATTTAGGTGTATTTGCACGAGCCGTGGACACATGCCCTTGTGCTCTGGTGATAATCCAAGCTGAAGGACAAGAGCTCACATTGTTATACCCCTTATAATGGACGCTTTGTTGGCATATTGCCATGCAAAGACAGGATAAACGTTCCGCCAGCCAAATCGACGCTAATCTAGCACTGGTGCCAGCTGCGACTGAAATGAGAAGCTCGAGAGTTCAGGTAAGCCACAGTGTTCGGCATACTGTACCATTTAATTCAATTCGTATGTCACAGGTCACAGGCCTCAAAATTTACGAAATTTTTCGTACGGGTCACAGGTCACCCAGCCATGTACGAATTCTGAAAACGAGTCACGAAATCGCCGTAAAATGGCTCAAAAATTGAATTTTTTCGCCTCCGCACGTGCTGCAACAGGTAACGACGCCATGGTATTCACATGAGCTGCCAATTCTGACAGCAGGAGCAAATGGTCCTCCCACGGCTCCCACTTCCCCTCTGCCTCCTCGATCTGCTCACCTCCCTTCTGGCCAATCTGAAGGTGAAGCAACAATGGAACTACAACTCTCAGGCTCCTAGCTATATACTGCCGGCAAATTGATCCCCAGGACCTCAACATTGTCGCAGCTATCTTACACCGTCTACAATAGTTCTACGAGTACGGGTTAGCAGATTTATCAACTCCGTCGCATCCTGCACACTTGGCGGCGGATTTACGAAAAAAAAATTCAGTCACGCTCCCTCAGACAAAGTACAAATTCTGAATTTCGTAAATTTTGGTCACAGGTCACAAGGCGTACGAATTGAATTAAATGGTACAGTATGGTGTACACAACCTCGCCCACGAGAGTATTGTGCATTGAACTCACTTGTGGCGGAAGCACACATGCTGTTTTGCCTAATATTTATGTTGAGGTGCATTGCATGGTATCTGCTGCAGGTTATCAATGCCTGCTGTGATTCGCGTTGGTTCAGATGGACTAGTCCTAAGTCCCCGAAATTCCCCCGGAGCAAGGAAGTCACCCGGCGGGCCCCAAGGCGCGTTGCTCTCGGCCTTGCTCGAAGTTCGCATAGGAGGCATTCGGAGGAGTCCGTATGTCTGAGTCGCTACAGTCAAAATATTTCGGAGAGACACTTGAGAGGGCAAGGAGCCAAGGACATCTCGGCGCTCCAAACGCGACGGCGATGACGTAGGTCCGGCCAGAGAAAACATAGGGGCTCTTTCTCAGGGGAGTGAGACATCCGTGCTCGCTGTCCGAGGCGACGAGCTCAGCGCTAGCAGATGGCAGATTTTGTCGTCTCGCCTCGAGAGAGGACCAACAGACGGACAATTGGGCCGGCTATCACAAGGACTAGGTGTAGGCTCTTGGCATCCAGCCGATGGTCTGCTGCCGGCCGCGACATTCTTCGACATTACCCCGTCTGTGTGGGCGGCGTCGTGGCTATATTCTCGTCGAGCTTTTGCAGGAACCTGCCTGCATGTTCCACCACACTGCTGGGTTCACTGCGACAGAGGTCGTTTTCATTGTCGTCAGTCTCCTCTTTTGCAGATGGTGGTGGTCAGGTATTAGGTGTGGTGGTTTGTCGCGCCCTGGCCCGCAATCTTCTGGCTTGCTTCAACCAAGCTTCAACTGCCAATTTTCACTTTACTGCAACAATTCTGCTCTTCTGCTCTCGGATTCAACAATCTCTGTATCACGTAGTCCCACTGCAAAATCTGAATCGCTTTCCTTGCCATCCGCTCGTCCTGTGCTCAAGGCCGCGTAATTTCTACATTTTGCAGGATGAAACTCACACAACAGTCCTCAATGTGTACGCAATCATTCGTGGGCTTCATTCAGTCCGTTCGCTTAGCAGGCGCAATTGAATTCCCTCATTTTTGGTGTCACAATATATCATGCATGATGCAGTGCTCTCAGGCCCGCTCCTCCATTGGCGTCGGACCATGTTCAACCCTATCACCAACCATTCTGGGCCCGACTTCATGGCACTGCAATTTGGGAATGTCGTTGCATACAATGTCTATCTTCTCCCTGAGACAGCTAACTGGGCAGGTGATCTCGAACGCGACCCCTGTCTCGCTCTGGCGGCCTCTCTGGCTCTTGCTCGTGCCGGGTCGTTCGAAATTCTGATCATGGGAGACTTGAATGGCCGCACCGGATCTCAAACACCTTCTGTGCACGATCCTTTTCGCATTTCGAAGGACATTAACTTTGTCTCCACTCGCGGAAAATTTCTCTTCAAGCTCTGTAATGACTTCGATCTGGTCTTCGTCAGCGACGCGGCTTGCTTTAATCCTGCTGGCGGCGAATATACCTCGTTCCAAGGAACGCGAAAAACCGTTATCGACTACGCAATCTGCTCACGTAGCCTATTTCCCAAGGTCAAAGCATTCAAAGTTGAGCCTCCGGTTCCCGGGTTCGACCATGCCGAGCTCATCTTAGAAACTCGAGGTTGATCCTTCAATCCTTGGCACACCCGCGGCCCAACCAAGGAACGGAAGCGTGGAAAGCCCTATCTACCTGAAGATACGGAACTGACAGGCTCCTGCTTGAAACACTCGAGGCCGGCAAGGATGATCCAAGAAGGCTCTAGCTCTATTTGGACCTGTCCTCTCGATCACAATGCCGACCACCGCAACAATCTGCGGTTTCTGCAGAAATTCCGGTAAACACATAGCGCAAGCTGGGGGCCGCTGTGTTCTTTGGAAATACACTGTGTTCCGAGCCCCAGTAGGCACAGTCTGTTTACTTGGGCTTACATCGGTCTACGTCGGCCGACGGCGGTAGGCAGAGTCTGCCGACGGCACGTAGGCCAAATTGCGCCTACTTGGGCCTATCCTTTGCCTACTGTCGGTCTACTCAGGCCCCCTATCCTCTTTGCCGCCGGTTTATCCTCCTTCGCAATCTCCGTTGCCCCCTCGTTCCCCCGCAAGAAAGAATTTACTTCTTCATCGCCATCACGAGTTTTTCTCTTTGATGACGAGCCTGCGGTGGACTTTGGTTTCAAGGTTGGCGAGAAACCGGCAGGCGCGCCTTGGGAGCTTCCGCTGCCGAATAAACTAGAGCATCCGCCGCCGCTCATTTCTGCCATCATCTGGAAAGAACGTCAGAATGGGGGCGGTATTTAAGTAAAATGTTACTGACCTTCGCGAAGTCCATCCCGCCCATCCCAGGGCTTGCTATCCTCGAAGAAGGGGGCATGCTCCAGAACTCAAAATCGTCGTCATCCTGGGCGTCGAGTGTTTGATCCTCCGAGTCAACCCATTTGCTGAAGTCCGTCTTGATCTGGCCGTTTTTGTCTTTCTCCCTCGTCAGGCGTGGCCAGTATTCGATCTGCCGCTCTTTCTTGTGGAGGACCAGCGACAGCGAACGTTCCGTCAGTGCTTTAGACGATTTCTGCGACAAACATGAAAACGATATGTTTAAAATGGATACTACGAACCTCCGGGATGACTTCCGCGAACAAGTTTAGGCTGAAGGTGTAGTCCTTGACATACCCTGTCGTGGCGCTGCAAAGAAAGTTGAAGTAATGCTTGGAAGGAGAGTCGTTAATGACATACTTTCCAGACGTGGCCTTGAAAAAGATTTTTGTGGGCTCAAGACTGTAGTTCATGGTGTTCACTTGGATGTCAGGAAGGTTGACAGTGAGGTAGACGACATTCTTTGGATCATGACGCGTAAGTGGGAATACCGCAAGCCGAAAGTAGGAAGGAGAACCATTGTCTCGTCGGACTCTGAGCTCCGCTGCGCCCACAAGAGCTCCGGGTGTAATAGGGTCATTGTGGATTGTGTTACAGAGGAGTGGATTATAACATAACATAATTGGCCGACGCACTGTTCCCATTCCAGCAGGAACGGCAGAAGGTTCCAGAGAATTGAATTTGTTCCCCCGAAGAGCCCACGCGTTCGAGAACCTTATACAAAAATAAAAATCAATTTGATTAGCTCACTCCCTGGCAACCAGCCTTCCAAGTGGCATTCTCGAGGCATTCTGTTACCCTGAAGCATGTGGATCGATGGCTTGCTTCTCAGCATCGGAAGAGCGGAGACCTGCACACTAACAAGCCCACACGTTCGGGAATCTTAGGAAAAAATAAAAATAAATTCGATCAAGTAGCTCATGGCAACCGGCCTTCCAAGTGGCATTTTCGAGGCATTCTGTTACTTTGGAGCATGTGGGTCGATGTGAAAAAATGCGTCCGGCCATCGCGGCTTTCAATATCGAAAGAGCGGAGACCCGCAAGCTAACCCGCCCGGATGACTCTCTTTATGGAAATGCAGCGAGGAGCTACCGTCGACGGAGATCATCGGAATCCAGCACTTCGGCTAATGTCTCCGGGTTCCCAACGCCTTCTTCTACCTCTCACGCAGACAAATATAGTAACCAATGGCAAAACGATGCATGCGTTCGCTGGGCTCAGCCACATTACGCTCCCTTGTATCGAACCCAGTTAGACCGATGACCGTCTTTCTATGAATTCTGTCGATAGTCGATAGCCAGACCGGCATAAACCAGTGCGGCGGTTCTTTTTTTTTTGCCGCCACTGTATAATACTGGGTTTCACCTCAAATTTGGACGGAACAACGGCTACATGATGTGAGTGTTTTTATTTCAAACAAAGAAGTGTTCGCTCTCACGCACGCAGATATAGTAACCAATGGCAAAACGACGCATGTACGAGCCGGTAAATGTTACACATATGACACCTATGAATATACACCAATAGCTAAAAGAACGCGGTTATCGAAGCACCGCATAAGCTGGTGAACTTCTTTGGTCTGCAGCGTTTCTCTGATGAGATCAATTGGGACGGAAAATCCAGGAGACATATAAAGATTTGGTCCCATCCTATCGGAACGGGAACTAACGCGTCAACTAGGTCAAAAACCTTGCAGAATATTCGTATTTCGCCGAGTGTTTTTGTACGCGAGCTTCTGGGCGGATGTGTGAGAATTCGCGTTCTCCACCTATGCCCAGACGTGCGAATTCGGCCTCAGTGGATCAGGGTTGGCAGATGCCGCGCTGATCGACGGATAAACCCCGCGGAGTCGAACATGGAAAGTCTTGATGAATTTCGAACTCTGCGCTCCTTTGTCTCACCCATATCAGCAGCTTCTACAAGTACCATGCCAATGTTGACCGATGTTTCCGAGAGACTTTGTCCCATACGTCCGCCTCTGGAATAAGCAATATTTAATGTGGGATCTTGCCAATTCTCGAGGTCCATTCGAGATAAATGTCCAACAGCGCCCGTTGCTGAAGTCTCGGGATACTCGGGAACGTAATCCAGAGGGTGTTCGTAGAGAATCTCGAGGGTTATTATGCGATTTATCGCGACGTTACAGTAAATTGTTTTATCGGGTTTGCCGCAAGTTCACTCTCGGAACATTAAAATTGGGAGGTAAACTCAAAGAGCTTGCTCCCGACGGTCCCGATTGATCTAGCACGCTCTCAAGATAATCTAAAGCCCTATTCAACTGCTCTTGGACAATAGGGATGGGATTTATCCCTCATGGTTCCAATTGTTCCAGTGACCACAAGATGGGATGACAGAACTGGGAAGTCGCTCTCAAGGACCCAACTACACTTATTGGCTGGGGCAATCACAATTCACAAGAGCCAAGGGATCGCTTTGGAGAAGGTGACAATTGATATTGGCAACAAGGACTTTTCTTCAAGCCTTTCTTTTGTAGCTCTGGTATCTTAGGGCATATTGAATGTCAGCTATGGAAAAGGCAAGTCGGATAGGGAACTGTCGACGCTTCATGGAAAAAGGAGGCTGCTCTGCCGAAGGAGTGATGGAAATGAGGGGAATGACCTCGCCGGCGGCGTCTCTGCTGGACGCAGGTCCGGTCCATACCATCGACGAGGCCCATGCATTTTTTCGGTGGGCATTTCCGTACCGCTCCGCTCGGTCTCGTCGAGGAGCCTGGTGCCGTAAAATAGCACATGATCCAGAATAATTCCGCTATTGACAACGCTGGTGATTCCCCCAATTCTTCGGTCAACGCCACGGACATTTCTGTTCGCTGGCACACTTGCGCCGCGATGGCTGATATTGTGAGTTTTATTTCCTTCCATATTACAGTTGTTTCGACGTTTATTACGCGCCCATTTGCCGTTTTGTTCCCCGCCCATTTGGCGCTTTATTCCACGTCCATTTGACGCTTATTTGCCGATTTGGCTCATTCCTTGTTTCATCAGATTGCGAAAGCTCCGCCTGGGACCCAAGTCACTGCGCATGATCAAGCTCATGCGTTCTGCTTCTCGCCTGTAGTTGCAAAACACAAGTGGGCGCTTCCAGTTCTTTGGCAGGGTTCTATTTGGCCCGATCACACCTTCCCTTTCGGTCTCCGCACTTCTGGAAATGTGCAGAGGACTGTAGCCGATGCCTTCGTCGATATTCTTGAGGAATCTCGCCTGTCCCCAAAGCTTTTCAAGTACTTTCAGGCTAGTATCACCACTTTTGCATGCGGTACGAAATCACAGAGTCGATTTTATCAAAATTCCCAAATTATTTGATTGAGGGATAACTACACAGGCGTGCTATGGGTTAAACAATGCCTAAAATCTACAAGTGCTCAATCTTTATGCCAAGATTTCATTTGAAGTCATTCGGCCCACAATCATACTAGACGAGCGCATGCAGAACTTTTCATCAATAATACACAACTTGAGTCGCCGGGAGTTGAATTTTCCATGGGTCGCTCAGAGCACTCAGTGCAATATTGTCCGGGCCAAACGTGTACAATGATCCTGCCACTTACGATGCAAGCATTTCCACGCATGGCAGTAAGCCACAAGCATCGACGGATCAATGTGCGTCATCGAGAGCCGGGGTTCATGTGACATGATTCTGGGAGGGCAGCACTCGCATCGGAGACTGACAGGACAGTCAACTCCTGGGTGCCAAAATCAGACTGGGCACCCTTTATTGATAGAAAAGTTAATTACCAACAAGGAGGAGAGACCCTGCGAAGTCAGAGCGCCTCCTTCCCAAAAGCAAGCCACAAGCATCGACGGATCAATGTGCGTCATCGAGAGCCGGGGTTCATGTGACATGATTCCGGGCAGGGCGGGCGCTCGCATCGGAGACTGACAGGACAGTCAACTCCTGGGTGCCAAAATCAGACTGGGCACCCTTTATTGATAGAAAAATTAATTACCAACAAGGAGGAGAGATCCCGCGAGGTCAGAACACCTAAGGAGGCCACAAGCGTTGACGGGTCGATGTGTTTGTTACCAATGGCTGTGTTACCAATGGCCTGTTGAACCAAGGCAACGTGTCCGTATACTTATGAGGCACAAGGTGGGAGTTATGCAAATACTCGTGGCCTTATATCTTTGGAGAGGGTTTCCGGGCTCCGGTTGTCCACAAAACCGGGCCGAATATTTCATCTAACTTATTAAGTAATTGTGGACAGCATTTGTGGATGTGTGTCATTGAGTTATTCGGGCACACGTGCGAACCCTGCTCAAAGGTCGTTTTTGGATGAAGTGTCCAGAAGACCGGTACCAATCCCCTCTGAGGCTGGGTCAGTAAATAGGAAATTCCGTCGATATGTGTTTGAACCAAGTTATTCACACAATAGTCCTCAATGGGAAAAGACTTGTGGCAGCACACCGATCAGTCGCACTCTCGCTTTCAACCCATACAAGCGGCATCCTCGACTATTCGGCAAGCCTTTCCCGTTGGTATTAGCCCCATCCATAGAGTGTCTGTACACTCAGCCAGTGTTGGCATTGACCGGGTCAAGCAAATATTAAACTGGCAGTAGGAGCCCATAAACCTCTTGAATTCATGTATATTCGAGTAGTTTGGTGAAGAGTAGAAA
Source organism: Mycena olivaceomarginata (assembly GCA_029378375.1). Taxonomy (NCBI): domain Eukaryota; kingdom Fungi; phylum Basidiomycota; class Agaricomycetes; order Agaricales; family Mycenaceae; genus Mycena; species Mycena olivaceomarginata. The sequence goes on along the minus strand of JARKIC010001821.1, from coordinate 9,060 downwards.
GGTGGAAAACTGTTTAGTCAGTCACTGACACCGCGTTCAAGGTCTGACCCGGGGGTCAAGTTGCTTTGACCCCTCTTTGACCCCCTTCGACCCCGGTCAATGCCAATACTACACTGAGGTTTCAATTCCCGTGTTGGCATGCCCCATCGCCAAAAATTGTCACCAACCTGTATCTCACAATCTAATTGAACTCTACATTTGATCCATGAAGTTACTCATTTTTTTAACAAAAAATGTAATGTGTCCAAAAACACTTTTGCACAGTATATCACCCATATCCCTCGGCTTCATTATACCTGCCTAACACAACATATAAGCTACTCGGAGTCATATTTACGGCGGCGGCCTGCCGAGCTCGAGGGATCCGCAGCATGGTCAAAACAAGGACTCGACAGCTACATTAATATTACTATATTGCTAGTGGTTCTCTAAGCGCACCAGGTTCTCATTTTCTTCTTCCCAGACCTCTGCAATGACGCAACGCAGACGATTCACTGCCTCATTCAAGGTGCTCACCATTTGTTGCAACTAGGCCGAAACTCGACGTACCGCTCGCCGCCGCCAGCTGCATCTCTAGAGTGCACATTCTTTGACGCAGAAATCGTTCTTCCTCCTCCGCTTGGACCAGCCTTCTCTTGGTGTGCAACAATGCTTGGGCTAGAGCTAAGTAAATGACGATATTTTCCGTCAAGTAGAGTCTCCCTCGCAGACGCGACAGCGTACCCTCTTCAGTACTCGTTTGGTGCCTATCCATAGCCAAATGACTTGTGGTGATGTTGCTGTGGTGATGCGGGGCAAATGTGAGGTGTGAAGCTTTGAAAGTTTGAAGCTTGAAGGGCCGCGTCGAATTTTGATCCCGCCATGTGACATTTGATCGGATCCCCCTCCTGTTCTCGCAAGGATGCGCAGTGGCTTTGTATGGGGGTAATACTGTACCATGATTGTGGTCCGTATGGTTGTAATAGTGTTGCAATATTATTTACAGCAATTTAAATAAAATGACTGACATCTGTCTAAAGCGTCGTTCGTTGTCAAAGTGCGGCCAATTTTGCGAGGGAAGCGAGGAATGAGGTGGCAACTACGAGCTATTTGAGTGACTGGGATAATAGAGGTACGTCTAGCTCCACGGTTGAACGCAGGAGCTATTTTGTACATGCCCAAGTCGGTGTCAAGTTGAGTGAGGGGTTTGTACCACTCAATGTACGCGAGAGGCACTTCAACCCTGTTATACTCCACCGGAAGCGCGAAGATTGCACGCACGCGGCCGGTGAAAAGCTCTGGGATTCAAAGTAGATTAGTTATATTTGTGGTACAAAAGGTGCAATAAAATGACTTGCCGTCCAAGCTTAATGACTTTGGGGGATGGAGGCTAGCTTATTTGGATCTAAGCAGACACCCCATGTATTCTTCCTGCATGCCGTGTGAATGATCCATTCAGCACTCTGAATTGCTTTCTATCCTAACTCCTGTCCCATTTCGTTCAATTCATAAGTCCTTTTAAGGTGTGTGCACCAATTCAAAAATCAGGCCGAAAGCACATGTATTGTTTCCCTCGATACTTTAGCAGGTAGGCGGAATCAAAGGTGAGTAACTGCTTAACTTGTGTACAAGCCCTGAGGTTGCCAAGTTGACACTTGATCACCATCGCATCTTATCGACTGATCAGGGCACGGCGGAATTCGTATGTTGCCCAGAAGATCCGAAAACACAATAATTTATCTCGCCACCCCAGAAGAAGCAGAAGAAGTTGGGAAGCCACTGGACCCTGGAAACAGACAGCTTCCGACGTAGGCCGACGTAACTGCCGACGAAATGGAAGAAGTCAGGACACTGCAAACATTGATCGGTGAAGAATGGCAGGCTGAAAACCCCCGATTTTTGAGTTGATTGATCGACTTGGGCGCTTTTGCTCTCCGCCAAACCGCAACAATCTGAGTCCGGCTCGGAGCGTGCCATTCAATTGATTGCATCTTTCCGTTCAATTAAAGAATTCAACCCTCCGTGATTTATCTTTGTCTGTTCCTATAAAACAACAACAGGTACCGGGCTGAGAATCTCATACTCGGTGGGACGCCACCAGGACCAACTGAACCAACTGCCGACCAGCTGCAACACCATCTCAAATTGAATGTAGATGATCTGATTGGTCTTTATGGGAAGGCATACTCATTACAACTCCGGAACACCCTTGGTAGTCTTGTGAATCCAGATGGGACAATTAATCAATGTCTTGCAGGTACGTACGACCGTGCGTGTTGCACTAGTCTGAATTATTTCAGACCACCCCGCCATGTGCAAATTATGTGACTTTGCAGACAAGAATCACAATGTTGTGCCCTGCATCAAGTGCACTATGTAATTGGTCATTTTTTTCGTCCTCCGAGCACTTTTTCCAGTCTTTTTTCACCTCTTTTTGGTGAGCTCGTAAGTTTGCTCGCGTTGAAGAAGTGTAAGATAGTCCAGACGAGTATTGATGTCGTGTCAAGGTCGTGCCGACTCCGTAAGCGTATAATCACGTCAAAGAATATTACCCGTATATTAACGAGATCTACTGAATCAGATTGTACATGTTTGTACTGCCGAAATTACTGAATAGGATAACAGAAGAAATTTTCTAAAAGAAGAAATTTTCCGAAGGTCTTGCATTGCTCTTATGCTTCGCCATCTTGCTCTATACTGGGACCCACGTGGTGAAAATAGATGGAACACAAGTGATGGATCAATTTACGCCAGCTCAAGCAACCGTGTGCAATCTGCAACCTCCATCTGCGAAAAAATGCCTGCCCGAAATATTGTTGGCACAGCCGTTGGCAAGCGATCAGTTTTAAATGCATAGCTTGCCCGTGCCTCAACAGAAAATTATGGTGCCTGGTGCATTGGATAGCCACAACAATTCTGAGTCAAAATGGCCAGTGTTGTCAACGACCCGTCAGTGACGGGTCACCGACCTTGATCGACTCGTCAATGACTTTGATCGACCTGGTCGGGCAAAGGTCAGTGACTCTGCTGGGCTCCCCACGTGAACTGCTAAATTTCGCTTAAGTTGCAAAGTGTGGGAAAGTCATTTGATCCGCTGGTTTGACGGGTCAGTCAAAAGTTGGTGACGAGTCAGCGACCCCTTACGACGCGTCAGAACGCCAAAGGTCATTGACCCGGGTCAATCAAAAGTCACTGACTTTACAACACTGGAAATGGCTATAGGATCATGGCAATTGGTGCAGCCGTTGGCAAGCTATTGGGCAAACAGTGTGAGACGGGACCATTCAAATGAACAAAATGTCTAAATTGGGATTGTGCCATCAATTGAATGCAAAGTTTGATGGCTTGGGTCGGATCAAACCCGGATATAGAGGCTATTTCAGCGCAAAATTGAACTTTTTAAATGCATAGCTTGCCCGTGCCTCAACAGAAAATTACAGTGCCTGGTGCATTGGATGGCCACAGCAATTCTGAGTCGAAATGCCTAGGAGTCGAGCTGGCAGACACTGAGCAAAGCATCAAGCGACGAAACGGAGGGAAGAGATGACTTAAGAGAATTCAATAGAGCGGCCTTGTCGCTCTCGGATAATCCTGTGAACCACTCGATGCCGGAGAGAGGCGGGCAGCGCACGAATGCAGGTATCAATTGAATAGCGCACGAGCTTGCCTGGCGGGAAAAGTCCATATAATTAGGACTTGAGTTAGCCCCTGCTACTGTCCCTGCCGCGCAGCTCTTGGCTCGTCTGTTTCCCGACGCCGATGACGAGGCCCGGCAGGCCTCCCTTGACAACACGATACGGAGTGAAGGCAGCCGAGAAGCTGGCCTCGCTTTATTGCAACGTGCCTGCAATATGTTTAACACGTGTCCCGTGGAGGGAGTACATACCACTCTGCCTCTGTTGCAGCGCACAATGCTGATGGTGCATTGCAGGCCTCCCTCCCTCCCGCTGGCGTTGCTCTCAGGAACATTGATATTGGCCCGCACACCATATTTTATCACCCGACTTACCCTGCCGAGATGCAAGCGGACCGTGCATTTACCTGGTCCTTTTACATTGGCCGTGCTGGACAAGGACGGGGTTCGATTATGACGGACTGGTCGCAGAAAAACATTGTCTTCAGGATTCAGATCGGGTGGGGAATGTGGGAGAAGTTCTCCACACTGCTCGTTCTCCCGCGAACGACGATCCGGGTCTCGTATCCCGACAGTAATTGCTCAGGAGGAGCTCATCTTCCCCGCCGACCCCTGCGAAACACCCGTCGCTTCTCATCAGCTAGCCTAGTGCACTTCGTCTGCCCTCGGTGCTTTTGGGACTGGGGAAAGATTTACTATACTCACCGGCAGTGAGAAGGAATACGGGAGAGTGTTGGATTCGGAAATTTTTGGTTTCAGAGGACGTACAAATAGTTCTGGAATAACAGCTTGAGTTGAATTTGCACAACAGTGTTTGCGTTGTTTACAGCAATTGGCAGTACCTAAGGTGCGGATTGAAAAAGTTCTGTTTTGTGATGTTTTGGAAGAATTCCCGATATCTCAATGAGCTCTGCACCGATTCACATGAAACCTGTTTCGATTCCATGTATCTTGAAATCTGTCTCTTCAGAATCTCCAGAATGTGTGCCAGAGGGCTGTGGCAAAAGCCAAAATTTTAGCGGGAGTTGATGGCTCTGCACAGCCACCGTGATACTGATGATCGGCACCACTCAAAATTTCAAACTCCACGCACACAGCATTGACAGCGCCCGAGAAATACCAGTCTGCCTGCGGCAACATGCTCGCCACATTGTTGCTTCTTCGCAGGCAGACTGGTTATCACTCATGGGGTGAGCCTTGTGCACCCTATTTAGAATCGACTTTAATCGCGCCCAGGTGCCCCGCTCTCAAGACGTTATATATAAGCTCTAAGAACAACCATTGGTCTCCTGGAAGTAAAGTGAGCCATTTGCTTCACCATCACGGTGGTGTATTCTCCTCATCCCCTTCCAGCTATTCGAATTTGCCCACCTGACTGGTTTATGTCGATTTGAACGGAAAAACACAGTACTTGGGCTGCATTAATCGAATGCTTCACTCGCGGGGAGCTCAGAATCCACAATTCAGCTCTGAGTGCCCCATCACTTGAATGCTTCGCTCGCGGGAGGGCGCCACATTTCGCAAACCCAGCGCTGTAAATGTTGAAACTCTAACAAACGCGCAAGTACTTATGAGGAATGAAAGAGGGGGGAGTAGAGAGAACCCGGAGCCGACGTCACCTTCTCATTCTGATACTCTCACGAACCTGTATCTCAGGCGCGCATGAAATGCTTTTGTCACTGTCTCTTCGTCGTTCGTAGATCCTGAGTTACCCGGACTCGTGACATACCTTACGTTAATCTCAAGCTCCAGGATCCAGGGAACCGTTCTGACTATAGTTTACTGGGTCACGCGTTTGAAAATGTTGGATTGTTTTGCTCACAACTCGCGCAGAAGTGCTCCGATTTGAAAGTTTTGGCTTGGTAACCGTTCAGAATTGAGCTGGTTGTCCAAGGCCGCAGCGACCGATCCAAAACGCCCAGTTTTGGGGCGGTCAAGCCTTTGGCAAAGTCCCGAGCTCAATTGAATTCATGCGCCGGCCTCATAAGCTTCCCGAGCCCGCCCTCGACCCAATTGGTTTGATTGGGTCACGCGTTTTGAAAATGTTGGCTTGTTTTGAGCTATTGAGCTTCAACTTCATTTCGAGGGAAATGTGAAATAGAGGTGCATTCAAATGCTGCCATTTTGAAAAGCGTGACCTGGCACAATAGAGGTGCATTCAAAGGGCTGGCATTTTGAAAAGCATGACTTCCCATTGACTCATTCCGTAGTTATTCATAGTCTTTTCAAGCACCCGTAGAAAGAGCCTACAGTGAGCCAATGGAAGAGGATGTGGTGCTCACAATATCTCTGTTTCGGAACCCTAACTCACGATATGTGGGCCCTCTTGGTACTGTTTTAGCGGGGTTTTGAATGGCCCCCCCATTTCAGAGGTCCTGACTTGGAAAAAATCGACCTGAGAGCTTCTGAAATGCTCTAAAAAAGTGTCAAAACTTCCTATACCAAAGTGGGGCAGAATTCGATTTCAAGTCAATTGAACTCACATTGTTTTGGGATCTTACACCAAGTTGAGCTCGTCGCCGCGCACGGACCATTCGACGATGATGACGACATGAAATCTGCCATCAAAAAAACATGTGGGGCTCATTGGATAGAGAATTAAAAACCATCAATTATTCATACAAGAAGTTTGAGCACTTTTTTTTCCAAGTTGGGGGCATATTTTTCCGAAGTACCGACCTCTGAAATGGCAGGGGAAGCAAAACCCCGCTTAAAGTGCGCCGAGAGGGCCCAGCCGGTATCCAGGACTGTCCCAGCGTTAGCGAGTGATGGATTTGGCTCTATTTACCTGGATACCGGATGGGGACGAGCCTATTGATTCAATCCTAGCTTTTTCGTCTAGGCCGCGTACATATTCTCTGTTTTTTAGTCTCTTATTCAATACCCTTGGTCGGTCCCATGTAGATCCATTGACATCGACAATGGAGCTGCTACACGCCCTGACTCGACTCAACAAATCCCAAATCGTGAGCGTAAACCTACAGGCATTCCATGGTGCGCAATCGTAGTCTCAAACACAGCTCTCAGGGAGGTAGTTCAAATGCACTCGCCGGATTCCGCCGAGACATATCCCCACCGGTCGTATCGGCCCACAGTAAGAGTACTATTACCCTGCGTATTGGGCTGGTCGAAGCATATGGGGGTTTCGACTTGGTGGGTGAATTTATTCTCTCCTACACTCATACTTGCGTCCTTGTTGCTGATTCCTTGTTCCCGACCATCTGAAAGTTCCCCGAAGAGGTTGTAGACCCTCTCTGCCGTTTTAAATGTCACAAAAGATAACTAACCCTGGTTGATCAGATCTGCCTCTTTATAAAATTATGCATGTCTGTCTGTCCGAAGCTTTTTAAACTCCACTGATGCCGTACGCTGCGGCAGTTTGCAATTGCCACCCTTGATCGTCGGGTTCCCGAGTGCTACCGGCCCACAGGCAATCAATCATTCGGCATTGCCGGCTCGATGGGGCCCAAGAAGCCCATAACAATATTTAACAGTGCAGCTCATCAGGTGCACTCCACTTTCCGCCTGTTTTATTACCTTTGAGATTTTTGTGTACTTCACTTTCGCTTAGCCTTCAAATTGTCTGCTCCGTGCCATAGGCGAAGAAGGACTGAACAGCTGAACAGCCCTGAAACCGGGCGGTGCCGGGTGTATTTTGTTGGAGGAAAAGTTTTATATATACATGTATGCGTAGGAGGAAGTGAAATATTTCTCTTCAGACGAGGGAGACAGGGAATATTATTGCTGCACAATGTTGACGTTGTTTAAGCCATGGAGGAATGGCTAAGATCTCAAAAACGGAGTTGATAATTGGCAGAGAGCAAGGAAAGAGATGAAGTCAAATTTAACTTGGCGAGGGGCCACGTCATAGATCTTGAAAGAGTAGTTGAGCCATAGCTCCCATTTGCGAGGAGTCTCAAGGCCTGGACGCGACCTTGCAAGACGCGCTCAAGGTCTCGAGAGAGATCGGGCCGTCTTGATCGGGCTTGGCAAAGTGGCGATTCCTTGCGTGTTTCGGACACTTTTGGTGATGTAGCATCACTCTTGCTCCCTGTCATTCTGCTCGCTCCCCCTGGGCCACCTGGGGCTCTGCTACCTTCATTCTATCGCTAGCGGAAGCCTTTCCCTCCTCGCTACCAACCCCTTCCTTCCAATCAGCCCCAATCCCGGCTTGCGCCGCCCAAGGCGCCGCCAGCCCGCCTGGTCCAGCATCCTCATAAAAGCGGAACCGTGCGCCCTGATTCCGTACGGTGCTTGCTCAGGGTAGTGGCTAACTTCCTCCTTCCTCTCCGCTCTTCAATGGCGTCCAAAGTGGCCTGCAACACTCGTCGTTCGCGCGCTCCGCACCGCCCACCGCGCTCGCTCTCGGGGGACATTGCGCCTGGTTCACTGCAGCAACCCCACGTTTTTTTAGGACTGTCCGCTCATCCTCTTTAGCCTGCCTCCCCCCGCCGCCTCCCACCCGCCCGCACCCCTGCCCGCGCCCCCGCCCGCGCTCCCCCACCTGCGCCCCGGCGCTGGCGCCCGTGTTTGCACCGTACGCAATCTACCGGTCTCACCACCTCATTGGCCATCGCTTCGTTCGTTTGCGTCGCTTCCGCCCGGCTGCGAGCACGCCCGCGCCCGCGCCTTCCCGACCCGCGTCCGATCCGTTCCACCCCACTAGCAAACTTGCCTTGGAATATTTCAGAATTACTTGGTCTTTATATTTGCCCTGACACCATCAGAATGCTCATGATCGTCAAGCAACGCCTTCGCCTCGCGCGCAACGCAGTCCAGGAGGTCTTGGGGGACCTGTAATCTCATTATACAGAACAATACATTTTTGCGGCGACCCGTTGTACCGTTTACGGCCGTCCCGTCACCCGTCCCGTCACCCGTCCCGTCCCGTTGGACTTTGTAGAAAAAACGGCCGTTAAGTCGACGGCCGTGCCCGTCTTTCGCCCGTTGAATCGACGGTCGTTGCCGTCACGGTAACGGGCGGAGGCCCTATCAATGCGCACGGCAAAAATGCCACCAGGTGGCTCCGGTGGCTCCTGCGCAACCTGTCTATTAAAGATTGGGAGCAATGTACAGCGAGGAGAGAAATAGCGCATCGGGATCTGTCGTGGGGTTAGCTACGCCCCGCAGATCCGTCGGAATTTAAAAAACCTCACAAAGACGCGGAAAACGAAGGAAAGAAATACGACTTGCCTGGATATGGACTTCAACGAGATGGCCGTGAGGCCCGATCTTCCCCGTCAAATGGCAAGACATTCGGGTTCGCCAAATCAGAATTCCGGAAGTCCTCGACACTGGGCAGGTGGGAGTAGTGCAGATCGCCCCTTGATCAACAGGGTCAAGGGTTGATTCAGTGCGAATCAAGTACTTCAATTTTGACCCTCAAGAATCTGCAATTGGCTTCCTCATCGCTTGGACATTGATGGTCACACAGAAGCACTTGCTGC